>JAJHSJ010000002.1:16160203-16260203 GCA_021015155.1 Magnolia officinalis | reverse complement strand
GATCCTTCCCATCCGACGAGCACATATACGAACTTCATATCAAATGTACATGCGGCCATTACGTTCTGAGAGAGGATTCCTTTCCTGTTACGGTAGGTTGCACTTTCCAATGCATGCACGTAGGTAGGTACATGAGTGCCATCAATTGCACCAATACAGTCCTAATTTCAACTCACATTATCAGCAAAGAAATAGATAAAAAAAAAGGTTGCACATCACAAGATTTTGCATGATGTCATTACAATTGAGCATACCTAAAAATATGTGCTCCAATTGGGATTGGCTAGAATCTCGACAGGTGTATCCGCACTTGGGAGTTTTACAAAGTCTGGATATAGTTCGACAACAACATCTAGAGCTTTACTAAAATATCGACTTACTGTTTTTTTCAGACCTTATAAACCGATTACCAATGACACGGTTCCTCACATTATGCCCTACTGTACGAAGTAACATGACAAGTTGTTCTTCCATACAAACATATTTCCCTTCAGGAAGGAGATTCCTATCCTTGAGAAAGGAGCATAGGTTGAAGAATGTGGCCTTGTTCATTCGGAGTTGTGCAACACATTCTTAGTCACCCGCTCTAATTATCCCATTTATGATCCTGCTTCTTTCATAGTCTCCAAATCGTGAGGGTGTCCTAAATAAATAATTTCGGCAGTATTCTCCCACTGCAATAGTTGTTGTTGCTGTAGCAACTGTAGCTGTAACATGTTAAGATTATTTCTTGTACAACAGACCGAATGAAACTGATGTCAACGTCTACCACACAATGTCAAATACCAATTTCATATCTTGCTTGTAACAGTAAATATCCTTCGATATATACCATTCTTCAAACTATCTACTGAATTTACAAATCCTATATGTTGCACAGTTTCTTAACAATTCAGTTTCAAACAGCAGGTCCCATCCAAAACACATCGAAACAAGATTAGAACATATTAATGTTACCCATAAAACACATCTCATTTGATCATAATCAGCAACTGCACGACACCAAGATTCACTGCAGAACAACAAACACAGGCAAGTTCAATATCAAATCATTGGGATTAGAAGATGGTATTGGTGGTCGTTACATTCCTTGGTAGCCAAGTAGGCCCCACTTGGAATTGACTCCAGGCATGAAAAACAATCAGAATTTGAAGCAAACAGCAATGCTGATGCTGCAGTTTCGAGTCCTATCAGGCCCATTTGAAAATTATTGACAAGGCCTTTTTTCGTATTGTGTTATGAATTTTTTTCATGTGCAAAATGATAATGTTATCTAATTTTGGAAGTTATTCTTCTCTTTGAGGATGATGTTGAACCGTGGTTGAATCTATGGTTTAAAGCTGAATCTATGGGCATGGGTTCAAGGCATCTGAGGTGTTATTGGTGGATTGTCCGATTCACTTCACTTTCTCAGTTACAGAACGACATGGTTATTGATGATCTGGAGCAGCTTAGTGCTTGCATGGCTCTGTAAATATCTTTTTGTAGGTTAATGAGATAGTTCTTGGTGACCAATGATAACAACAAAATGGGACATCCATGAATGCATTACTTCATTTTTTTTTCTCTCCTCTCAAAAAAGAAGGTATCTATGTATTTCTCCCTGTGTGCTGTTTGAATTTTCGCCGCTCAATACAACTAGATGAATCGATGTTCGTTTTACACAGCCACCCATTGGCAGCCCCTGCTCAAATGAAGAAAGAAACGCCTGCCTTGTGGGCCAGAAGATGCATCTATTCCCGAATATATTAATCAATTTACAGTCCTATTCAGAAGCACATTGACAATGAAAGAAGAAGAAGAAGAAAAAAGACGAACAAGTAGCGGTACAGAATCAAGCACGATGAAGAATGAGTCTGATTTCTGAGCAGATGGCCCACATATGTTTCCCATAACATCAATGACATCAGATGGGACAAACACCTCTCACAGGACAGCATTGCTGTGGGCAGATGGGCCGCATATGTGCCTTGAAAAACAGAACCATTTGAAGAGGATGGGAATCATTTGATGGGCCTCGTATGTTACACAGGACATCCGAATTTCATCAGATGGACGGCATATGTCCGACCAAAAACAGGATCAATATCTCATTAAGAAGGGTATCGCTACCATTAGCAGAGGAGAAAATCATCTGATGGGCCATCAATGTTCGAGCAATATTCACTGAATATCACATACACATGAATATCAACCCGTACCTGTCGACGAGAATACGTAGGTGTTTGTGAAGCCGTGACGAGCTGCGTACTGAGCAGTCGGCCTACAGAAGAAGGGGAATCGGTACAGTTAGAATGGAAGTAAATCCAAGAAAATGCAATAACATGTAAGGCGGAAAAATTATAGAAACATGCAATGACGATTCATGCAGTAACATGCAAGACCAGGAAAACCCACAAGCGGACGAATACTCCACTATACAAAAACATGCAAGGCAGAAAGGCCCGTTGTAATAGGAAAAAAATAGTCAAGACACACTCGATTTCTATCATTACAAGACGTAAAACTCCATGAGAAGTCACCTGATTTCGTTTAGAAGCAGCGGAAATGCCCGATGACCATCTATATCGACTTTCTCCGACGCAGTTTCGGTCTGTCGACCATGAAAACAGGGAGGAGTTATTAGCGTAGAGTATGAGGGACCATCTCTATTGCGAGCTGTAGAAATGGATAGTCAAACCATGAGGTGGAATGAAGAATCCTGTTCATGGTTCTCGTCTTACCTGGTCGCAGAGAATCGCAGATATCCAGTATATGTCAGCAGTGAGGAAGAAGAAAGTGGGTTTGGAGAGCTTATGTAGCAGCTTGGGACGGACGAGAAGTAGATTGCATGCTCCTGCGGAGTACACTTTCTTTTTCAGTACGGTCAGGAGATAAGAGCTTTCGCGTCGATTACCCGCAGTGGCCAGGTGTTTCGGGCGGCTGAGTTACTTTGATATACCGCTATTTCAGACGGATTTTAAATTCGATGTATTTATATCATTTTCCAAACACGCGTCAGAGATCATGATGACTTCTTTACGGTGGTTTGACGGTATTAAGCAAAACCAAACAGGGAGCGTGGATTTGGAACCCCTGGATTCGCAACCCCCGGGATTGGAAATACCCTGGATTGGCAATCCTCTCGGTGTGTTGGGCACCTGAAGTGTGAATCAACTTTAATTCAAAAATACCTATACATGACATATTTACAAGGTTTTTAATTTAATTATTAAATTAATTTTAATATCCTCAATTAGTGAGATATATAATTTTTGACACTATAGTTGTCATAAGCCTGCTAAAATATATGTTTTGCCTAAAAATGATGAAATTCCAAGTCTCAGATGGACCGCAAGCACAAGATCATGTCTGAGTGACTAACCAACGATTTTTAATTGTTGATTAATATGGACAATGTTTGGAACGGTGCTGGATAATATTTGGACTGTGCTGATCTACATGAACAATGTTTGGACGGTGCTAATCATTGTTAGTGGGCCATGTGCCCAGTAGAATGATAGTGTACAGTGACATACATTTATACATGCAACTATTGAAATGATTTCAGGTGTAATCAAGCTCTCACCGTGGATTACAAACCCCCTCAAAGAGGGGATTGGAAACCCCCTGGATTGACAATCCTGCCAAACAACCAAGGGAATTTGAAACCCCCTCTAATCCCCTCCAATCCCCTCTAATCCCCTCCAATCCAAGGTGCCAAACGACCCCTAAGTTCTTTATAAACTCACCCATGTCATGCACTAACATAGTAGACTGACCGAGTTTTAAGTTACTTGGGGGAGTTTTATAGAGTAAAAAACCTATGGTAAAAAGAAAGTACGAACAAAGCAACTTGTTTACAATGTTACTTCGTAGTCCACCTAATGTACCTGAGTTGTTATTTGAACATATACATTGTTAATATGGCTACTAATGGTATTTGCTTAGCATCATTAATGATAGATGGTGTTATGCTACCGTTCTGGCTAGGGCAGATAACAAGCTCGATTTTACTCTAATGCCTCCTGAACTGAACTTGAACTTAGATAAAATCGATAAAGTTACACACCAAGTAACATATGATTTATTTATTGTTAATTTAAATAAATAATTTTTTAAAAAAAAAAAAACCAAGGGTCTTCTTTCCGAATGAGATTGCCCACTGACACTACGGACCTCAGTGTTCTATGGGCCCCACCATGATGTATGTGTTTTATCCATATCATCCATCTATTTGACATGAGAAAAAAAAAGAGCCAAATCCATATCTCAAGTGGAACACACGATGGGAAACAATAGTCATTGAGTGCCCACCATTAAAAACTTTATTGGGGGCATGAAAGTTTTGAATCAAGCCCATACTTGTGCTTTCCCTTCATCTAAGTATATGTGACTTAATCAACTGGTTGGATGGCAAATAAACATCACAGTACACCCTAGGAAGTTTCTAATGATGGGTGTTCCCTTACTAGGGGTGCACACGGTTCGGTTTCGGTTTTGAAACTGGAATCGAATGGCCAAGGATGTAGAAGAATTGGTCCTGCCAGCTGTCGATATGGTCCGTTAATGTGAAGGGGACCACCTTTAATTCTCATCCCTTTTGGAACCGGATCCGAACCATGTGCACCCCTATCCCTCACCATTGTTTTCTTGGGTGTGGTCCACCTGAGATTTGGATATGACTCATTTTTGGGGTTATACCCTAAAATAATATGAAAAAAATAAATGGACGATATAGACAAAACACATACATCATGATCAGGCCCACAAAGCACCGACCTATAGCCCTTCTCTAATAGCAGCATCAGTCGAATGCAAGAACTTTTCACAACAGGAAAACTAGGTGAGGTCCACCAGGAAGGTTGTGAGAAATCCACCCCATCTATCTGTTTTTCCATATCATGTTACGACATGGGCCAAAAATAAGGCAAATATAAAATCAAGTGGACCGCATGACAGGAAACAATGAGGGTTAAATGTCACAAAAGTTTTGGATCAGGCTAATGTTTTTGTATTTTTAGTTCATCCCAGTAGGAATGAGCCCACTCTACTTTGATCCATCTCAGAGCGGAGTGGCAACCTCGACCTAAGTGAAAGTGTCATGTGCCTTGAAACTCAGGATCATAAATGGATTCAAGTTTCATTCCATTACCAGATCTAAAATCAAGATTTTATTAAAGAAAAGTGGCGTTTTTAGATTATTACCTCCCTTGCCAAGGCCCACAGAACTTTACCACATCAATTTCTTATCGAATTCAGAATTACAAGCAGGAACCATCGATCAGGTCATGACTAATTGTGCAAAGAGATCATGGAACACAAGCAATTGGGTGATCAAATGAGGAACTTGTTTCCAACCATATGAACGGTATGGATGGCATATAAAACATCATAATAGACCAAGGGAGATGTCAACGTTAGGCATTTCATACCCACCTTTTCCTATCCTGCAGCCCACTTGAATTTTGGAGCTATCTCATTTTTGGCCTCATTTCCTAACATGATCTAAAAAGACGGATGGATAGGGTGGATTTCTGGCAAGCATACATCACGATAGGCCCTACCCAACTTCCTTTGCAATGGGCTGTTGTAGGCCGTCAATATAGGAAAGGAGCGAATTAAGTATGTCCTGTCCTCACCCAACACATTCAAGCCTGACCGTGGGGCTTACCTTGATGTATGTACTATATATTCATCCCGTACATTTATTTTGTTGATGTAGAATGAGTAGCGGACTTGTTCATGGCTAAGATGGACCGAAGAAAAGAAGTCAAGAATGATCGAACAAACTCTTTGACGGGTCGACAAATCTAGTCAACAGGTCTAAATTCTGCCAGAAATTCCGAACTGCTTGTTAGCTGATTTCTACCAGTTTAGGTAGATCGAAATATTGTTCAACAAATCGAATTATTGTTCCAGAATGCCTGTTGGTTGATTTCTACCAATTTAGACAGGTTGACAGATCTTGTCAATAGGTCGAAATCTAGTTCGACAAGTCGAAATCCAGTTCGATAGGTCGAAAATCACATAATTTCTGGTTTAAATCTTTGGACACTTTTTTTTTAAAAAAAAAAATTATTGTTTCGACCTATTGACTCAACCGGTCGACGACAGGTCGACGGGCGTGGAAAATTTATGCGAATTTCTGAATTTGTTTCATAATTTAATTGGAGCTTATTGATTATGTCTTTAGGGTTTGTTTAGGATTATTTAAAGGGGTTAAACTCGTTTTTATTATGGATTCAATCAATAAACTTCTTAAGAATTTTCTTATTTTCTTTCGTGGATTCGAGAAATCTCTTGTGGATGCAAGAGTGCCTTATGGACAATATGTGCTTGATTTCATCAAAGATCCTATTAGCTTGTTTAGTGCACTGAAACGGTTTTTTCTTCATACAATTTGTAATCGGTGACACAATGATACTAAAATTATTCACGAACCGATAATAGAATGTCGCAAACCCATGAAAACTCCATACTTTATAGATATTTATTAGAACTAGCCATTCCCTGATGGCTCTCACCTTTTCAGCGTCCACTCGAATGCCCATGGACGCCATGAAATAGCCTAGAAATAGCAGGCTAATGGTTAAAACGTTGCATTTTATAGAGACACATCTTGTTTACGGTGAGCACTTGAAGGACCAGTTTGAGGTGTCCCATATGGCTTGCTTCATCTTGACTATATATCAAAATGTTATCGAAGTAGACTGTTACGAACCGCTCTATCAATTGCTTCAGAACTTGGTTCATCAACCTCATGAATGTACTAGACGCATTTGAAAGACTGAAGGGTATGACTAACTATTCGTACAACCCATCCTTGGTATTAAAAGTTGTCTTTCACTCATCACTTGGCCATATTCAGATCTGATGGTAGCCGCTTCTTAAATCTAATTTAAAAAATAGCTTTGCACCATCTAGCATATCAAACATATCGTTCAACTGTGGTATGAGAAATTTATACTTTATGGTAATCTTATTGATTGCTCGATTATTGATGCACATGCATCAACTCTCATCGTTCTTAGGAGTTAATAGGGTAGGAACGCCGCATGGGCTCATGTTTTCTTGGAATAAACCTTTACAGATTAACTCCTTCACTTATCCTTACAAAATATCGTACTCCTTCGTAATCATCCGATATTGAGGACAATCGGGTAAGCTGGACTTGGGACAAGGTCAATATAATGTTGAATATCCTGAGTGGGAGACAATCCACAGGGAAGGTTGTCGAGCTAAATTTATTTAAATTTATGTAGTAAGCGTTTTAGTTTCTCAGGAATGATGGTGGTCTCGAGTTCTTTTCCTTTTATAATTAATGCATAGGTTTGTCCCGTCTCTTTGAATTCCTCCACAAAGTCTCATATGGTTAGGAGAGGACACCCCTCAACTTTAGAAGCTTCGAGTGGGCTCTTCTAGGTCCATAGGGGCTAGTATGGTTTTTCAACTATTCTTGACGAAAATGTACACATTATCTCGTCCTCTATGAATGGCATCACGGTTGGAGGACCGAGTAGAATGTGACAGGCCTCCATGTCAACAACGTTATATACAACTTGGCCTTTATAATGTTTGCCAATTGAAAAAGTTATTGTGCATTGTTCAGTTACATTTGTTTCATTGACCTTCTTAATCCAGCCGATCGTGTACGGGGAGGGATGATGCTCCGTTTTCAGCTGTAATTTCTCCACCCTTGGAAATGATGTTCTCGTTGCTCCCACTGTCGATAATCACATCACAGACCTTTCGATTCACCATACACCTAGTTCGGAAGATGTTGTGTCGCTGTGGGTCTACCTTCTTCCTTAGTGCATACAATAGTTGCTCACGATGAGCGACTCACCATGATCCTGTATAACCCAATCTGCTTGATCCTCTTCATCCTCTGTGATGTGCTCCAATTCATCAACATCCAAGTCTTCATCGGTGTTTCCAGTACTACCATCATTGATGGCGAGGTTGAAACTTGTTGTTAGGGCAAGTGTTTGATAAGTGACCTGGTTGGCCACAATGATAACAATGGTCGGGCCTTGGCCAGCCATAGGGGTTCAAGATCCTCCCCAGACCGACAACAGTGGACATGCCCCTTTGGTGTCTAACTTGCTTGCTTCCTGAATCTCGGTTCACGTGTGTAGGAAGTTGAGTGGGCCCTTATAAGTTCTTTCCCTTTCGCCTGTGAAGCTCCCTGGGATGGACTCACTGTGGTGACCCTAGTGGTAGGATAAGTTTGTGTGTTGGGACACTTAAGTTGCACTTCCGCTCATGTGGCTAACTTGATTGCTTCATTTATCATCCACATGGTTGCATCTGAACCCGATCCTGGATCGCAACATTTAACCCAGCATTGAATCGGACAACTTGCAATGATTCATTTTCGACCAAATCGTTCCATACTGCCAAGTGGTAGAATTCTTCTATGTAATCTCTCATCGACCGATTACTCTGCTGACAATTTGACATTATTGGAACAATACCTGATCGTAGTCATTAGGGAAGAATCGCGCATGCAGCAGTTGCTTCATCCGCTTCCATGTGCAGATTGGTGTTTTAATCTATCTCGTTTGTGCGAGATGAAATTGCTCCCACCAAGCTGAAGCTTCTCCCTTTAACTTTTAAGCCACAGGCTTAACCTTCCTAGCTTCAAGAATTTTCGTATAGTCAAAGAATCACTCAACTTCAGAAAGCCGATCAAGAAAATCTTCAATATGAAGTTAGCCATTGAAGTTAGGAAGATCGACTTTCATCCTCAATTCTTGATCTGCTCGATCTATTCGATTGCCGCCTTGTCCGGGATATTGGAGGATCATGTCGTTGATCTCCTCATCGTTGGATCCCACCTCCTCAGGCATGATCCTATGGTTTACTGTCGGCATCTCCCTACGATCGACACGATTATGAATTTGCACGCTACCGAGGGCAGATCATCGCCGCAAACACAAAGCTGTCCTATAGCCTCCGTCATGTAATCGATGACAACCTACAGCCCTTGTCGATTCTCTCGCTGTGTCGCTTTGAAACCCGCCACTGTTAAGGTAAAATTCCCTGGAGCACCGTCTATGGGAATGTTGCCTGACCCGTCGTTGGAAGCCATATATTCGAGGAGAAAGCCTCGCTCTGATACTAATTGACGCAGGGAAGGAAGTGATGAGTCGATCACCGTCTTCCTCGATTGATAAATACCTTGAATCCGCATGGTACTCTTGAATTCACGAGAGGTTTCTCGAATCCACGAGAGAAAATAAGAAAATTCATAAGGAGTTTATTGATTGAATCCATAATAAAAGTGAGTTTAACCCCTTTAAATAACCCTAAATAAGTTCCAAAAACATAATCAAAGAGTTCTAATCAAACTAGGAAAAAAAAATCAAAAAATCGTGTAAATTTTCGGCATCTGTCAACATGTCAAAACAAAAGTTTCCAGAGATTTAAACTAAAAATTCTATGATTTTCGACCCGTCGACCCGATCCGCCGACCTGTCGAAATAGATTTCGAGCTATCGACAAGATCTGCCAACTTGTGTAAACTGGCATAAATCAGCCATCAAGCAAGCAATCTGGAACAATATTTCGACCTTTCGAACAATATTTGGACTTATCTAAATTGGAAGAAATCAGCTAGCAAGCAATGTAAAATTTTTGGAGGAATTTCGATCGATTGACTAGATTTGTCAACCGGTCGAACTATATTACTGAATGTGTTTGATCCTTCTTGGCTTCTTTTATTCAGTCTATCTTAGTCATGAACGATTTTGCGACCCATTCTACATCATTTGTCAACTCATTTTAGGGCATGATCTCAAAAATAAAAGATATCCAAAATCTTAGGTGGACCATACTACAAGAAACAGTAGTGGTTAAAATGCTCCACCATTGAAGACATCCTAAGGCCTGCTGTAATGTTCCGATAATGTTTATTTTCCATCCAAATATTGTTGATAAGGTCATACAACTTGGATAAAGGGCGCAAAAACGAATATCAGCTTGATCCAAAACTCTTGTAACTCACGTGAAGGTGTTAATGGTCAATCACCATTGTTTCATAAGGTGTGGTCCATTTGAGATTTGGATCTGATCATTTTTGGGCTCACGCCATATAATGATCAGGGAAAATAGATGGACTTAGTAGATATACAATACATACATCAGGTGCACCCCACCATATCTAGGGAGGCTGGGGAGCACCAAATCTGCTCTCAATCTTTCCCTCTCTCCCCACCATATCCCGTCCCTTTGTCTCAGTTCACCAAGCTCTCTCTCAAAGATCAGATTTGACTCATTTGTATGATAGATGTGGACCGTTCATCATGTCTTTTGTCCAAGTATGGTAAAGAGGAGAGTTCTAGTAATATAGGAGAAAAGCACTTTTTTTGCTTAGAGTAAGAGTTCTAGTAATATAGGTTTTTTTTTTTTTTCTTGGACAAAAAGAGAGAAAGAAGAATAAATGAGGGATTTGTTAGAAGAGAAGAACAAAACTCTTTTACTACTGAAATCTTGAGTTTGTGATGGTCTATCTACAAAGCCGGTTTCTTGGATTGTCTTTTTCAAGGATTGTGTTGGGAATTTTCTAACATCATTAGTTGGTGAGAAATTTATTTCTTTCATGTTGCTTAGATAATGTAGTTTAGGTATTCCAATTACGCGGATCCAATCCTCAAGTGGATCCAATCCTCAAGCGGATCCAATCCTCAGTTCGATCCTTCTTGCCTTCTTTTATTCAATCCATCTTAGTCACGAATGAGTCTGTGACCCATTCTACATCATTTGTCAAGTTATTTTAGGGCATGATCTTAACAATAAAAGATATCCAAACCTTAGGTGGACCATACTACGAGAAACAGTAGTGGTTAAAATGTTGCACTGTTGAAAACATCCTAAGGCCTGCTATAACGTTCCCGTAATGTTTATTTTCCATCCAAATTGTTTTTTTTTTAATTTATTATTATTAAAGAAAGGTGAGAGCATACCACCTGAATATTATTTTCCATCCAAATTGTTGATAAGGTCATACAACTTGGATAAAGGGCAAAAGCGAATATCAGCTTGATCCAAAACTCTTATGACCCACGAGAAGGTGTTAATGGTCAATCATCGTTGTTTCCTATGGTGTGGTCCATCTGAAATTTCGATCTGATTCATTTTTGGGCTCATGACCTATAATGATCCAGCAAAATGGATGGACTGAGTAAATATACAATACATAGATTGAAGTGCACCGCACCGTAAGGGCGGACCGTCTGGGGTGAGGCTGGGGAGCACCTAATCTGCTCTCAATCTTTCCCTCTCTCCCCACCATATCCCGTCCCTCTGTCTCTGTCCACCAAGCTCTCTCTCAAAGATCAGGTTTAACTCATTTGTATGATAGACGTGGGCCGTTCATCAAGTCGACCCCACTTGGCCTGTGCTAATCTAGCCCAAAACTTAGAAAGACCTTTCATTAGGTGGGCTACAAGGTTGATCAAGTTAAAAAATGAATGTCTACCATTCAAAACTTCTTGAGGGGCAAAAAGTTTTGAATCTATCCCCTACTTATATCGAACACTCATTCCTATTTATTTATAGAAAGATCTTCGTCAAATATTGGACTTTGCCTCTCTTTTTTTGTTCGAGGAATTCCTAATATCCAAGGCAGCTTTCCACAAGCACCCCACCCCATACGACTATAAGGGAGAGAGTTGTTCACCTTTTGAATCAAAGTAGTAGGGGCTTCATAGCAACTTTCATTCTAAAGGAAACCGAAGAACCTTCAGTCAATAGGAGCCACTTTCTAGATTTATGGATGAAGTAAGCTAAACTCCATCAAACTCCACAGTCAATATCAACAAACAACATGTCGTGACCATGACGGTTTGTTCTGGCTTGGTTGACCTTGTAATGTAAACTAACTAATGGGTGGCGGCGTTTATTCAAACAAAGGGAACCTAACGTTCGCCTTGGTACAGCAGATTGGAAGCTCAGGCAAGTGAGTCGCTGTGCCTACAATCTTGACAGTTGTAGTTAAAAGGTTAGTTTTTCTTTTTTACAAGTATCCATTAAGAAACGCAGAATCCACACTTTCATCAATTGAAATGCCGAACATGCCAGGTTCTGGTTGATCAGCACGAGGAGATAAGGATATAGGTTATGAAATTGTTATCACACTTATGATCTTAAGCCAACAGGCATATAGCGGCCCATCAAATATTGGAAAGAGTCCGGGGCACAAACAAAATTATGAAATCCAGTAATTTGACCAGTAATCGCTATTCATACCTAATATTATTATCTGATTGGATGGAAAATTAGCATCATGGTAGTCCTAAGAAGGTTTCAACAGTGGGCATCATTCTCCCCACTATTTTCTGAATGTGGTCTACTTGAGCTTTGGAATTGCCTCCTTTTAAGGCTCACGCCCTAAAATGATCGGACAAAATGGATAAACGGTGTGGATATAATCATGTTGAGGTCCACGGAACTTTGCCATGTCAACACCATTACACGTTGGTGGGCATTTTGACATTTTCTTTCATTTCTATCATGTGTGTGTGTGGGTGGACACACACACACATGGAAATGAAAGAAAAATAATAGAAGGAAGACCATTGACAATTATCTTGATTAATAAGGTAGTTTAATAAAAGTGATATTAATTAAATAGTATTTTGTAAAATTCGCTTAAATTTAATCCACTCCTAGTCACCAAGAACAACTTAATAGAAAAACCTAAATGATAGAGTCAAACATTTTTTTTACACACGC
The DNA here is from genome assembly GCA_021015155.1 of Magnolia officinalis. Taxonomy (NCBI): domain Eukaryota; kingdom Viridiplantae; phylum Streptophyta; class Magnoliopsida; order Magnoliales; family Magnoliaceae; genus Magnolia; species Magnolia officinalis. Next base: position 16,247,483 of record JAJHSJ010000002.1, on the reverse strand, counting down.
ACGCACACCCACACTCCCCACATGCACCCACACACTTACACCACGGTGGAATTTCACCGCAACGAGTACTCGAACCCATGACCTCATGTTGAGCCACACCTCTTGGGCTCTATGCATGGAAACCTTGACATGCATGGAAGCGGTTTGCTTAATGCGTGACTCAATACCCTTAACGTACTGAGTAAACTCTGTGTGGTCCACTATTATTTATTTATTTTATCCACTCCATTCATCCATTTTAATAGATAATTTTAGTGCTTGACCCCAAAACGGAAGAATATCCAAATCTCAAGTGCACCACACCACAGGAAGGAAATGGTGTGATTGAACCTCTACCATCCAAAATTTCTTGGAGGCCACTGAAGTTTTGGATCAAGCTGATGTTTGTGTTTTCTCTTCATCCATGTCTTTGTGATCTTATGAACAGGTTGGATGGCAAATAAACATCACTGTGAACTGACGCAGGGGAGGACGTGAGGTCGAGCACCGTCTTCCTCAAGAGGATAACTATTTCGAATCCACGGAACTTCTCTGGACTCCTCACAGAGACTTCTCGAATCCACGAGAAAAGAGAGCAGAAAATAGAAATAAATTCTAAATAAATTCGAAATAGATTAATGAATGAATAAAAATGAGTTCACAACCCTTTAAATAAGGGTACTAAGCAATGGGAAAGAAATCAGAATCAAACTACAACTAGGACTCCTAGAATTCCCGACTTACTATAAATAGTAAACTTACTATTTATAGACGGTCGTGATGTCTACTAGTGCGCAAGGTTTTCGGCCAAAAATAGTAAGTGTCCTATTTGGCTTCACCAACCCGTTCTCCTAATTATTCTAAGCTCTTTTCACGTTGGGCGCAACTCCTAAAGCCCGACGGATGAAGAGTTATAAGCAAACTAAAACTTACTATTTATAGTAAAAACGAAATTGAAACAGGGAAACGACCGTCAAATCAGGGGTTTCTCGCAATTCCGAGCATCGCAACCCGGCATAGTGGGGTTGGTTGGCTAAAGTAGCTCGTTCTACCCCAAAATCATATATTTTTCGTCCGCTAACTCATCCCGGATTGCGAGATACACCTGATTTAAGGTCTGATGGTCCAGATCACTTTTGTCGCCGACCGGGCCTTTTCTGATCCATCTTTGCCATGTAATTGTCCGCGACCCGCTCTACATCAGTCTCCTCCACTTCAAAAGAACTCGTCCTCGAGTTATCATTATGCGCTGGTTCATGATACTCAGTCAGGTCCGCGACATTGAAAGTTCGTGAGATCGCCATATCATCTGGAAGATCAACAACATAAGCGTTGTCATTGATCTTTCGGATGATTGGTACCGGTCCAATCTTTTTATTCTTCAACTTGTTGTACGTTCCGGTCGGAAATCTTTCTTTGCGCAGATGGACCATTACTTGGTCGCCCACCTCGAACACTTTCTGTCGCCGATGCTTGTCCGCTTGCTCCTTGTACTTTTCGTTTGAGGCATGTAGCTTGTTCTGTACCTCCGCATGAATGCCCATGATTTTGTCTGCCATATGTTCTGCTGCAATGCTCATGCCTGGGAGCTTGGGCAGAGGGACCAAGTCTAGTGTATGGCGAGGTACTCGTCCGTAAATAACTTGGAACGGGGATTTTCCTGTCGAGCGGTTCACCATGTTGTTGAATGCAAACTCCGCTTGAGACAAGGCCAAATCCCATGCTTCGGTTTTTCTCCTGAAATACATCGAAGGAGGTTTCCCAACGTGCGATTCACAACCTCAGTTTGACCGTCAGTCTGTGGGTGGTACGCGCTGCTGAACTGAAGGCGTGTATCGAATCGAGTCCACAAAGTCCGCCAAAAGTGGCTTATGAACTTCGTGTCACGGTCGGAAGTAATAGTCTTGGGAACCCCGTGTAGCCGCACAATTTCTCTGAAGAATAGATTCGCCACGTGTGTTGCATCGAGAGTCTTCTTGCATGGAATAAAGTGCGCCATCTTGGAAAAACGATCTACTACCACGAACACCGAATCCATGCCGCGTTGTTTGTGGTGGGAGACCAAGCACAAAGTCCATAGATAAATCCTCAAGGGCCGTCAGGCACGGGTAACGGGGTGTAGAGGCCCGTATTATGAGATTGCCCTTGGAAGTCTGACAAATATAATAGCGTTGGACTGCCTTTCCCACATCACGTACCAATTGCGGCCAGTAATACCGTTCTTCCACAAGAGCTCGCGTCTTGTCTCGCCCAAGGTGTCCACTGAGGCCACCTCCATGTAGCTCTTGGATTATCTGTTCCCTTAGCGAACTCTTTGGGATACATAGTCGATTTTCCTTAAAAAGGAACCTGTCTTGTATATGTAAGTCACCGGGGTGACCTTCCTAACATCTAACCCATGCGTCCTTGAAGTCGTCGTCGTCGGCATATATGTCTTTGAGGCGATCGAACCCGACAACTTCATTGCTCATAGTGACTAACAAAGTTGCACGGCGACTCAGCGCATCGGCTACTTTGTTCTGTTGCCCTGACTTATGCTTTAGCACGAATGTGAATTCCTGCAAAAATGAGATCCATCTAGCATGCACACGGTTAATGTTAGCTTGACTATTAATAAACTTGAGGGCTTGATGGTCCGTGTAAAGTATGAATTCCCTTTGAATCAAATAATGTCGCCAGTGTCGCAGTGCCTGGACCACCGCGTACAACTCGATCTCATATGTAGACCACTTCTTGCGTGCATCACTAAGTTTCTCACTGTAGAAGGCTACCGGCCTACCTTCTTGAGACAAAACTCCCCCAATCCCGACATATGAGGCATCACATTCGACTTCAAACAGTTTGTCGAAGTTGGGAAGTACAAGAACCGGGGTCGTGGATAATCTGCGCTTGATTTCAGCAAAGCTCCTGTCGGCTTCGTCAGTCCACTGAAACTGCCCTTTCTTCATGCAATCTGTGATCGGTGACACAATGGTACTGAAATTTTTCACGAACCGACGATAGAATGTCGCTAGTCCATGGAAACTTCGCACTTCGTGAATATTTTTGGGAACCGGCCATTCTCTGATTGTCTTCACCTTTTCCTCATCCACTCGAATGCCCGTGGATGTAACCACAAAACCCAGAAACAATAGGCTATCAGTCATGAAGCTACACTTTTTAAAATTGAGGTACAGTTTATTTTCAGTGAGCACTTGAAGGACCTTCTTGAGGTGCTCCATATGGGTGGTTTCGTCTTGACTGTATATCAAAATATCATCAAAATAAACCACAACAAATCACCCAATGAAAGGTTTCAGAACTTGGTTCATCAACCTCATGAATGTGCTAGGCGCATTAGAAAGACCGAAAGGCATGACCATCCATTCGTACAATCCTTCCTTGGTCTTAAAGGCTGTTTTCCACTCATCACCGGGCCGTATTCGAATCTGATGGTAGCCGCTCCTTAAGTCCAATTTAGAGAATATTTTTGCGCCCTCTAGCATATTCAACATATCATCCAACCGTGGTATAGGAAACCTATATTTTATGGTGATCTTGTTGATGGCCCGGCTGTCGACACACATGCGCCAACTCCCATCTTTCTTTGGAGTTAGTAGAACTGGTACAGCACATTGGCTCATGCTTTCTCTAATAAGACCCTTACGGATCAGTTCCTCCACTTGTCCCTGCAGAATCTCGCACTCATTCGGGCTTATTCGATAATGAGGACGATTAGGTAAACTGGACCCAGGGACAAAGTCGATATGGTGTTGGATATCTCGCATAGGGGGTAACCCATCGGGAAGATCCTCGGGCCAGATTTTTGGAATTCATGTAACAAGGGCCTTAGTTTTTCAGGGATGATGGTAGGCTCGAGTTCTTCCCCTTTCACAATTAGTGCATAAGTCTGTCCTGTTTCTTTGGATTCTTCCACGAAGTCCCGTATGGTTAAGAGAAAACGACCCTCCACTTTAGAAGTTTCAGGTGGTCCCTCTGGATCCATAGGGGCCAATATAGTCTTCCGGCCGTCCTTGACGAAGATATATATGTTATCTCGCCCTTATGAGTGGCGTCACGGTCAGATTGCCAGGGTCGACCGAGTAGTAGTATGTGACATGCTTCCATGTCAACCACATCGCATACTACTTCATCCTTATAATGTTTGCCAATGGAAAAAGATATGGTACACCGTTCAGTTACCTTTGTTTCGCTGACCTTCTTGATCCAACCGATTGTATATGGAGAGGGATGACGCTCCGTTTTCAATTATAATTTTTACACCATGACCCTAGAGACGATGTTCTCGCTGCTTCCACTGTTAATGATCACGTCACAAACCTTTCGATTCATCGTACACCTAGTGCGGAAGATGTTATGCCGCTGTGGATGCACTTCTTTTCTTGGCGCATATATATAATAGTCGCCTCACGACGAGCGACTCGCCGTGATCTTGCTGAACCCAACCTGAATCTTCTATCTCGTCCTCAGTGGTATGCTCCTGTTCTTCAATATCTGGATCTTCATAAGCGTTATCAGCACTACCATCATTAATGGCGAGGTTTGCCACTTTTCGCTGGGGACAAGTATTTGACAGGTGGCCTGGTTGGCCACAACGATAGCAGTTGTTGGGCCTTGGCCGAGCATAAGGGTTCGGGATTGTACTTGGACCAGCAGCAGTCGATACGCCCCTTTGGGGTCTAGCTTGCCCGCTTCCCTGATCTCGGTTCTCAGACGTAGGAGGTTGAGTGCGTGCTCCTACGGGCTCCTTCCCCTTAGGCTGTGGAGCTCCCTGGGGTGGACCTGCCGCAGTGATCCTCGCAGTAGGATAGGCCCGTGTGTTAGAACGTTCAAGTTGCGCTTCTGCCCGAGTAGCCAACTTGATCGCATCATTCATCGTCCAGACGGACTGCATCTGGACCCGATCCTGGATCGCCATACGCAATCCACCGTTGAATCGGGCGACTTGCTGCGATTCAGTCTCGACCAAATCGTTGCGCGCCGCTAGGCGGTAAAATTCTTCTGCGTACTCTCTCACCGACCGACTACCCTGTCGACAATTTTGGTATTGTTGGAATAATACCTGATCGTAATCGCTAGGGAGGAATCGGGCACGTAGTAGCTGCTTCATTCGCTGCCATGTGCGGATTGGTGCTTTCATCTGCCTGGTTCGTGCGAGTTGCAGTTGTTCCCACCAAGCTGAAGCTCCTCCTTTCAACTTGTAGGCCACAAGCTTGACCTTCTTTGTTTCAGGGATGTCCATATAGTCAAAAAATCGCTCAACTTCAGAAAGCCAATCGAGAAAATCCTCAATGTGTAGCTGGCCATTGAAGTTAGGAATATCAACCCGTATCTTGAAGTCTCGATCTATTCGATCTACCCGATCGCCGCCTTGCCTGGGGTGTTGGAAGATCACATCATCGATCTCCTCTTCACTGGAGCCCCCGTCCTCAGGGACGGCCCTTGGATGCACTGCTGGTATTATCCTGCGATCAGGGCGATTACCGGTTTCAGCAATTGGTGGTGGAGGATTACCACCAGGAACACGGAGTTGCCCTAGGGTTTCTGCCAAGAGATTCGCTATGCGGTCCATGGAAGCCTGCAGCCCTTGCATGGCTTGCCGATTCTCTTGTTGCGCTGCTTGGAAAGTTGCCGCCGTTAAAGGAAAATTTCCTGGAGCACCGCCTATGGGATTGTTGCCCGACCCGTCGTTAGAAGCCATCGACCCGAGGAGAAACCTCGCTCTGATACCAAACTGACGCAGGGGAGGACGTGAGGTCGAGCACCGTCTTCCTCAAGAGGATAACTATTCCGAATCCACGGAACTTCTCTGGACTCCTCACAGAGACTTCTCGAATCCACGAGAAAAGAGAGCAGAAAATAGAAATAAATTCTAAATAAATTCGAAATAGATTAATGAATGAATAAAAATGAGTTCACAACCCTTTAAATAAGGGTACTAAGCAATGGGAAAGAAATCAGAATCAAACTACAACTAGGACTCCTAGAATTCGCGACTTACTATAAATAGTAAACTTACTATTTATAGACGGTCGTGATGTCTACTAGTGCGCAAGGTTTTCGGCCAAAAATAGTAAGTGTCCTATTTGGCTTCACCAACCCGTTCTCCTAATTATTCTAAGCTCTTTTCACGTTGGGCGCAACTCCTAAAGCCCGACGGATGAAGAGTTATAAGCAAACTAAAACTTACTATTTATAGTAAAAACGAAATTGAAACAGGGAAACGACCGTCAAATCAGGGGTTTCTCGCAATTCCGAGCGTCGCAACCCGGCATAGTGGGGTTGGTTGGCTAAAGTAGCTCGTTCTACCCCAAAATCATATATTTTTCGTCGGCTAACTCATCCCGGATTGCGAGATACGCCTGATTTAAGGTCTGATGGTCCAGATCACAAAAACTTCTTAGGGACCAGCACAAAGTTTATTTGCCATTCAACTGGTTGATAAATTCATAAAGACCCAGATGAAAGGACCACAGAAATATCAGGTTCATTGATGTAGAGCGGCTCGTGGATAGTTTCATGGGCAAGATGGATCAGAAAAGGCCCGGTCGACGACGAGAGTGATCCAGACTGTCGGACCTTAGATCGGGCGTATCTCATAATCCAGAATGAGTTATCGGGCATAAAATATATGATTTTGGGGTAGAACGAGCTACTTTAGCCAACCAACACAACATAAGCCAGGTTTCCCACACAGAATTTGCGAAATTCTATCATATCGACGGTCGAATTCCATATTTATAATTTCATTTTTACTATAAATAGTAAGTTTTAGTTTGATTATAACTCTTCATCCTTTAGACTTTAGGAGTTGTGTCCAACATGAAAAGTGTTTAGAATAATTTGGAGAAAAACGTGGTTAAGCCACATAGTAAATGTGCTATAAAAAAAGTAAATTTACTATTTATATTTCTTATGTAGCTTAGAAAGGTTATGGTGGGGAGGTTCCCTGGCTAGGTATATTTCACCTGATGCGCACAAATCCACTTTTATCAATAATAATAATAATAAATTCCATTCTCCAACCATCAATGCCTTAAATAGTTCCATGTACCCCGTGAAAATGAAATTACAGGTCTCTCCTGCTTAACGAATCTTCCTTGGTTAAATTTAGGGATTTTTACAAAATACTGCCTCAATAATATTATAATTACATCCTAATACTTTTAAAATGATCTTTTCATTAAGCCACCTCATTAATCAAAATAATTGTTGAAGGGTACCTTCCGTCAGTTCTCTCCCATTTTCAGCATGTTATTTCATAAAATAACAAAGATGTTCATCATTTATGATGTAGCTTAATTACTCAAACGTAATACTAAATTTATGATTTATTTATTGTTAAAATTTATTTTTATTTTTTTAAACACCAAGAGTCTTCTTTCAGGATGAGATTGCCTACTGACACTACTGGCGTCAGTGCTCTATGAGCCCCACCATGATGCATGTGTTTTATCCATATCATCCATCCATTTAGCATGAAAAGAGAGAGAGAGAGAGAGAGAGAGAGAGAGAGAGAGAGAGCCAAATCCAAATCCCGAGGGCACCACGCCATAGGAAACAATAGTCATTGAGTGCCCACCATTAAAAACTTGTTGGGGCCATGGAAGTTTTGAATCAAGCTGATACTTGTGCTTTCCTTCATCTGTATGTGTGACCTAATCAACAGGTTGGATGTCAAATAAACATTACAGTATTCCCTAGAAAGTTTTTAATGATGGCGTTCCCTCACCACTGTTTTCCTGCGTGTGGTCCACCTGAAATTTGGTCTGACTCATTTTTGGGGTTATACCATAAAATAATATGGAATAATAGTTGGGCAAAGTAGATAAAACATATAAATCATGGTTTGACCCACGGAGCACTGACTTGTAGCCCTTCACTAATAGCAGCATCAGCCGGACACGGGAACTTTTCGCAATAGGAAAACTAGGTGAGGTCCACCATGATGGTTGTGAGAAATCCACCCCCATCCATCCGTTTTTCCATATCATGTAAGGACATGGGTGAAAAAATGAGGCAAATCCAAAATCAAGTGGGCTGTATGATAGGAAACTGTATGTGAGGGTTAAATGTCACGAAAGTTTTGGTTCAGGCTAATGTTTTTGTATTTTTAGTTCATCCCAATAGAAATGACCTTACTCTACTTTGTCCATCTTAGAGCCGAATGGCAACCTCAACCCAAACGAAAGTGCCATGTGCCTTGAAACTCGAGATAATAAATGGATTCAGGTATCATTTTATTGCTATATCTAAAATCAAGATTTTATTAAAGAAAAGTGACCTTTTAGATTATTCTCTCCCTTGACAAGGCCCATAGAACTTTGCCACATTAATTTCTTATTGAATTCGGAATTACAGGCCGAAACCATCGAACAGGTCATGAATAATTATGTAGAGAGATCATGGAATACATGCACTTGAGTGATTAAACGAGGAACTTGTTTCCAATCATACAAACGGTATGGATGGCATATAAAACATCATAATAGACCTTGGAAGGTTTCAACGTTAGGCATTTCCCTACCCATTTTTTCCTATCCTACAACCCACTTGAATTTTGGATCTATCTCATTTTTTGCTTCATTTCCTAACATGATTTTAAAAATGGATGGATGGGGTGGATTTCTCGCAAACACCATGGTAGGCCCTGCCTAGCAACTTATGCAACAGGCTTTTGTAGGCCGTTAGTACGCAGGGAGCGGATTAAGTACGACCTGGCCTTACCCAACATAGTGCACCCTTGACTGTGGGGCTTACCTTTATGTATTATATATTCATTCTGTCCATTTGTTGTGTTGATGTAAAACAGGCTGCGGACTCGTTCATGGATAAGATGGACTGAAGAAAAGAAGCCAAGAAGGAACGAACACACTTAACGTAGTTTGACCGATCCATGAATTTGGTCAACAAGTCAAAATTCTGCCAGAAATTCTAGATTGGTTGTTGGCTGATTTCTGCCCGATTAAACATGTCGAAATACCATTCAACAAGTCGAAATAATATTCCGGATTGCTTACTGACTAATTTCTGCTAGTTTAGATAGGTCGATAGATCTTGTAGACAGGTCAAAATCCAGTTCAACGGGTCAACAAATTAGGTCGATGGGTCGAAAATCATAGAATTTCTTATTTAAATCTTTGGACACTTTTTTGTTATTTCGACCAGTTGACTCGACTGGTTGACAATAGGTCAACGGATGCGAAAATTTTATGTGATTTTCTGAATTTGTTTAACTCTTTGTTACATTTTTAGGGTTTGTTTAAGGTTATTTAAAGGGTTAAACTCATTTTTATTATGAATTCAATCAATAAACTTTTTAAGAATTTTCTTTTTTTCTCTCGTGGATTTGAGAAACTTGTTGTGGATTCAAGAGTGCCTGATGGACAATCTGTGCTTGATTTCAGCAAAGCTCCTATCAGCTTCATCAATCCACTGAAATGGTTCCTTCTTCATATAATTTGTGATCGATGACACAACCGTGTTGAAATTCTTCATGAATTGACAATAGAATGCCACTAACCCATGAAAACTCCATTCTTCATGAATGTTTGTTGGAATTGGCCATTCCCTGATGGCTCTCACCTTTTCATCATCCACCTGAATGCCTGTGGACGTCACGACAAAGCTCAAAAATAATAAGATATCAAGTCAAAAAGATGTATATTTTTATATTGAGATACAACTTATTTTCGGTGAGCTCTTGAAGGGCCTACTTGAGGTGTTACATATCGCTTGTTTCATCCTGACTGCATATCAAAATATAATCGAAGTAGACCATTACGAACTGCCAAATGAATGGCTTTAGAACTTGATTCATCAAGCTCATGGATGTACTAGGTGCGCTCGAAAGACCGTAAGGCATGATCAACCATTCATACAACTCCTTAGTCTTAAAATTTATTATCCACTCATCACTAGGTCATATTTGGATATGATGGTAGCCGCTCCTTAAATCTAATTTATAAAACAGTTTTGCAACCTCTAGCATGTCTAACATATCATTCAGCCGTGGTATGGGAAGCCTGTACTTTATGGTAATCTTATTGATTGTCTAGTTGTTGACACACATACGCCAACTCCCATCTTTCTTAGGAGTTAATAGTGCTGGAACGACGCATGGGCCCATGCTTTCTTGGATTAACCATTACAGATTAATTCATTCACTTGTCCTTGAAAAATATTACACTCTTTCAGAATATCCGATAGTGAGGACGATTGGGTAAGCTAGACCCTGGGACAAGATCGATATGGTGCGCTGAATATCCCGTATGGGAGGGAATCCATTGGGAGTGTTGTTGGGCCAAATTTCTTTGAATTCATGTAATAAAGATTTTAGTTTCTCGGGAATGATGATGATCTCAAGTTCTTTTCCCTTTACAATTAATGAATAAATTTTTTCCATTTCTTTATATTCATCCACAAAATCCCATATGGTTAGGAGAGAATACCCCTCTACTTTAGAAGTTTCAGGTGGCTCTTCTTAGTCGATAGGGGCTAGTATAGTTTTTCAAACGTCCTTAAAGAAAATGTACACATTATCTCATCCTCTATGAGTGACGTCATAGTCAAAGGACCGAGTAGAATATGAAAGACCTCCATGTCAACAATGTCGCATACGACTTAGCCTTTATAATATTTGCCAATTGAAAATGATATCGTACATTGTTCAGTTACCTTCATTTCATTGACCTTCTTAATCCAAACCAATCATGTACGGGGAGGGATGACGCTCCATTTTCAGCTGCAATTTCTCCACCCTGACCGTAGAAACAATGTTCTCATTGCTCCCATTGTCGATAATCACATCACAGACCTTTCAATTCACCGTACACCTAGTTCGGAAGATGTTGTATTGTTGTGGAGTCTACCTTCTTCCTTGGTGCATGCAATAGTCGTCTTACGACGAGTGACTCACCATGATCCTGCAGTACCCAATCTGCATAATCTATGTCATCATCTGTGACGTGCTCTAATTCATCAAAATCCGGGTCTTCATCGATGTTTTTAGTACTACCATCATTGATGGCAAGGCTAGGCACTTGCCACTAGAGGCAAGTGTTTAATAAGTGACCTGGTTGGCCACAATGATAGAAATGGTCAGGCCTTGATTGACCATAGGGGATTAGAATCATACTTAGACCGGTGGCAATGGTCACACCCCTTTGGGGTCTAACTTGCCCACTTCCTAAATCTCGATTCGCGGGGGTAGGATATTAAGTGCGCCCCCAACAGGTTCTTTCCCTTTGGCCTATGAAGCTCCATAGGACGGACCCGCCAGCGACCTTAGTGTTAGGATATGTTTGTGTGTTAGGATGCTTAAACTATATGCTTCTGCTTTGGTGGCCAACTTGAGCACTTCATTCATCATCCACACGCGATGCATTTAAACCTGATCCTGGATCACAACACGTAACCCATCGTTGAATCAGGTGACTTGCTGCAATTCAGTTTTGACCAAATCGTTTCGTACCGCCAAGCAAAGGAATTCTTCTGCGTAATCTCTCATTAACCGACTACCCTGCCGAAAATTTTGGTATTGTTGGAATAATACCTTATTATAGTCGCTAGGTAGGAATCACGAATATAGCAACTGCTTCATCCACTGCCATGTGCAGATTAATGCTTTCATCTATCTTATCCATGCGAGCAGAAGTTACTCCCACCAAGTGGAAGCTCCGCTCTTCAACTTGTAAAACACAAGCTTAACTTTCTTCACTTCAGGAATTTCGATATAGTTAAAGAGTCACTCAACTTCAGAAAGCCAATCGAGGAAATCCTCAATGTGAAGTTGGCCATTGAAGTTAGGAAGATCAACTTTTATCCTAAATTTTCGATCCGTCTGATCAACCTGATCGTTGCCTTATCGGGGATATTGGAGGATCATGTCGTCGATCTCCTCATCGTTGGATCACACATCCTCAGGCGTGATCTTGCTATTTACTGTCGTCATCACCTTGTGATCATCATGATTATGAATTTTCATGCCTAAATGGGGAATCACCGCCACAAACACGGGGCTACCTTAGAGCCTCTGTCACGTGATCGATGACAGCCTGTAGCCCTTGCATGACTTGCTGATTCTCTCGTTACACCGCTTTGAAAATTGTTGCTGTTAATGGAAAATTTCATGGAGCGCCATCCATGGGAATGTTGCCCGATCCGTTGTTAGAAGTCATAAATTCGAGGAGAAAGCTTCACTCTAATACCAACTGACGTAGGGAAGAACGTGATGAGGTCAATTACCGTATTCCTTGATTGATAAGTACCTTAAATCCACAAAACACTCTTGAATTCACAAGAGGTTTCTCGAATCCACGAGAAAAAAGAAGAAATTTCTTAAATTTTTTATTTATTAAATCCATAATAAAAATGAGTTTAACTCCTCTACATAACTTAAACAAACCCCAAAAACGTAATCAAATAATTTTAATCAAGCTAGGAGACAAATTCAGAAAATTGCCTAAATTTACCGCATCCGTCGACCTATCGTCAACAAGTCCAAATAACAAAAACGTTTCCAGAGATATAAACTGAAAATTCCGTGATTTTTGACCTATCAAGCTGTTGAACTGGATTTTAAGCTGTTGACAAGATCTGCCAACCTATCTAAATTGGTAGAAATCAGCCAGCAAGTAATTTGGAACAGTAATTCGACCTGTCAAGCAGTATTTTGACTTCTCTAAAATGGTGGAAATCAATTAGCAAGCAATCTAGAAATTCTGAAGGAATTTCGACCTATCGACCAGATTTCTTAATCGGTTAAACTATGCCTAATGTGTTCGATCCTTCTTGGCTTCTTTTCTTCGGTCCATCTTAGTCATAAACAAATACGCAACCCATTGTATATCATTTGTCAACTGATGTAGAGCGGGTCACGGACAATTACATGGCAAAGATGGATCAGAAAGGCCCGGTCGGCGACAGAAGTAATCTGGACCATCAGACCTTCAATCAGGCGTATCTCGCAATCCGGGATGAGTTAGCCGATGTAAAATATATGATTTTGGGGGGTGAACGAGCTACTTTAGCCACCAACCCCACTACTACGCCAGGTTGCGACGCTCACCTATTTAGCGAGAACATTGCGAGAACCCCTGATTCGACGGTCGTTTCCCTATTTCAATTTCGTTTTTACTATAAATAGTAAGTTTTAGTTTGACTATAACTCTTCATCCATCGGGCTTTAGGAGTTATGCCCAACGTGAAAAGAGCTTAGAATAATTAGGGGAACGGTTTGGTGAAGCCAAATAGGACACTTACTATTTTTGGCCGAAAACCTTGCGCACTAGTAGACATCACGACCGTCTATAAATAGTAAGTTTACTATTTATAGTAAGTCGTGAATTCTAGGAGTTTTAGTTGTAGTTTGATTATGATTTCTTTCCCATTGCTTAGTACCCTTATTTAAAGGGTTGTGAACTCGTTTTTATGCATGAATTAATCTATTTCGAATTTATTAGAATTTATTTCTATTTTCTGCTCTCTTTTCTCGTGGATTCGAGAAAGTCTCTGTGAGGAGTCCAGAGAAGTTCCGTGGATTCGGAATAGTTATCCTCTTGAGGAAGACGGTGCTCGACCTCACGTTCTCCCCTGCGTCATCAACTTACCTATGCTATATCATTTGTCAACTCATTTTACCGCATGATCTAAAAAATGGAAGATATGCAAATCTTAGGTGGACCATACGACAAGAAACAATAGTAGCAGTTAAAATGCTCTGCCATTAAAAACATCCTAAGGCCTGCTGTATTGTTACCATCGTTTTTATTTGTCATCCAAATGGTTGATAAGGTCATACAACTTGGATGAAGTGAAAAAACAAATATCAGCTTGATCCAAAACTCTTGTGACCCAAGAGGTGTTAATGGTCAACCACCGTTGTTTCCCATGGTGTGATCCATCTTAGATTTGGATCTGATTCATTTTTGGGCTCTTGCCCTATAATCATCAGGCAAAATGGGTGGATTGAGTGGATGTACAATACATACATAGGGGTGCACCCTACGGCAATGGCCGACCGTCTTGGGTGAGGCTGGGGTGCAACTAATCTGCGATCCCAATCTTTCCCTCTCTCTCCCCACCATGTCCCGTCTCAGTCTCTGTCCACCAAGCGCTCTCTCAAAGATCAGATTTGGCCCATTTGGATGATAGACGTGGGCCGTTCATCATGTTGACCCCACTTGACCTGTGCTGAGCCTAAAACGTAGAAAGACCCTTCATTAAGTGGGCTACAAGGCTGTTCAAGTGGAAGATGAACATCTACCGTTCCAAACTTCTTGAGAGGCAAAAAGTTTTGGATCAAGCTGATATTCTCGTTTTTCCATAATCCAATTTTGTGTGATATTATGAATTGATTGGTTGTAAATTAACATCATGTAGCCATTGGAAGGTTTCAACGGTGGGCATATATCATTGTCCCCACTATTTTCTGAGTGTCGTTTACTTGATCTTTGGATTTGCCTCATTTTTAGGCTCATGCCTTGAAATGATTGGGCAAAATGGATGGACGGTGTAGATATTATCATGTTGAGGCCCACAGAACTTTGCCATGTCAACACAGTACACGTAAGGGCTTACTCTGGAAGTCAATATTTACATTCAAGTAATTAAGTTAATGGTACGATGGGCATTTTTGACATTTTATTTATTAAAATTTATTATATAAATTAAAAAAAAGAAAAAAAAGAAGAAGATAGAATTGAAAGAAAACTAACCGAAATTAATTTTAAGGTAGTTTATCTTGATTAATAAGATAGTTTAATGAAAAGTTAATTTTAAACGGTATTGGGATATAAAAACAATATTAATGAGATAGTATTTTATAAAACTCACTTATATTTAATCCACTCCTGGTCACCATGAACAACTTAATAAAAAAATCTAAATGATAGAACCACACTTTTTTCAAACACACGTATGCACTCACACCACAGTGGAATTTCACAGCAATGGATATTTGAACCCTTGAACTCTTGTTGAAATATACATTCGAGTTGATAAATAATAATATAGTGGGCTTTATGTATGGAAACCTTGCCATGCACGTAGCTGCAATTGGAATCACTGGCATCCAAATCAACTATCCGAACCGTACGTCGATCAGGTCCAGCTTGCTCTTCACAGACAGCTTTGAAAAATCATAATATCAGATGATTTAAATCGTCCATTTAGTGGCTTACAGAAATTGATGGACAGTATTGTTCATTAAAGATAAGCCGATTAACGGATGTTTAAGACAACATTATTGTTGCAGTTTTTGTATAGTGATGATCAAAGAAGATTGACTAGATCTAATGGAATTAACGACTTTAAACATGTATGGACAGTCCAAACATCAAACAACATCAGTTACTCTTGGCTCAACGGTAGACTCACAGGAGTTTCGCCGGTAAGGTCATGGGTTTGAGTAAGGTTGTATGTGGGATCCTTACTCTTGCTCGGGTGATAGACTCCCAGGAGTTTTAACTCCCGGTCAAAGGTTCCACTAGCGTACGAGTGCGTGGGGTGTGTGTGCATGTGTAAAAAAAGAAAAGAAAAAAAAAAAGAAGAGTAACGATGTATGTGATGGCCCAAAAATCATCCTCATCCGACCATCAGGCATCCCCTTTTTACAATGAGACAACTCTCTTAAAACACAAGCAGCCAGTTGTATGGCTTTCTCATATACAGCTGGTTGTGGGTGAGATGTTACCATTGTATAACATCCCTTCTCTTATAACTATGATAAAACGATAGAAGGAGGCGTACCGAAATGAGCGGAGAGCTTTTAAAAAGAGAAAGAAGGAAGATGGCTTCCACAATCACTCTAAGCTTGTAGAAAGAGGAAGATGAAAAATAGCTCCTGCAATCAGTCAAAAGACAGAAATAGATAAGGCCAGCTATAAAGCACTTTTTACTTTGAAAAAGATAACGAAAAAACAAAGACAAAAAAAGAAAAAACATATAAAGTACTACTTACTTTAAAAAAGATAAAGAAAAAACAAAGACAAAAAAGAAAAAAAAGCATATAAAGAACTTTTTGAATGATGTGATATGCTCGGTTGCTGAGAACCTATTCATCATCCGAGGGAAAAGCTGGTAATCTACCCATATGTCATTGTAAATTGTTCATTAGGTTCAGCACACATTTCATGGGATACCATGAAATCGTGACAAATATTAGTCGTTAGATCCATGGCCTTTAGTGTGGACGGTCAATACTGTTTAAAGAAAAATAATTCAAATCAACAATATGATCCATCTACTTGTTAGGGCCATTGGTTGTGTGGTTTGATTTGTTTTTTTTTTTTTTTAAAAGTTAGCTTGTTAGTACACACCCATGTCAGTACACACACTCCACTGTTAGCCACCCCCACTAGGGATCGATACCAAGACCTTCAAGTGTTTGATTTGCTTCTGACACTGGGTAGAGTTGGGCACGGGACGACTTGACTCGATCAGACCCGACTTGACTCGACTCGACTCGAACCGAATGGGTTAGTCAGTCCAAACCGAGTAGGCTTCACCCAATCCGAACTCAAAACGAGTCAAGTCCGAGTTACCTAGTAACTCGACTCAAAACTCAATCCGGTCAGACTCGACTCGATCCGAAATCCGACTCGAATCAGATTCGAGTATATATAAAAAATAAAATAAATAAATAAACCCTAATTTCTAAGTATTTCTAATCCTACTCGCCGCACCTGCACTCGACCCCGATCCGATCGCAAACTCTCTATGTCCCTCCCTCATCCTCCTCTTCCAAGCCCGGCAGCCACCCACCACCATCACCACCCTCCTCCTCTCTATCTCATCTCTTAATCCAACTCGGTGCCAACTTGACCCCACTCAGTACTTTTGATCGGGTCGGACTCGGCTCGAATTAGTCTAGGCTAGACCTAGACTCGGATCAGGTTAGGCATGCTGGACTCAATACCGGGTCGGGTCGAGTTCAGGTAAAGCCTATTTCAAAACCAGATCAAGTTAGGTCAGCCCTAACCCGGTCCAACTCGACTCGATGCCCAGCTCTAACTGTGACCAAGTTGAGTAGCAAAATAGGAATCGGAATTCAGTAGATCCCTGACCATGGGGCCTATCTTAATATATTTATCTTATATCCACACTATCCATCCACTTCTCTAGCTCATTTTAGGACATGATCTGAAAAATAAAGCAGATCATCCCAAACTCAGGTGGAGCACACAACAAGAAACAATGGTGATTGAACTTCCACCATTAAAAACTTCTTAGTGGCCACTGTAATTATTATTTGCCATTCAACTGGTTGATAAATTCATGAAGATGTGGATGAAGGGACCACAAAAATATCAGGTTCATCCAAAACTTGTGCGGCCCACAATAAGTTTGTAAGGGTCAATATCACCACCCTTTCCTGTGGTGTGGTCCACCTGAGATTTCGATCTGCTGCATTTTTTTTATCGTGCTTAAAATGATCCGGTGAAACAGATCAATGGTGTGGATGTAAGAAAAGTACATCACAGTTGGCCGCACAATCAGAGGAATCCACCAATAGCCTGAGTTGGGGCCAGGAACCGATCTCATGTATATGAGGTGTGGATATGATATTGTAGGCAGGTGGCAGTAGACTGAGCCATACAACATGCAGATAATGTAGATAGATGGCCTAGCAGGCCAAGCCATACAGGCAGATGGATGGACAGAGTGGATAAAACACATATATCATGGTGGGGTCCACAACACCGACCAATACTGACAGATACCGGTACTGGAGGGGCCACTACTGAGTCCGACTCCCACAAATGCCCGTGATTCTGTCCTCGGAATTCTACACCACCCTTGTGGTGGGTCCCACGATAATGAACCAGTACGACAGTGATAATTAAATTCATGTCAATGGACTAAATGCGGAGTATGGCATGCTTGCAATCCTGTTGTCCACTATATATCCACTTAAATGCAGCTGATCGACGGTCAATATTGTTTGATCTCATCCGCAATGAGGCCCATCAGACGGGCAGCCAAAATCACCCCACCTTGCAGTTACGTGTACACTGATGATGATTCCACCTCCACAAGTCCGAGATTAACTAAGATGGGTCAATCGCTCATCATTAACATACACGTATCTGCAATGTAAGGTGATCTTGACCGTTCATTTGATAGTCCATGCAGTAGATCCCCTACTGTTATGAAATAACACCGATCAGATGATCCTAACCAACAGATCGGTACAAACATGTCTACTCGTGGATAGCATTTGTTTCTGACCGTCCCTTTTGAAGGCCACCGAAAAAGATGGTCATTTGCGAAACTGACAGAGTCAGTTTCATCTGTTGGGGACCTATTTGAAAAGAAACAAAGATAAAAATCCAAAAGAGTCGTGGATGGACGGAGTGGATAAAACTCTTGTGACCCAAGCGGTGTTAATGGCCAGCCACCGACAAAGATAAAAATCCCATGGTGTGGTCCATCTTAGATTTGGATCTGATTCAATTTTGGGCTCTTGCCCTATAATGATCAGGCAAAATGGATGGATTGAGTGGATATACAATACATACATAGGGGTGAACCCTACGGCATGACCTTACCGGTGAAAAATCATAATATCAGATGATTTAAATCGTCCACTTAGTGGCTTGCAGAAATTGATGGACGGTATTGTTCATTAAAGATGAGTCGAGTAACGGATGTTTAAGACCACCTTATTGTTGCAGTTTTTGTAGAGTGATGATCAAAGAAGATTGACTAGATCTAATGGAATTAACGACTTTGAACATGTATGGACAGTCCAAACATCAAACAACATCAGTTACTCTTGGCTCAACGGTAGACTCACATGAGTTTCACCGGTAAGGTCATGGGTTTGAGTAACGCTGTATGTGGGATCCTTACTCTTACTTGGGTGGTAGACTCTAAGGAGTTTTAACTCCCGGTCAAGGGTTGGAGTACCATAGGTGGTGAAATTCCACTAGCGTGAGTGTGTGGGGGTGTGTATGTGCATGTGTAAAAAAAAAAAAAAAAAAAGATTAACGTTGTGTGTGATGGCCCAAAAATCATCCTCATCCGACCATCAGGCATCCACTCTTTATTTACATCGAGACAACTCTTAAAACACACGCAGCCAGTTATATGGCTTTCTCATATACAGCTGGGTGTGGGTGAGATGTTACCATTGTATAATATCCCTTCTCTTATAACTAAGATAAAACGATAGAAGGAAGCGTACCGAAATTAGCGGAGAGCTTTTAAAAAGAGAAAGAAGGAAGATGGCTTCCACAATCACTCTAAGGCCTGTTTGATTTTTAGGCTCAACTGTACCGCATCTTTCCCAACACTGATACGACAACTTACTTTTTTAACAAGAAATTTACAAAATCAATGTGGGGTCCATCGTGATGTATGTCACTTATCCACACCGTTCATTTGTTATGCTAGCTGAATTTAGGGCATGACAAAAAGAACGAGGTAGATCCAAAGCTCAAGTGGATCACACCAAAAGAAAACAATGGGAATCAAATGCTTACCATTAAAAACTTCTTGGGGCTCTTAAAAGTTTAGAATCAAGCTGATATTTGTGTTTTTCCCTTATCCATGTCTGTGTGACCCTATGAACGGGTTAGATGATGAAAAAACCTCAATGTGGGCCCAGTGAAGAAAACAACTTTTAACGGTGGATGAATTAAGGCCACTAATTCCTTTTGTGTGGACCATTTGAGTGTTGGATCTACCTCATTTTTTGACTCATGCCTCAAAATGTTCTAATAAAATAGATGGACAGTGTAGATATATCATATACATTACGGTAGGGTCCATGGATTTAAGTCAACACTTTTGTATGGATTTTCAAGCGGAATTACTCCCACGTTTTCAAACAGTGAAAAAGTAATAAATATGCCAGTATCATGGAAAATCAAACAGTCCCTATGCTTGTAGAAAGAGGAAGAGGAAAATAGCCCATGCAATCAGTCAAAAGACAGAAATAGATAAGGCCAGCTGTAAAGCACTTTTTACTTAATTTGAAAAAGATGAAGAAAAAACAAAGACAACAAAGACAAAGCATATAAAGTACTTATTACTTTTAAAAGACGAAGAAAAAACAAGCACAATAAAGAAAAAGCTTGAATGATGTGAGATGCTCGGTTGCTGAGAACCTGTTCATCCATCCGAGGGAAAAGCAGGTAATCTACCCATATGTCACTGTAAATTATTCATTAGGTTCAGCACACATTTCAGGGGATACCATGAAATCGTGACAAATATTACTCATTAGATCCATGGCCTTTAGTGTGGACGGTCAATACTGTTTAAAGAAAAATAATTCAAATCAACAATATGATCCATCTACTTGTTAGGGCCATTGGTTGTGTGGTTTGATTTGCTTTTTTTTTTTTTTAAAAAAAGGTAAGGTTAGCTTGTTAGTACACACCCATGTCAGTACACACACTCCACTGGTAGCCACCCCCACTAGGGATCGATACCAAGACCTCAAGTGTTTGATTTGCTTCTGACATTGTGGCTAGAGATGGGCACGGGATGACTTGACTCGCCCAATTCGACTCGTCCGACTCGAATCGACTCGACTCGAACCAAATGGGTGAGTCAGTCCAAACCGAGTAGGCTTCACCCAATCCAAACTCAAAACGAGTCGAGTCCGAGTTACCCAGTAACTCGACCCGACTCAACCCAAAACTCATTCCGGTCAGACTCGACTCAATCCGAAATCCGACTCAACTTAGATTCGAGTGTATATATATATATATATATATATATATATATATATATATATATATATATATATATATATATATATATAATATAATATAATATAAATAAACCCTAATTTCTAAGTATTTCTAACCCTACTTGCCGCACCCGCACTCGACCCCGATCCGATCCGAAACTCTCTATGTCCCTCCCTCATCCTCCTCTTCCAAGCCCGGCAGCCACCCACCACCATCACCACCCTCCTCCTCCTCTCTCTCTCCTCTCCACTCCCTCCCTCTTCCAAGCCCGGCAGCCACCCACCACCATCACCACCCTCCTCCTCCTCTCTCTCTCTCCTCTCCACTCCCTCCCTCTTTCAAGCCCGGCAGCCACCCACCGCCATCACCACTCTCCTCTCTATCTCATCTCTTAATCCAACTCGGTGCCAACTCGACCCGACTCAGTACTTTTGATCGGGTCGGACTCGGTTCGAATTAGTCTAGGCTAGACCCGGACTCGGATCAGGTTAGGCATGCTGGACTTAATACCGGGTCGAGTCGAGTTCGGGTCAAGCATATTTCAAAACCAGATCAAGTTAGGTCAGCCCTAACCCGGTCCAACTTGACTCGATGCCCAACTCTAAGTGTGACCAAGTTGAGTAGCAAAATGGGAATGGGAATTCGGTAGATCCTAGACTATGGGGCCTATCTTAATATATTTATCTTATATCCACACCATCCATCCTCATTTTAGGACATGATCTGAAAAATACAGCAGATCATCCCAAACTCGGGTGGAGCACACCACAAGAAACAGTGGTGATTGAACTTCCACCATTAAGAACTTCTTAGTAGCCACCGCAATTATTATTTGCCATTCAACCGGTTAATAAATTCACGAAGTTGTGGATGAAGGGACCACAAAAATATCAGGTTCTTCCAAAACTTGTGTGGCCCACAATAAGTTTGTAAGCGTCAATATCACCACTCTTTCATGTGGTGTGGCCCACCTGAGATTTCGATCTGCTGCATTTTTTATCGTGCTTAAAATGATCCGGTGAAACAGATCAATGGCGTGGATGTAAGAAAAGTACATCACAGTTGGCCGCACAATCAGAGGAATCCACCAATAGCATGAGTTGTGGGCCAGGAACCGATCTCATATATATGAGGTGTGGATATGATATTGTAGACAGGTGGCAGTAGACTGAGCCATACAACATGCAGATAATGTATGCAGATAATGTAGATAGATGGCGTAGCAGGCTGAGCCATACAGGCAGATGGATGGACGAAGTGGATAAAACACATATATCATGGTGGGGTCCACAACACCGACCAATACTGCCGTCTCGGTACTAGAGGGACCAACACATATATTTGTATTTCCCATTTTTTCAGGTCCATGTGACCTTATGAACAGGTTGAATGGAAAATAAACATCGTGATGGCCTTAGGAAGGTTTCACCGGTAGATGCTATTATCCCCACCGCTTCATGTGGGGTGGTCCACTTAAGCTTGGATCTACCTCACTTTTCGGCTCATACACTAAAATGATTTGACAATATGGATGGACGGGTGGATAAGATTCATATATCACAGTGGGCCCCACAGAACTCCTTACAAGATCAGATTTGGCCCATTTGGATGATAGACGTGGGCCGTTCATCATGTTGACCCTACTTAATCTGTGCTAAGCCTAAAACTTAGAAAGACCCTTCATCAAGTGGGCTACAAGGTTGTTCAAGTTGAAGATGAACATCTACCATACCAAACTTCTTGAGAGGCAAAAAGTTTTGGATCAAGCTGATATTCTCGTTTTTCCATAATCCAATTTTGTGTGATACTATGAATTGATTGGTTGGCAAATTAACATCATGTAGCCATAGGAAGGTTTCAACGGTGGGCATCATTGTCCCCACTATTTTTTGAGTGTCGTCTACTTGATTTTTGAATTTGCCTCATTTTTAGGCTCATGCCTTGAAATGATTGGGCAAAATGGATGGACGGTGTGGATATTATCATGATGAGGCCCGCAGAACTTTGCCATGTCAACACAGTAGACGTTAGCGCTTGCTCTGGAAGTCAATATTTACATTCAAATAATTAAGTTAATGGTACGATGGGCATTTTTGACATTTTATTTATTAAAATTTATTATATAAAAAAAAAAAAAAGAAAAAAAAGAAGAAGAAGATAGAATTGAAAGAAAACTAACTGAAATTAATTTTAAGGTAGTTTATCTTGATTAATAAGATAGTTTAATAAAAAGTTAATTTTAAAAGGTATTGGGATATAAAAACAATATTAATGAGATAGTATTTTATATAACTCACTTATATTTAATCCACTCCTGGTCACCATGAACAACTTAATAAAAAATTCTAAATGATAGAACCACACTTTATTTTTTTTTACACACGTATGCACTCACACCACAGTGGAATTTCACCGTGGATATTTGAACCCTTCTCTTGTTGAAATATACATTCTAGTTGAGAAATAATATAGTGGGCTTTATGTATGGAAACCTTGCCATGCACATAGCTGCAATTGGAATCACCGGCATCCAAATCAACTATCCGAGCCGTACATCCATCAGGTCTAGCTTGCTCTTCACAGACAGCTTTGAAAAATCATAATATCAGATGATTTAAATCATCCATTTAGTGGCTTGCAGAAATTGATGGACGGTATTGTTCATTAAAGATGAGTCGAGTAACGGATGTTTAAGACCACCTTATTATTGCAGTTTTTGTATAGTGATGATCAAAGAAGATTGACTAGATCTAATGGAATTAACGACTTTGAACATGTATGGACAGTCCAAACATCAAACAACATCAGTAACGTTGTATGTGATGGCCCAAAAATCATCCTCATCCGACCATCAGGCATCCCTTTTTACAATGAGACAACTCTCCTAAAACACAAGCAGCTAGTTGTATGGCTTTCTCATATACAGCTGGTTGTGGGTGAGATGTTACCATTGTATGACATCCCTTCTCCTATAACTATGATAAAATGATAGAAGGAAGCGTACCGAAATGAGCGGAGAGCTTTTGAAAAGAGAAAGAAGGAAGATGGCTTCCACAATCACTCTGAGCTTGTAGAAAGAGGAAGATGGAAAATAGCTCCTGCAATCAGTCAAAAGACAGAAATAGATATGGCCAGCTATAAAGCACTTCTTACTTTGAAAAAGATGAAGAAAAAACAAAAACAAAAAAGAAGAAGCATATAAAGAACTTTTTGAATGATGTGAGATGCTCGGTTGTTGAGAACCTATTCATCCATCCGAGGGAAAAGCAAGTAATCTACCCATATGTCATTGTAAATTGTTCATTAGGTTCAGCACACATTTCATGGGTTACCATGAAATCGTGACAAATATTAGTCATTAGATCCATGGCCTTAGTGTGGACGGTCAATACTGTTTAAAGAAAAATAATTCAAATCAATAATATGATCCATCTACTTGTTAGGGCCCATTGGTTGTATGGTTTGATTTGCTTCTGACACTGTGGCTAGAGTGTTGGCACAGGACAACTTGACGTGCCCAACTCGACTCGTACGACTCGTTCAAACCCGACTCGATTCGATTCGAACTGAATGTGAGAGTAAGTCCAAACCGAGTAGGCTTCACTCAATCTGAACTGAAAACGAGTCGAGTCCGAGTTACCCAGTAACTCGACCGGACTCGACCCAAAACTCGATCCGGTCAGACTCAACTCGATCCGAAATCGGACTCGACTCAGATTCGAGTATATATAAAATAAAATAAATAAATAAACCCTAATTTCTAAGTATTTCTAACCCTACTCGCCGCACCCGCACCCGACCCCGATCCGATCCCAAACTCTCTCTATCTCTCCCTCATCCTCCTCTTCCAAGCCCCGCAGCAACCCACCACCATCACCACCCTCCTCCTCTGGTCTCTCCTCTCCACTCCCTCCCTCTTCCAAGCCCGGCAGCCACCCACCACCATCACCACCCTCCTCCTCTCTATCTCATCTCTTAATCCAACTCGGTGCCAACTCGACCCTACTCAGTACTTTTGATCGGGTCGGACTCGGTTTGAATTAGTCTAGGCTAGACTTGGACTCAGATCAGGTTAGGCATGCTGGACTCAGTACCGGGTCGGGTCGAGTTCGGGTCAAGCCTATTTCAAAACCAGATCAAGTTAGGTCAGCCCTAACCCGGTCCAACTCGACTTGATGCCCAACTCTAACGGTGACCAAGTTGAGTAGCAAAATAGGAAATGGGAATTCGGTAGATCCGACTATGGGGCCTATCTTAATATATTTATCTTATATCCACACTATCCATCCACTTCTCCAGCTCATTTTAGGACATGATCTGAAAAATACAGTAGATCATCCCAAACTCAGGTGGAGCACACCACAAGAAACAGTGGTGATTGAACTTCCACCATTAAAAACTTCTTAGTAGCCACCGCAATTATTATTTGCCATTCAACCGGTTAATAAATTCACGAAGATGTGGATGAAGGGACCACAAAAATATCATGTTCTTCCAAAACTTGTGTGGCCCACAATAAGTTTGTAAGCGTCAATATCACCACTCTTTCATGTGGTGTGGTCCACCTGAGATTTCGATCTGCTGCATTTTTTATCGTGCTTAAAATGATCCGGTGAAACAAATTAATGGCGTGGATGTAAGAAAAGTACATCACAGTTGGCCGCACAATCAGAGGAATCCACCAATAGCCTGAGTTGTGGGACCGATCTCATATATATGAGGTGTGGATATGATATTGTAGACAGGTGGCAGTAGACTGAGCCATACAACATGCAGATAATGTAGATAGATGGCCTGGCAGGCTGAGCCATACAGGCAGATGGATGGACGGAGTGGATAAAACACATATAATGGTGGGGTCCACAACACCGACCAATACTGCCATCTCGGTACTAGAGGGGCCAATACAGAGTCCGACTCCCAAAATCACCCCACCTTGCAGCTACGTGTACACTGATGATGTTTCCACCTCCAAGTTCGATCAACTGAACCGTTTTTGGCAAGTCCGAGATTAACTAAGAAGGATCAATCGCTCATCAGCAACATACACGAATCTGCATTGTAAGGTGATCCTGACCGTTCATTTGATAGTCCATGCAGTAGATCCCCTACTGTTATGAAATAACACCGATCAGATGATCCTAACCAACAGATCAGCACGAACATGTCTGCTCGTGGATAGCATTTGTTTCTGACCGTCCCTTTTGAAGGCCACCGAAAAAGATGGTCACTTGCGAAACTGACAGAGTCAGTTTCATCTGTTGGGGACCTATTTGAAAAGAAACAAAGATAAAAATCCAAAAGAGTCATGGATGGACGGAGTGGATAAAACAAATATCAACTTGATCCAAAACTCTTGTGACCCAAGCGGTGTTAATGGCCAACCACCGTTGTTTCCCATGGCGTGGTCCATCTTAGATTTGGATCTGATTCAATTTTGGGCTCTTGCCCTATAATCATCAGTTAAAATGGATGGATTGAGTGGATATACAATACATACATAGGGGTGCACCCTACGGCAATGGCCCACCGTCTTGGGTGAGGGTGGGGTGCAACTAATCTGCTCCCAATCTTTCCCTCTCTCTCTCCCCACCATATCTCGTCCCAGTCTCCGTCCACCAAGCGCTCTCTCAAAGATCAGATTTGGCTCATTTGGATGATACATTTGGATGATAGATTTGGGCCGTTCATCATGTTGACCCCACTTGACCCGTGCTAAGCCTAAAACTTAGAAAAACCCTTCATTAAGTGGGCTACAAGATTGTTCAAGTCGAAGATGAACGTCTACCATTCGAAACTTCTTAAGCCGCAAAAAGTTTTGGATCAAGTTTGTGTGATATTATGAATTGGTTGGTTGGCAAATTAACTCTCTTGTCCCCACTATTTTCTAAGCGCCATCTACTTGATCTTTTGATTTGCCTCATTTTTAGGCTCATGCCCTGAAATGATTGGGCAAAATGGATGGACGGTGTGGATATAATCATGTTGAGGCTCACAGAACTTTGCAATCCAACCTATTAATCAGGTTATCAAAGACTACATGGATGAAGGGCAAATGTGGTCCACCTAATATTTGAATCTGCCTTAATTTTGGGCTCATGTCTAAAATGATCTGGCAAATTGATTGGATGCAGTGGATAAAACATATACATCATGGCAGACCTATAGAGCATTGCCAGCACCAACGTGGCACCGAAGGGAGTAGTGGGGTCAACACAATGCACGATAGCGCTTGCTCTAGAAGTCAATATTTACATTAAGTAATTAAGTTAATGGTACGATGGGTATTTTTGACATTTTATTTATTAAAAAAAAAAAGAATTGAAAGAAAACTAATCGAAGTTAATTTTAAGGTTGTTTATCTTGATTAATAAGGTAGTTTAATGAAAAGTTAATTTTAAAAGGTACTGGGATGTAAAAACAATATTAATGAGATAGTATTTGATAAAACTCACTTATATTTAATCCACTCCTGGTCACAACGAACAACTTAATAAAAAAAACATAAATGATAGAACCACACTTTATTTATTTATTTACACACGTATGCACCCACGCCAAAGTGGAATTTCACCACTTCTAGTTGAGGAAATAATAATGTGGTGGGCTTTATGTATGGAAACCTTGCCATGCACATAGCTGCAATTGGAATCACTGGCATCCAAATCAACTATCCGAACCGTACGTCCATCAGGTCCAACTTGCTCTTCACAGACAGCTTTGAAAAATCATTATATCAGATGATTTAAATTGTCCATTTAGTGGCTTGCAGAAATTGATGGACGGTTTTGTCCATTAAAGATGAGTCGAGTAACGGATGTTTAAGACCACCTTATTGTTACAGTTTTTGTATAGTGATGGTCAAAGAAGATTGACTAGATCTAATGGAATTAACGACTTTGAACATGTATGGACAGTCCAAACATCAAACAACATCAGTAACGTTGTATGTGATGGCCCAAAAATCATCCTCATCCGACCATCAGGCATCCCCTTTTTACAATGAGACAACTCTCTTAAAACACAAGCAGCTAGTTGTATGGCTTTCTCATATACAGCTGGTCGTGGGTGAGATGTTACCATTGTATAACATCCCTTCTCTTATAACTATGATAAAACGATAGAAGGAAGCGTACCAAAATGAGCGGAGAGCTTTTAGAAAGAGAAAGAAGGATGATGGCTTCCACAATCAGTCAAAAGACAGAAATAGATAAGGCCAGCTGTAAAGCACCTTTTACTTTGAAAAAGATGAAGAAAAAACAAAAACTAAAAAGAAAAAGCATATAAAAAACTTTTTGAATGATGTGAGATGCTCGGTTGCTGGGAACCTATACATCCATCAGAGGGAAAAGCAGGTAATCTACCCATCTGTAATTGTAAATTGTTCGTTAGGTTCAGCACACATTTCATGGGCTACCATGAAATCGTGACAAATATTAGTCATTAGATCCATGGCCTTTAGTGTGGACCGTCAATACTGTTTAAAGAAAAATAATTCAAATCAACAATATGATCCATCACTTGTTAGGGCCCATTGGTTGTGTGGTTTGATTTGCTTCAGACACTGTAGCTAGAGGTGGGCATTGGACAACTTGACTTGCCCAACTCGACTCGTCCGACTCGTTCAAACCTGACTCGACTCGATTCGAACTGAATGGGTGAGTCAGTCAAAACCGAGCAGGCTTCATCCAATCTGAACTCAAAACGAGTCGAGTCCGAGTTACCCAGTAACTCGACCCAAAACTCGATCCGGTCAGACTCGACTCAATCCGAAATCCGACTCGACTCAGATTCGAGTATATATATAAAATAAAATAAAATAAATAAACCCTAATTTCTAAGTATTTCTAACCCTACTCGCCGCACCCACACCCGACCCCAATCCGATCCCAAAACTCTCTCTGTCCCTCCCTCATCCTCCTCTTCCAAGCCCTGCAGCCACCCACCACCATCACCACCCTCCTCCTCCTCTCTCCCTCTCTCCTCTCCACTCCCTCCCTTCCAAGCCCGGCAGCCACCCACCACCATCACCGCCCTCCTCCTCTCTATCTCATCTCTTAATCCAACTCGGTGCCAACTCGACCCGACTCAGTACTTTTGATCGGGTCGAACTCAGTTCAAATTAGTCTAGACTAGACCCGGACTCAGATCGGGTTAGGCATGCTGGACTCGGTACCAAGTCGGGTCGAGTTCAGGTCAAGCCTATTTCAAAACCAGATCAAGTTAGGTCAGCCCTAACTCGGTCCAACTCGACTCGATGCCCAGCTCTAAATGTGACCAAGTTGATTAGCAAAATAGGAATGGGGATTCAGTGGATCCCTGACTATGGGGCCTATCTTAATATATTTATCTTATATCCACGCTATCCATCCACTTCTCCAGCTCATTTTAGGACATGATTTGAAAAATACAGCAGATCATCCAGGTGGAGCACACCACAAGAAACAGTGGTGATTGAACTTCTACCATTAAAAACTTCTTAGGGGCACATCAATTATTATTTGCCATTCAACCGGTTGATAAATTCGTGAAGACGTGGATGAAGAGACCACAAAAATATCAGGATCATCCAAAACTTGTGTGGCTCATAATAAGTTTGTAAGGGTCAATATCACCACTCTTTCCTGTGGTGTGGTACACATGAGATTTCGATCTGCTGCATTTTTTTATCGTGCTTAAAATGATCTGGTGAAATAGATCAATGGCGTGGATGTAAGAAAAGTACATCACAGTTGGCCGCACAATCAGAGGAATCCACCAATAGCCTGAGTTGTGGGCCAGGAACCGATCTCATATATATGAGGTGTGGATATGATATTGTAGACAGTTGGCAGTAGACTGAGCCATACAACATGCAGATAATATAGAGAGATGGCCAAGCAGGCTGAACCATACAGGCAGATGGGTGGACGAACCTCTTAAATAAGAGGTCTCAGTCCACTGGGATGTTTGGGACCACATAATTGCTGTAGTTTTTTTATACAGAGATGAAGGAAGACCTAGCTAGATCTACTGGAATTAATGTCTTTGCAACCTATTGGACGGTTGAAACATCACAAAATAGGCAAGAATGGTTGGGTCCCTCATCATGTGGAGGTGGGACCCACATGTGTAGGCTTAAGTGGTTTTATTTGGCCATTTGTGTATGGGGTATTTTGGTCTTTTGGCAAGCAAGATAAAAAAGAGAGAAAAGTGCTTTTTGCCTATAGTGAGAGTTCTAACCAATGTTGGGTTTTTGTTTTTTTTTTTTTAAATCCTTGGAGAAAAAAGGAGAAAGAAGAATAGAGAAGGGATTTTGTAGCAAACAAAGAACAAAAGTCTTCTACTACCAAAATCTTTACATTTGAGTTGGTGATGATCTACAATACCGATTTCTTGGATTGTTTTTTCTAAGGATTGTGTTAGGAATTTTCTATCATCCTTAATTGGTAAGAAATTCATTTCTTTCCTGTTGGTTGGGTAATGTAGTTTGGATATTCAAAAGAGGTATCTTGATGATTGTACTTCAAATATTTTTATTATAGTGGATTTGTACTTAATTAAGTCAAGTGATCTTTTTCTTCATAATCAAAAGTTTCCACATAGAAATCAAGGTGTCTCTTGCCTCCTACATGTTTGATGATTTGCTTATTTATATTAGAAGTGATTTTCATCCTTTAATTTATATATATATATATATATTATATATATATATATATATATATATATATATATATATATAGAATATATATATATTGTTAATCTCATTAATTTATACATAGAAAGAATATGTGTCTGATTTCCCAACAAAAATCAATCAATCAAATGATTGAACCATCTAATCAATAGTGTTGTTTTTTGAAGTCTTAAATCATTCAGAATTGGGGCCTGTCGATTGCATTAAAAAATTATTCGTTGTCATATGACATTGAACGGTACTCAATCCCACCAAAACTTTTCAGATTTCCTCTGTTGGTTGTTGGACATATTGGCCATCATTTTGAAGACATCGATGAGTGTTCGATGACATCGAAGTCAAGTTCCATGCAATCGAAGTTGGGTCGATGCAATCGAAGGAATCCATAATTCCATGTGTTGTCTTTGGACTATTTTAGCATGCTTCGATGTCATCAAAAGCTAAGGGTCGATGACATTGAAGGGTGTTCAATGAGATCGAACGATTTCGGGCAGAATTACGTAGATCCACCGAATCTATAGAATTTGTTTTCGATTTCGCTTGGAATTCTTCTTAGGGCTATATATATATATATATATATATATATAGAGAGAAGAGAGAGAGAGAGAGAGAGAGAGAGAGAGATGCTCACACACAACTAGTTAGATCGTTAGTTTTGGTCCAACTAGCGGAGCATTTAATGAAAAAATTCCCCCTTCTATACAATGCATACACCTATATTGAGGGATTTTAGAATGCAATTCCCCCTTCTATACAATGCATACACCTATATCGAGGGATTTTAGAATGCATGTCATAGTTATGTAAAGTGACATATTTGTTAAGATCTAAGCCATTCATCGGTTAGGATCCACTAAGGAGAACTTATATAGGGACAAAATTCAGATCCATTCATCTTTCAAGTATGCCTCGCCAATGTAAATAGTTTGGAGGGTGAACTTTTCTTTATCAACTATTTCCAGTTGTGTGGTCCACCTGAAGCATGGATGGGCCTAAAATTTGAGCCCTAGGTGTAAAGCGAGGTGACCCATCATATGTTAGGGGTACATTTAAAATTAACACTATAGTTGGCCTACCCAGAGGGGCCACTCTTTTTTAAAGCTGCGTTTAAATCACTCGTGGATGGGCATTACGATGATTAATTACCAAAACAACGGACGCGGATTTCCTGCGAAAGCCCTTCGCAGGAAGTTCCTACACAAGAATGCTGGGTGGGGCGCCCCACCTATATGTTTGTGTGAAATGTACCTCATCCATCCTTTTCGAGAGATAATTTCAGGATGCGCGACCAAAAAATAGATGTATCAAGCACTCAACTGGGTCACACGAGAGGAAATTGTTGTTATTCAGTGAGCACCGTTGAAACATTTTTATGGCCATAAAATTTCTGTTTCAGGCCATATTTTTAGTGTTTTCACTTCATCCAAATTGGAATGACCTTATAAACGGTTTGGATTGCATATAAACATCAAGGTGGGGTCCAAGAAGGTTTCAACAGTGGGAATTTCTTTCCCTAATTTCCCCTCTCGTGTGACCCCTCTGAGTCTTGTATCCACCTCATTTTTTGGTATAACTTCCTAAAATGTGCTCGTAAAAGGGATGGACGGAATAAAGTTCTCACATCCTTGCCCAAGAACTTTCTGCGAAAGGCTTTCGCAGGAAATCCTCGTCCCAAAACAACACTACCTTTGTGCCAGCATTATGAGCATTAATTACAACTTTAAATTACGTCAAATGGTAATATTTTGGGAACAGGTATCACACGCACTCCCACCTCAAATTTTTTACGGGCCCACTCTTAAATGTGTGTAAGATCCACTCCGACCATTAATCGTGTAATCTGGTGATAGGCTCCGAGCAAAGAAATTAGGCTAATCAGTGTTCAGATGGGCCACACCAATAGGAACAATTAGGAGAGAGACATCCGCTCTTGATTTTTTTCAGGGCCCATCATAAAGAAACTATGAAATCCATTCCAGCCATTAGATATCACACCAAAATTAAGCCTGAGTCCCAAAAATGAAGTCCATATATGATTCATGTGAGCCACACTGATGGAAATAGTTTAGAGGGTGAACGTTTCCATATACACAGTTTCTAATCATGTGATTAACCTGAACTAAGGATGGGAATGAAATTTGAGACCTTGATCTAACATGGGTTGACATACCTAATGGACGGGGTTGATTTTACATTAACGCAATGATCGGCCCACTCAAGCTATAGGCCCTTTTCATGCCAAAATGTAATTAGTCTACCATGGAAGCATTTACTTACATTAGTTATCAGAGTTTTTTTTTCATTAAATGCATAATGGACTATACACTTATTATAGATTTGGACCATCCAACTAAAAATCAGATCCGTACGTTAGATAAATTACATTATCATCTTGTTAGGGGCAAAAAAATAAAAATAAAAAAAATGATGATCTGATGACCAAACATGTCAAATACTTATGAAAATAATGGGTTGTTAATAAAATAGTCCAATGATCTAGATTTAACATGCACGCTTGGTACTTTTCTTAAAAGTGTAGTTTCTTAGTTTTTAGCATATAAGTTCTCCTTAGTGGATCCTAACTGATGAATGGCTTAGATCTTAACAAATATGCCACTTTACATAAGTATGACATGCATTCTAAAATCCCTCAATATAGGTGTATGCATTGTTTAAAAGAGGAATTTTTTCATTAAATGCCCAGCTAGTTGGACCAAAACTCACGGTCCAACTACTTGTGTGTGAGCATTTCTCATATATATATATATATATATATATATATATATATATATATATATATATATATATATATGCTATCTGGTGACAAACCGTGCAACTAACTTAAGTAGGTGCATGCTTAACTGGTACCACCAATAAATCTCAAAATTCTAACGGCTAGGATGATTTTTGGGTGAGGCAAATCTGATGAACGAATTAAAAGGCACGGTGGCCTCCACATGCAACTTCAACTAGTTGTGGGTGATACATTCCATCTTGCCACTAGTTGTATTGTAAGCTCACGGCAGAACTAGTTGCTTTGTACACATGTTGCGATCAGATCATCCTACCCATTGAATGTTGGAAATATCGTTTGTAATAACCGTCCATTTTACAATTCATAAACTGAGTGGCCAGCATGGTCTGACCAAAGTGTTTCTATAAATATAAACAATCCTAGGCAGGTCCGATTTAATAGATGTTTCAAGTTTATGGTTGGACTTATTTTTCTATGATCGTCTTTTGACCCTCTAATCATGGTGATATTTGTTGGGTGAAAAAGTAGTTATGTCGGCTAGGTCGACTTATGGAATAGACCAACTCTACTAAAACAATACGGGCCCTTTGTGATTCGAGCCCCAAGGGATATTTACTTTTAAACACAGGCCGATCTAGATCTCTAAGGAGGTCGATGCAACTGTAAGGACACTAAAAGAGAATACAACTATAAGTCCACTCAAATGACCAAATGCCGACCTAACCCATGGGTCGGCTCTAACTTGGCTATAGCCCGAACATAGCTCGATCATAGCTCGGCAATAGCTCGGGATAGCCTCTAGACAAGGCAAACGCCAACTCAGTGGGAAGTTTGGCATGGCTTATACAATCTACCCTCGGATCGACAACTCAAGAATCTTTCTAACAACCCTAAGATCTCTCCCATGATCTTCGGAGGATCAGATCGGATCCCAAGAAACTCGGACGAAGATAATCTCGGTGAAATCCTAGGTGGATCTCTGAACGGATTCGTCCCCAACGTATCAGGAAAGACTCCTCATGCCATCATCTTCCACCCCCAATAAATAAAGGTACCCTCAACCAATGTAAGGTACGTACATTCATTTTAACACTCGACTGATGACTCTTTTCCTTAAAGATCATCTTCTTAAAAGACTCAAGGTCCTGACTTAGCCCCGGAGGGTCCCCTATACTAGTCAGGGTCTCCTTTGTCTGCTCTTTTCATTTGTGCAAGTTTCGAAGGGTCAACCAGGGAAGGTTTATCAGAAAACTGCATCAACACTATTTGTTGGGAGACCGCAAAAGCACACAGAGATGAATATCTAAAAAATTAATCCAATTGCAGCACACAAGCACAAAGAGAACACAACAATTTAACGTGGAAAAACCTTTACGGAAAAAACTACGGCACAAAGTAATAGATGATCACTATGAAAATAGAAATTATAGAGGAAGAAGACCTTACCCGATTCAAACAACATCGAATCAAACCCTTGCTACACCCTTGAACCCCTTGGACGAATTTAAAACCCTATTATTACCTCCCAATCATATATAATATATATATTATATATATATATAATATATATATATATATATATATATATTATATAATATATGAGAAATGCTCACACACAACTAGTTGGACACTGAGTTTTGGTCCAACTAGCTAGGCATTTAATGCTAAGAGAGACCGTGTTTGCTTCACCTTAGGGGCCTGTTTGGGAGCGTGGATTTGGAACCTCCCGGATTTGGAACCTCAGGATTAGGAACCCCCTAGAATTGCAATCCTCCCAGTGTGTTTGGCACCCTAGAGTGTGAATCAACCTTAATCCAAAAGTACTATCTATGGTATATTTACAGGGGTTTGAATTTAATTACTATATCAACTTTAATATCTCTAATTAGTGAGATATGTAATTTTTGACACAATGGTTGTGATAAGCCCGCTGAAATATATGGTTTGCCCGAAAATGATGAAATTCCAAGTCTTGAATGGGCCACAAGCACAAGATCATGTCTGAGTGACTGACCAACGATTTTTAATCATTGATTTACATGGACAATGTTTGGACGGTGCTGAAAATGTTTGGTCGGTGTTGATTTACGTGGACAATGTTTGGACGATGCTGATCATCATTAGTGGGCCATGTGCCCAATAGAATGATAGTGTATAGTGACACACATGTTACACCTGCAACTATTGAAATGATTTTAGGTGTAATCCAAGCCCTCACCATGGATTGCAAACCCCCTCAAAGAGGGGATCGAAAACCCTTGGATTTGAAACCCCCAGTTACTTTATGCTGCCAAACAACCTGGGGATTTGAAACCCCCTGAAATCCCCTCCAATCCACGGTGCCAAACGATCCCTTAGCTTTTCAAGAGGTCTTTTGAGAATGATCCCCGGCCTGGGTGGGCCCCACTGTGGTGTTAATGTAAAATCCACCTTGACCATCATGTATGTCAACCCATGTTAATTAGACCTAGGAACCAAAAATCAACTCCATTCAATTGAAAATAGTATGTGAAAAAAGATTACCATCCAAAATAATTCCTTTGATGAGGTACACTTAAATCAAGTATGACCCTAATTTTTGAATTCTACATCTAACCTTTGATGTGGCATCTAATGGTTGGAGTTGATTTAATTTACTCATGATTGTGAGTATTATAAAAATCAGAGGTTGACATCTCTCCCTTTACTGTTCGATTGGTGTGGCCTACATGAATCAAAAGTCAGTTTGATATTTTGTACCAAGACGTAAAATGAGATGACACATCTGACGGTCAGACTGGATGTCACATGCACATCACGATGGACCCAATAAAAATAAGGTTAGACATTCCTCTTCAGCCGTTAAGTTTCTTCCGCTTCATTACAAGAAAAAAGTGCTTATTATATTTTTCAAAAAAAAAAAAAAGTAGTGGATTAAGTGCGGCCCCTTCCTCATGCAACACAGTTTATCCCTGATCATGCAGCCCACATTGATATAGGTATTGTATATCCACGCTGTCTATTGGTTTTTTCAGCTCATTTTAAAACATTAATCCAAAAAATGAAGCAGTTATAAATCTCAAGTGGTACACACCATAGGATATAGTGGATATTGAACTCTTACCATTAAAATTTTCCTAAGGCTCACTGTAATTTTTTACTTGCCAACCAACTTATTGATAAGGTCACAAAGACCTTGATGAAATAAATTAAAAATAAAAAACAAATTTCAGCTTGATTCAAAACATTCGGCCAACGAAAAGTTTTTAATGCCTAATCACCACAGTTTCTGTGGTGTGGTCCACCTGAGAATTTTATCTACTTCATTTTTTGAATCACGTCCTATCATGAGATGAAAATATGGATGTAGGGCATGAATATACAATACATAAATCAAGGTAGGGCCCAGGTTAGGGATGCACAGTACTACAAAAGGACAGGCTGCACCTAATCCACTCCCACTTTTTTCGAAACACACACCTTTTCTCTCGGAACAAGAAGTTTAACCAAGGGAGAAAAAGTCCTACCTTGATTTTTGATATAGCCCACCGAGTCATATATATAAGATCTACTCCGACCATCAAATGTGCAATCTCATTGTAGGTCTAGAGCCTAAATGTAAGGCAAACTTGTAATTCAGTGAGCCACACCAATAGAACATTTGAGGAAGAGACGTCCACCTTTGATTTTTATAGGACCCCGATCATAAATATGTAAAATCCACTCCAACCATTGCGACAGAAAATTCTAGGTGTGAGACCGAAAAATAAGATCCACATGTGATTCAAGTGGGCCTCATCAAATGAATCATTTTGGAGGGTGAGATATTTCAACACACTTTTTCCAACTGTGCGGTCCACCTGAACTACCAATGGGGTTGATTTTCAGTCCATAAGTCTAACATCGGGTGACACACATAATGGTCGGGTGGATTTTACATTAACACCACAAAAGGGCCCAACCAAGCCAGTAACCATTTTGAAAGACCCGTTTGAAAGGTAACGTGAAACAAAGTCCTATCTCCGTCTCAACATTAATTAGCATTAATTAATCAAACTAGTTGGATGGTCCAACTAGTTGTGTGTGAGCATTTCTCATATATATATATATATATATGGGAAAAGGTTCTATATGGATGAGCTCATGGGAACTCCCCACGAGGTCGAGCTGTGTGGGCCCCACCATGATGCATGTCAAACATCTACGCCATCAGTCAGATGCACCATTCCATATATTGGGCCTAGGGCTTAAAAATCAAGTCAATCCGTGACTTTTCTAGGCCACACCACATACAAAAGTTGAGAGGGGTTACTTTCATTAAAATATTCATAATTATTTTTTGGGCCCACCGAGATGTGGTTCACAAATCCAGCCCATCCATTATGTGTGTCTCACTTGGATGAGGGGTCAGACCAAGTTTCAGACGCATCCAAATTTCATGTGGGCCCCACCAAGTGCTTTTAATGTTTTAGGCATGTCTTCACATGAGTTTAGCTGGTATGGCCTACCTGAGTTCCATATACGGCTGATTTTTGGGATATCCCATAATTTAAAGGGGACCCATCAAATGCACGGTGTTAATGTTCGACACACATCATGGTGGGGCCCACACAGCTCGACCTCATGGGGAGTTCCCATGAGCTCGACCATATAGAACCTCCTATATATTATATATATATATATATATATATATATATAATATATATATATATATATAATATATATATATATATATATAAGTATGATTCAGCTAGCATACTGGTAAGCTCTTAAAGGCCCCATATGTGTTATCCACGCCATGAGGCAGTTTTACCAACTCATTTTCATTTTAGGGCAGAGATCAAAATTGAGGCATATCAAAAGCTCAAGTGGACCTCACCATAGGAAACAGTGGGGATAATGATATCCATAGTTGAAACAGTAATAAGGCCCACAATGATTTTTATTAGTTGAATGTCCTAAGTATAGGCTGTTGTGGTAACAAAAAAACATAGAAGGGAAAAACACAAGTATTTCATCCAAGACTTCTGGCCCCAAGAAGATTCCAATTTTGAGCCTTCAATTCCTAGATTTCCTGCAGTGTGGTCCACTTGAGTTTGGAATAAGCTTCAATTTTGGGCTCATGCCCTAAAACGAGGGAGTAAAAAGACCGATGGCATGGATAAAACATAAAAATCATAGTGGCCTTGTAGAATTTACTCAGTATGTGGATTGTGTAATACCCAACCCGTCCTTAGGCATCAGGATTGGGTACTTCTCCCGGCAGGGCTAGCTTGAGACAAACAGTCCTGTCAGGAGGTATGTGGAGCCCACCAAGATCTATGTGTTTTATCCATGCTGTCAATGATCCATTTTAAGTTATGAGCCCAAAAATTAGGCAGATTGATTGTTCAAGTGGACCACACTACTGAAACTAGTGAGGATTGATTGCCTTGGCTATATGAACGACTAGGGGCTCTAAGGGGACATTGTGATAAGTTACATCCATGTCGCCATATTCATTTTAAGTCACAACCCCAAAAATGAGGCAGATCCAAGGCTCAAGTGGACCACACCACACCACACGAAGTAGGGCTGTCAACGAGTCAAGCTTGGGGTAGGTCTCAGCCTGGATTTTGAACTATTTTGAGAAGGGCCATTAGCCAGCCCTATTCAAAATTTTGATTTTTCAGCCGTGCCTAGCCCATTGACATCGAAGACGTGGCGATAGTGACACCTACTGATGAAACCTTCTTAAGGTCTAAGGCTCAGTGTGATGGTTAGTTGCTATCCAACCTTATCATAAGTTTTGCCTGGACAATAGGATCCCTGCCCAGTTCAAAAGTCCATCTCTGAAAGCTAACCCATCAGAGGAAGTCACTCAGGTTAAGAGTAGGGTCAAAATAAGGGATGTTGGGCTATCATTTTTAAATAAAATGGGTGTCTGATTTTTCACTTTCTTTTTCACATCTCAATCAAGCTCAGAACGCAATCCATATGTACCAAATTTTGGGCCAACAGATATAGTTGATCATGAATGTATATATACCCATTGATGGACCTGTAAAAACCAGGGAGACATGGACAGCGGTGGGAGCCGGTAACCAGTTATGGATCCTCCGATGCCTAACTTTGGCGGTTCTGAAATTGTCGTGTCTTAATAGAATATGCTAGAGAGTCCCTATTTGGGTAGGAAACTGCTCCCAAAAGTGTCTCAAAGCCCGCCTCAACCAGGGTGATCTTCGGCCGAGATAAGGTTGGGCCATCTTTTTCTAAATCTATGGCGTAATCCGCTCTGGGTTACTTATACTATATTGGTGATGGTCTATTGACTCAACTCAGAAGGCGGGGAGAGCTCGAATATTGAGCTTCTTGCCTTTCCAGTCCTTCGCCTGTGCTGTAAACATTCCTAGCGAGACGAATCTTCCCCCACCGAGCTTTGTCATCGGACAACTCAACTTGGGGGCTTGTCCCTTCATCGGGAGAGTTGCTCATTCATCTATGAGCCCTGTGCTCTGAACAACTCAACTCGGAAACCCTTCCTGGACTCTCGACCACATCAGTTTGGATTCTCTTGTAGTTAGTCGATCGTTCTTCCTATGGGAGGGACCAGTTCAATTTTTCCTATAACACATTATTTATCATCATTCACATTATTAGTTGGGTTTTTTTTTCTTTATATACGTCTTTTCATTTACCTTATTCACCTGCCTGGAGTCACTTGATTCCATGTAACAAGGTTAGGAGACTTATTTTATTTTTGCTTGTCCAATTTTCTTATAGAATTACACGAAGTATGGCTAGACATATAACGTTGCTGCAGATTTAAATTCCCTTGAAAATCACGTATCCCGTAGAAAAGAAACTACACAATGTGCGGGCAGAAGAGGGTGCTTAACTCTTTCCTCTTTTCTGGTCAAGACCGTTACCCATATTCACCAGTCGTAGGCCAATCACAACACTCATTTAGATTAAGGAATTTCAGGATCTCCCGACCTCGAGGCAAATCCACAAACTCTAGCCAACCATGGATACAAGTAAACCTGATCGGCTAGCGGCAACGCCAAAAATTTGAACATATCCTTTTCAGGTTGCCTTCAAAACGTATTGCAAAACCAAGGAACAACGGGTAGTTAAATCAAATCATAAACATCTTGCACCAATCCAAAAAGTAGCAAGTGCACAAATTTCCTCACTCTCTCCTCACAAAAGACTGCGTTGAGATGGGGTTCAAGCCTGCAGGTGGCATTCACAATTACTACTATGTACAATATACTAAGAAAACGGACCTGAGCAACCCAAACTATTCATCATTGGTAGGGCTGAAAGTTGAAAGTTGGGCGGGTTCAACCCAACTAACCCGACATTGGGTTGGGCTCGGGCATGATGTATCGGGTTTGGACTCGAACTTAGGCTATATAAACACCAACCCGATAAAACTTGAGTCGGGCTCGAGTTGAGGTCTTGGGTTGCCCGAACCCCCCACATATATATATATATATATATAATATTATATATATATATATAATATATATATATATATATATATATATATATATCTATCTAGAGAGAGAGAGAGAGAGAGAGAGAGAGCGAGAGAGAGAGAGAGAGAGAGAGATAAAAGTTATAAATTATAATTGAGTGTGGACCGTCTGTGTTAAAGGCACGAGAATTCCAATGCCTTCTGGTCTCATTGGTCCACACCATTTCCAATAACTCAAGCTGATAAGATATACTGGATTTCTCTCTCCCAAATAGATTGTGTGCTACACCATATGACTTTTTAATGAGTAATTGTCCTATATTTTAGTTTGTTTGTTTAGAAAAAATGAAGTTCTTTACTATAAATAACTACATATATAATTAATAAAATTATAGGTACAAAAAATAAGAAGTGTATTGAAATATAATAGACTAATATAATAACGAAAATATTAGCATGTATCAACCCGACCGGGCCTGCTTGGGTTGAGAATTCCCAACCTGAGGTTGGGTTGGGCTTGAGTTGAGAATTGCCAATCCGAGGTTGGGTTGGATTGGGTTAGGGTTGAGGTATAGGAACCTTGGGTTGGGCTAGGGTTGAGCACCAACCTGACCCAACCTGGCCAATTTTCAGCCCTAATCATCAGCCCTCGCCCAACTGCCCTCGTCCAATTGGGCGCAAACAGTGAGCTTAGATTTCAAGCTCTTGGGCCAAGTTTAGTGACCCAAGCCACAACCTTTAGGGCTGGGGCACCCAAGCCAGGCCAAGCAGCTCAGCTGTGACTCTAACCAACTCAACCCAGACCCAACTCGAAAAGTTAGTTTTTGGGTTGATCCATTTGCCACATGGGTTGGTTTGAATTGTGTTTTGTGAAACCGAAATTAAGCGGGTTAGGTTTTCGTCTGCTAAGCTACACCCAGTGGGTGATGAATATGGTCTGCACCTTGCCTACTCACATACACGCATTTTATTAACCATAAACTTGGTTGTGAGACCGGTGTAACTTCGTTATAGAAAGGGTTTGATTTTATATTAATCAAGAATTCTTGACATGCATGTATATATTATTTATATATCTTTTCTATAAAATGATAAAAGAAATTAATCTTTATTTTCAAATTTAATTAAATGATCAAATACGTTGGGTTTAGCTTCACCTATTTATAGGTGAGTTAGAGTGGGTCCATATTTTTAACCTGTTTAATAAATCTTGATTGAATTTAGGTTAGACCCATCCTGTTGTAATTAATCCAAATCTAACCCAACCGGAACTCAACCGGACCAATTGTCCCATGAGCTCTACTAAGCCCACATGCAAACACAAGGCAGGTTACGTACACGCCATCACAGGTTCCATGTTGGTCAGCGGGTGCAATATGCAAACCGCTATGAAGTAGACCTGACCTTGTACATGTTCTCGTACAAAAATAGATCTGATCGATTAAGCAGGTGGACCGTGATGTTATAACAACTCAACAGTTTAAAAACCTTCAGCCAGGATTTTTCTAAAGTACATTTGCTTTATAAAACTCTGGCACACATAATGATGTGGACGGACCTGATTCTTGGGAAAACTGCATCTACGTAGTGGATTCCCTACACTGTTGTAGATGTCTTAAATATGTAAACAACAAGATTTGTAAATGTTATTAACGGAATGCTCGGTGCTATCGAATTGGTGTTCAATGCCATCATAAAAATTCAAAAATCTGTGTTTAGTTACTGGATTGTTTTGATGTTTTACTCGATGACATCGAAGGTGTTTGATATCATCAATAGATCATTGATGCCATTGAAGGTGCCATCGAGCGTGCACACAGAATTGCATAAGTACGGGAGCGTGGTATTTGTTTCCTATTTCGATTGTGATTCTCATGGAAACTTATATAATTGGTATAATCAGAATTTGAGAGATGTAAGAGGCTTTCTAATTCATTTCTAAGGTTTCA
Organism: Magnolia officinalis; assembly: GCA_021015155.1. Taxonomy (NCBI): domain Eukaryota; kingdom Viridiplantae; phylum Streptophyta; class Magnoliopsida; order Magnoliales; family Magnoliaceae; genus Magnolia; species Magnolia officinalis. The sequence continues at coordinate 16,204,978 of JAJHSJ010000002.1, read as the reverse complement.
AGGGCATAGTTTAGGCTTGTGAAGGAGATTCGAGCTTCTTCAAATTGGTAATCTCTCTTTTGTAATTTTTTACTTTCATAGTGCATTAATGTCACTTTCTGTCGGTTTTTTTCCATGTAAAATTTGGATTCTTTGCATTTGAACTTTTTTATGCGATTGAAGTACTTTGCTTGATTCATCTATATATGCTACTGCTGTTCCCAACATATACATGGCGTGTACATGACCTGCCTTGTGCACACGTGTGGCTTATAAAAGCTCCTTACTCTGTGCCAAGGGAAGTGGACAGCTTGCCATTAAATTTATTATTATTATTATTTTATATACTAAGGTTGACACTGCAGCCTGGCCAGGCTAAGTTCAGCTCAGTCTACCCCAACACTTGAGTCCGACCAACCCCAACATAGGTCTAGCACAGCAGGCCTGAGCCTGAGCCTGAATATTTGGTAAGGCCTGGGATTGACCTGTCCCAACCTGAAATTAATAAAATCCCTATTTCCTCCTCTAATATTCCTAATCTATCCATTGGCAAAGTGGGCCACACATGTACAAAGAAGCATACACTAAGAAGAACAAATTCAACGATCTACATTCAAGATAAGATACATGTAAGATGGGTACATCTGAAGTGGGGTTGGGCAGAGCTCGTCCGAGCCGGGTCAGGCTAAAATGCCTTTTGCCTACGACTGGTCTGAAAATCAATTGGACTGTGCCTTCTAGGCCTGAGTCAGGCCAACGGGCCAAGCTAATAGGTCCAAACCATATCCAGAGCTGGACTAGGCTCGTCGGGCCAGCAAGCTGACCGACCCATCTTCTCTAAGGATTGGAACCTTATGCCTTTCACATCAATTTTCTGTCTTGAAAGCCACACTTCACAATTTTTGAAGTTTTTAATAAAAATAAGTATTTTTAAAAGAGAAAGTCTCAAGTCCAATCAGTTCGATTATAAGTTACAGTCCACTCAGTGAATATCTTTCAACTTTTCATGTGTGCATGAAATCCAACCCATCCAATAGATTGGCTCCATCACGAAATCTTCTTGTACAAAATTAAGATGGATCCATCTAATGGACAAAACTGTTATTTTGTCATTTATCAATGGCTAGACATTCTTTTGCCAACATATTAGAAAGTTTGGATGTCGCACATACATTTAATTTGTTGGAAGTACTCCACCCAATAGACCATACCTTGTGATCCAACCAGTTGGACCTGAGCCCTTTTTCTTTATAAAACCGTGATTGACCAAAGTTAGTAGAGGTTTGCCAAAAGTACAAACCTCAAAATATTGCTATTTTTTAGGTCGAGACGGCAGTCATTGCATTTTGATTGGTGATACCCAAAAAAAAATATAAATCCAAGATTGGAATGTTTTATCAATGGACCGCAAAACAACGGTTAAGAGAAATGGAGAATATATATTCAAAGGAAAAGAAAAAGAGTTAAATAATCAAAGGATTGAATATGCCCATAAAACACATCAACTAGATCAATGAAAGATTAGGTAATGGTGCCCACCAAAATTAGGATTAGGGTTAATTGCATTTTGGAGATCCTTTTCCAAACGCACCCAAATTTCAAGATGATCTAGTAATATGCTTTGCTTGTGGCGTAGAGTACAACCACCCATCATTTTAATAAACTAACAAGCCATGTATTCTTATTATATATGTGCCACTGAAGGCACTATCCATAGTGAGTTAGCTATATCCCTGCATTTGCCTTGTGTGCTCTCATGCATGCATGGATGGAAAATGAACATGTACATGCATGCATCATACATGTGCATGTATGGTATTTGAAGCCGTTGGATAATAGTGAAAGGATCTATTTCTATGCAATTTCATAGTCTGGGAATTTCTAGTGAGATTATTCATATTTAGACAAGTTTTCTTGCGATCAGTGAAATCTGTCAAAAATAAAATATTAAAAATATTTATTATAAATTAATAAATAATTCTCAAAATGTAAATATATAGTCATAAAAGGGAAATGGTACTATGAGATTGACCTCATGGGAGCTTTCCATAAAATCAAGCTCTGTGGGACCTTGATGGACATCCATGCCGTGGATTTTGTAGGCTCTCTAAATTATAGGATGTGCCAAAAATGAGTTAGATCCGAGTCTCAGGTGGGCCACATCATTTGAAACTATGAAACTATGGAAAAGTATACCTAAAACATCTAAAAGCACTTGGTGGGGCCCACCTGAGTTTTTAAATAGTCAAAATTGGTGTGAACCCTCATCCAATTGGGACACACATAATGGATAGTCTGGATGTCTAACCTACATTTCACTAGGCCCTATATACACTCAAGAAGGTTTCAATGAGTAGGCATCTACTCTCAATTCTTTTATGTGGTGTGGCCCACCTAACTCATGGATTGGTCTAATTTTTAGCCCCATCTCTCACCATGGAAGGTTTCATCTGATTAATGGGATAGATGATTTGACTTCATAAGTATCTTTTCCCATCATAAAATGAACTATTTTCACTTACTAAATGTTTTTTAATGTTAAAATTTGGAGAAATTAAAAACCCAAGATTTTGAATCTCGCAAGAAAACCAAGATAATATCATTCCATTGAATTTCCATTGGAAATTCATGGAAATTCACGAGATTTTCAAAATCCCAGCAATATTTGTAACAATGCCTTGGATCTTATCATGTTCGTGGAGACTCAAGACCCTATAAATGAAAATAAAAGGGACAGAAATGCAAAGAGGGCATCAATGGGCCGGGCTAGACTGTCGGGCTTTCAAACTTGGGCTCTAATTATGGGCTGGCACTTAGGCTGGAATCCTAGGTCCATGGAGTGGCTCGGGCCTAAATTTAAGCTAGTTTATTAATTGGGCTGGGATCAGGCTGTTTTCTAGAGCCCGTCAGCCCAGCCTAACACAGCCAAATTCACCCACCTTGGCCCCTTACATTTAGTGGTAAATGGGCATATTTCAAATCTAAATAGTTGCATTTTTAGTTTAGCAATGTTGGATTTGGACGTAAATGGATCATGAGGTATTTCAAATCTACTTTTTTAGTGTGTTTTGAAATCTCAAGAAAACACTAAAATTTGCGTGTTATTTAAAAGAGATGCATTTGTGACTCTTTTTTAAGAAAAGGAGACTCGCACATGTAATAAGGGTATCTCTAGGCTACTAATCCATTGTATACATGGCACAGTGATGCTAGATAAAACAATCTAATTATTGGTTGTAACACTAAAATTACATTAATAGAATAATTTGAACAATACAAATGTTGAACGTCTAAATGGATTGTTAGAAAATGTTATTGAGTCACTTATTTGTAATCCTTGCATTTGTGGCCCATCTAAGTCTCAATTTTTCTCTTTTTTAGCCAAAGTATTTATTTTATTATTCTACTTATTATAAACATTTTATCAAGTATCACATGTATATATACTAATTTGGGGTACGATAGCTGATTAGTTAACCAAATCTAAGTCCTATGAATAAATTGAAAACGGAAAATTTGAATTCCTGGTGCATTTCATCCAAACACAAAATGAGGATTTGGAATCACCTTGATTCCAATATAATTGCCATTTGGATTCCAATGTATTCCAAATCCAAGCTCCTAAACGGGCATTTTTGTAATGTCATGCATGATGGACAAACCCAATAGATCTTGCATAAAAATAGATGGATGGGCCTAGGCTCAGGGCTAGATTTGGTAGCGGTCTATGCTTGAAACTACTCGGCTTGGCCTGAGCCCAGTCCATTGACAGCCCTAAATTTGTGCATGATATTAGCATGTACACAATCACATGCATGCACATGAATGTATATAAATGAGAAAGAAACACATGCACATCTAGATAAAAATGTGAACTCCATCACTTTGAATGCAGGTGATGCATTGGAAAAGTCCAAGGCTCACGTGAAAGAGGAGGAATTATAGGGTACGTGCACAGGACATGCACGTTTTCAATTCTGATGAGTGGGACCTATGCTTTGGTAATCCTTACCAGCGGTGTGGATGGACCATTCCCAAGAAAAATCCATCTGTAGATGATCATAACCTTTGGGCTTGTGGCTTACAAATAGATGGTTTATAAGTGAAATACGACAAAGTTCCACATTCAACTGCAAAAAGTCTCTAGATTGGTTGACAGGGTCTTCCAAACTCAGAAGCTTTTATCGCATGGTTCATCTATGGTGGGTGAAACATAATCAATGGTCTGGATTAACGAAGCGTAGGTCCCACTCATCAGAATTATACATAGGGCTCATTTAGGGTATCTTGCTATTCGTCCCATAATCAATGATCAAGATTTTAAATTTTAAACATTAATGTTCCCTTAAAATTGAAGAGATATGCAAATAATAGTATTCCTAGTTGCACCGGTTCGCTTGGACAGTTCAATCCATGGATCTGAACCATCCACTAAATTCATGATACATTTCATGACTGCATTTCAAAAATCACACCGTTGAGATGATCTAATCTACCCTTGATTTGGTCCTATCCAAACCATGGTGAGAAGGCTACAATAGTAACAAAAGTGATTCTTTATAATTATAAGCAATCCATCATCATCTCTAATAAAGAGAAGGTTAGAATTGTTTCTTAAACCTATTCGTGTAAATTATCTTGGTCGTCCATTTTAAGGCCATTGATCAAATGACTAATGTTTCTCGGATTAGTGTAACTTTTTCATTTTAGCCCAGGAAATGTGCATTGAATCTAATGAACAGTCCAGATCTAGGAGGACTATAACTTATAATGCTCTGATAATACTTGGAGTATCTCTAAAATTAGAAATATTACATTAATATAATAAGTTTATTTTTAGCGTGAAATTCCTTGGAAGTTATGATTTTACCAAATAATGCATTGACAAATAGAAATTACAAAGACGTGCTTCTTAGAGATCCTATCTTTTCTTTTCATCACTTTGTAGAATTATAAGGCCTACGTCGTTTGTATTTGACATCTACTCCGTCTAATAGATGCACTCCCCCTAGATGGACGGTTGAAATGCAGATCAGGTGGATGAAATCATCACATGGGCTACACTTAAAATTGGATCTTTTGGGTGTCGTACATCCTTTTTTCTTTTTTTTTTTTAAATTTTAATTTTATTTTTTATGGTGTGGACCCCTGATGATGGGATCAGCTTGAGTTCTGGTTAATCTCATCATAGCAGGACGCATCTATTGGACTGGTTAGATGTCACACACGTAGCACGTGAGCCCAAAAGCATGGGCATTTGGGTTATTTCTCCCCAAACGATCTTCTTGTAATCTGAGATTCTCTAGTCATTCTTCAGTAAAATTAGAGGTCTTGCTCTTTTTTTCTCTCTTGATTTTATTAAAAATTATCAACCAATGTTATTATAATATTAATTATCTATAATTATTATGAGCTTTACTTTTTCTTTTTATTATTTCTCTTGATTCTATTAAAATAATTAACTAATGTTATTTTAATAGTATTTATATATAATTAGTAAGGGTTTGCCAAGCCACAGGCGTGTGCTATAAAACTTATGTACATGCCACACATGTGCCATGTGCCAGCATGGCATGATAGGTCGAAGATCCACTCCATTCATCAGAAAGCTACCACTATATTGACATACTAGCCCAAGAATCAGGTTCATCCATTGGTCAAGTGGCCACGGCTCTGGAAATTTTGGCTAAAGTTTCTTAATAATAAGGCCCACATGCTAAGTAGACCAGATTTATTTTTGGGCATGTATATAGAACGTCAGACCAACACGATGAATTGATTGGACCTCCTACCTATGTGCCATGCTTGCACACGTGTGGCATGTGCATGAGCTTTATTGCACACGCGTGTGATCTTAGCAAAGCTCATAAAACCATATGACTTTTTTAATTGAAATTCTTAAAAGAAGATTAGTAAACAAGAATGGCGGTGGCCGGCTACACATTTCAAATGCAAGTTGGAAGAGATATTGTTTGATACGTCAATCCATAAACATGCCCTTAGCATCAGGACACCGGCTCCCATGTATCTTAATCTATACTTCTGAGGAGTTACTTGATACTCTGGCTGCTTGTGATGCTTGATACACAGGTACTTACAAAATGGTAGATGTGGCCTGCATAATTCAAATTGAACAATCCTAAGCTCTGATCGTGGACACTTGTTTGTTGAAATCTAACCATTGGATACTTCTCATTCAACCTTCTAATAGATGCCCACCAATCTGATATTCAGATAATTAAATTAACATATGAGCAGTATACATAATTTAGACTATTTAATTTGAATTATTTGTGAATGATGGGCATATTTTTTTAAGTAATTCCTAAGTGCCTGCGTATCATCCATCACACTTTGCCAGAGTATCAGGGTGTTTTACAATTTTTTTTATTGAAGGTATGATCCTAACCGCTCATTTTGTTGCTATTAAACTGATGGTCAGTCTGAGAAGTAGTAAACTATCCAAATTCAATAAGCAAGTGTCCAGTAACAGGAGGTTATGATCGTTCCATCAATCTGATTTTGGGTTCATGGTCCCATCCAAAGTGGGGCCAGGATTTAGGGTGGGGATGAGCAAACTTCCACTGCGAGTGAACTTTCTTGATAGTTCACCACCATTTAAAAAAAGGCCACGACTCATCCACCTTACATGGGACAATTGTACAGCAATTCAAAACGTCCAAATTCCGGACCCCATTGTGGATGGAGGATGGCCCATTAAAAAACACTGAAAACATGATAATAACCATCTAATTTCAACCGTTGAAAATGGACCATTCATCGTTTTACGTACATTAACCGTCCATTTGATGCTTATCAATCGAATGGTGAAGATAGCCTCAGTATTAATAGGAGAAGATTGGTGGCCTGGGCCAGCTGATTGTAAAACTTTTGCCAAGCTACCATCTGCTGACACTATCTTAAGAGATGTCTCTAGTCCGACTGGTTGGACTATTATTTACTGTCCACCTACCAAATGAATTCCAACCTTTGATGTATGTTGGACATCCAACCCGTCAAATAGGTATGAGTTTATCATTAAAATCACATTGTAAAAAATAATCCATATCCACTTATCAAGTGGACCAAAATTGTATTTTTTTTTCCTTTTTCAATGGCTAGATAATATTTTATATCGTGGCCCACTTTATAAATAGACAGGACTCTGTTTTTCACTAAGTGATTCTCATGGTGGGGCCAATGTATTAATAGGGTTGGATGTCTCATGAATTTAATAAGTTGCAAATTATCTGCTTGATGGATCATTACCTGTGGTCTAACTCTTATGTACCTTGACACCTTCGCCAACTGGAAAAAGTATTTAATTACACGCTAATGTCATCCAACCATGTTAAGAAGATGTTCAACTGCATTTATAGGGCCCACTACAATGATGGGATGCCATAAAATCCAAACATGGGTGACAACACCATAGAAAATGATGATAGCTACCTAAAATCCTCCAAATTCCTATGGTGGCCCACATGCTCTGTCACGCCCCGAAATTTAAGTACCCGAATAAGGTCTTCAGGACCCGAATCTCAAGAGATGAATTATAATATAATGATATTTATTATGCTCCAGTTAATTCAATCAAAATCAATTCATATTCAATTTCATCTAAAAGAAAATACAACTGAATGATTATTAAATTCAACTCTTTTAATAGTATATCCTTTCTACATCAAAATTAGAACATAAACTAAACCTAAATAACAAAAATAAAATAAAATGAATTGAATTAAAACTAAACCTAATTTTTTTTTAGAAAATAAAGCTAATAGTAGAGGCCCGCCTGCTCATAGTATTCCAGCTCTGCACCTGTGCATTTGTTTTAGTAGGATGAGCATAACAGCCCAGTAGGGTCATTCCTTACCCAAAATTTAACATGTTCAGATAATATCAATTTATAACAACGAAGGAAAATAAAATACAGATAATGAAATTTAATGACAAAATCATGAAAATGCGATGCATGTAATATTTCTATGAATTCTCATAATAATATATCATTTCTTACAACACCGTACCCAAGTAGATGATCACGTTGCATTAACGCCTACGCACTGGTACCTCGTGGTGCTGGACCCATTTATACATTAACTGGTCAGACTACTGCTCCAGTTGTACCTCTGACGTATGTCCATGCACACAATTGTACTCATACGCCGTACACAAAGGAGACTCCAAAGGATCCAGTGGGTTCTAGGGTCTTTCACCCAAGGGACACAATTACCCTACTTGCTGGCTTTAGGGTCTCTCACCCAAGGGACACGATTGTCCTATTTGCTAATTTAGGGTCTTTCACCCAAGGGACACGATTGCCCTACTTGTTAATTTACATCCAACATTTTAAAATTGATGCTCAATGCATAGTAAACATACATGTAAGATGAATAATTATTTCACAATCAATATCAACAATATAATTCTAATTAATAAATCTAAATTTAAATTTTTTTGGAACTTTAATAATTCAAATACTCAAATAAAATAATACTTTACTATTATTAAATTTAGGAATTTCTGTGAAACAATGTACAACAAATTTTTAGTTTCAATTCCAAAATTTTGGAAATTTTCTTAAACTTAAGTTCATTTAAATTTAATTTAATTAACTCTTTAAATTTTTAGAATTTAAAATTTGGATTTAATATTTACATAAACAAAAAAAATAAAATAAAATAAAATAAAAAATATTACACTGATTTCTATAATATAACATTAATAATGTAATTAAATTATTATTAAATAATTTAAGTTAATTTTTTAAAAAAAAATTATCTAATTATTTTAAATATAAATTCGGGATTTTATTATTATTTATTTATTTATTTATTTTTATTTATAGATATCGTTGAAGCATGTTGAAATACTATGTATATCCTAAAATCATAATTTATTTATTTATCTAATTATGTACGGATATAAACTAATTATTTCATTCTGAATTCTAAATTTCGTAATTTATAAAATAATTATATGGACCTTATAATTAGATTTTTTTTAAAAAAAAAATCAGAGTTTAAATTAGTATGAATTAAAGTTTAATTTAACATCGGGTTAAGATTTTGATTTAATAATTTAAATAATCATCTAAATTAAATCATTTAAATTAAAAGCTTAAAATTTAGACTTATAACGACTTAATTTGACAAGAGGGATTCTAAAACTTCTAAATTAGAATACAAACTTAGTAAAATTATTTTTATTCTATTATTATATTATATTATATAATATATATTATATATATATATATATCTTAAATTAAAAATAAATTTAGATAGTATTTATTCTAAACCCACTAATTTAAATTAATTACTCTAACTCAGATTAAGGTATAAATCTTAACACTTGATTTCAGAAAAAAAAAAAAAAATTATGATCTAATCTACAAATTAACTAGTTCAGTAATTACTAAAATTCAGAAAAGCAGATATCATGTATAAATGAATTTGGAATATTAATTAAAGTCATTATAAATAAATTTCAGAAAATATATAAATCAGAAAGTTCATAAGTGGAGGAGAATCACCCACCTAATAATCAACCGGAATAATATTCCTATTAAAATTTTGTGAATAAATTTAATAATAAATACCTGAAAATGATAAACTTCATGATAAGATCACCTACCTTAAAAGTTTGATGATCCGGTTCCGGTCTAATTTTTCTCTCCCTTGATCTACAAATCTCTCTCTTTCCCTCTCTCTCTCTCTCTCTCTCGATCTACCTGGTTCTCTCCCTCCCTTTTTGATAAGATTGAAACTTTGTTTATATCTTTCCTTCCTTTTAATGGATGTGAGGAACGAGGCGGAAGAGTGGGGGACGTGGAAAGTTTTGTTTCGTGGGAGGTTTCGACAACCATTACCGCACAAAAAGGAAGGAAAGTGGTGAAAGTGGTTTAATCGTGCGAAAAATATAAAAATTTATTTTTATTTTATTTTTATTTTTTAAGATATGGTGGGTCCCACTAATGATAATATAAATCTAATCCGTCCATCATCTCGGCCAAGCCAAGAGAAGACATCAGGCCAAAAATGAAGCTGATCCAAAACTAAGGTGGGCCACATGCAAGTCGACGGTGGGGTTACTTCCCAAAAAATGGGTTGTTACATTCTACCCCCTTAACAAAAATTTCGTCTTCGAAATTTAACATACCTATCATATGAAGAGATGAGGGTACTTCTCTCGGATTTCATCCTCTCGCTCCCACGAAGCTTCGTCCTCGCCATGATGCCCCCACTGAACCTTCACGAGTGGTATTGATCTTGTTCGAAGTACTTGTTCCTTCCTATCGAGGATACGAATCGGTTGCTCTATGTATGAAACATCCTCCCGGATTTCCAGTGGCTCCCAGTCAATAATATGCGATACATCTCTCTCGTACTTCCGAAGCATAGATATATGAAATATGTCGTGGACGCCAAAAAGTTGAGGAGGTAAGGCTAGTCTATAGGCTACGAGGCCTACTCTCTGCAAGATCTCAAATGGTCCAATGCAGCATGGTGTCAATTTTCCTTTCTTCCCAAATCGCATAACTCCTTTCATCAGAGATACTTTCAGGAACACACAGTCTCCTATGGCGAACTTCAAGTTCTTTCGGCGATTGTCGGCGTAGCTCTTCTGGCGACTCTGAGCGGTACATAGACGTTCTTTGATGACGGCGATCTTCTCGGATGTCTCTTGCACTAGTTTCGATCTCAACAATGTTTTTTTCCCCACTTCGGTCCAACAACTTGGTGATCTGCAGGGTCTTCCGTATAAAGCTTCGAATGGCCCCATGCCAATACTGAACTGAAAACTATTGTTGTAAGTGAATTCTATTAAATAGAGGTGGTCGTCCCAATTTCCCTTGAAGTCAAGAATGCAGCTGCGAAGCATGTCTTCTAGGATTTGGTTTACCCGCTCCGTTTGTCTGTCAGTCTGCGGATGAAAAGTCGTGTTGTAGTTTAGCGTCGTTCCTAATGCCTTCTGAAGACTCATCCAAAAGCGTGATGTAAACCTGGGGTCTCGATCGGATACAATGGACATAGGAATGCCATGAAGTCTAACAATCTCCTTGATATATTGCTTGCTTAAGTGATCTAGGGATGAAGAAATACGTATGGGAATAAAGTGTACTGACTTTGTTAGCCGATCCACGATCACCCATATCGCATCATGATGACGGCTTGTTTTCGGTAGTCCGACAATAAAATTCATCGATATATGCTCTCACTTCCACTGTGACCTATAACGGTTGTAAAAGTTCCAAAGGCTTCTGATGTTCAGCTTTAACCTGCTGACAAGTAAGACACTTTGCAACGTAGTTGGTTATCTCTCTCTTCATATTACTCCACCAATATTGACGTCGTACATCACGGTACATCTTGGTTCCTCCTGGGTGGATGGTGAATTTTGTGCGGTGCGCCTCATCTAAGACTTCTTGCTTCAATTCAGATATGTCTGGAACACATAACCTCCCTTGAAATTTGACCCCACCATCAGACCTTACTCGCCACTCCGAGTTGTCCTTTCCCGCTTCTTCCGTTATTTTCTCTTGTAACCATCTATCATTCTTCTGCGCTTCTATTATTCATCGCACTTAGAAAAGAAAAATCCTGAATAACTACATCCTAATATAAGAATTAAAGGGCTAATGAAAATGGATAATTAAGAAATTACTTACCAGAGTGGGTTACACCACTAAATTACCGATATAAACCCGAGGTTCATCGATACGAAGTCTGACTTCAAAATCTCTAACTATATCAAGCATCTCCCATTCTTTAATCATTAAACTCGCCACTAGCCTGCGCGTCTTCCTGCTTAACGCGTCGGCTACGACATTCGCCTTACCTGGATGATAACAGATATCGAAATGATAATCCTTCAAGAATTCCATCCATCTCCTCTATCGCATATTTAGATCCTTTTGATCAAAAAGATACTTTAAACTTGTGATCCGAGTACAGTTCAAACTGCTCGCCATAAAGATAATGCCTCCAAATTTTTAAGGCAAACACTATAGCTGCAAGCTCTAAGTTGTGAGTGGGATAATTCTGCTCGTGAGGTTTCAACTGTCTTGACGCAAATGCTATTGCTTTACCACTTGCATCAGCACGCATCCCAACCCTTGATAAGATGCATCAGTATATACCACGAATATTTTCCTTCTGCTGGTAAAGAAAGTACTGGGGCTTCTGTTAATCGCTTCTTCAATTCAGAGAAAGCCTGCTCACAATTTTCATTCCATTTAAAAGAAGTGCCCTTGTTGGTCAAGTTAGTCAATGGTCTTGCTAACTTAGAGAATCCCTTAATAGACCTTCTATAATAACTAGCTAATCCGAAAAAACTACGCACTTCCGTCACATTAGTGGGCTGCTCCCAATTTAACACTGCTTCGACTTTCGATGGATCTACCGACACTCCTTTTTCCGATACCACGTGCCCCAAAAACTTTACTTCATTCTTCCAAAAGTCACATTTTGAAGCTTTAGCATACAACTGATTATCTTTTAGAGTCTGAAGAGCTATTCGAAGGTGTTCAGCATGATCCTCTTGCGTCTTGGAGTAAATTAAAATATCATCTATGAACACTATCACGAATCGATCCAAATAGGGTTTAAAGACCCTGTTCATGAGGTCCATGAATACTGCTGGAGCGTTCGTTAATCCGAATAGCATCACGAGAAATTCATAATGGTCGTACCGTGTCCTGAAGGCAGTCTTAGGTACATCTCCATCTCTAATCCTCAACTGATGATATCCATACCGTAAGTCTATCTTTAAAAAATATTTAGCTCCCTTCAACTGATCGAATAAATCATTTATCATTGACAACGAGTACTTGTTCTTGATAGTCGCCTTATTAAATTGACGGTAATCGATGCATAGCCTCAAAGACTCACCCTTCTTTCTTACAAATAATACCGGTGCACCCCACGATGACGTACTAACCCTAATGAAGCTTTGGTCTTGGAGCTGCTGAAATTGCTCCCTTAATTCTCTCAATTCAACAGGTACCATACGGTATGGTGCTCTGGAGATTGGTGCAGTCCCAGGTACCAGATCGATTGTGAAATCCACATCTCTCTTTGGCGGTAATCCAGGAACATCTTGAAATACTTTTGAAAATTCATTAACAATCGAAATTTGTTCTATTCCTTGAGGTTCAACTTTCGAGATGGCTAACAAACTAACCGGTGCTCCCTTCCTTCGCGTCCCATGGAATTGTAACGGTGTTCGCCCATCGATATTTAATATGACCATCTTTTTAAAACAATCAATTTTTGCCGATATAAAGATAACCAATCCATCCCCAATATAATATCGTATTCTCGCATCAGCATAACTATGAGATTAGCTGGTAAATTTACATTCTCGATCATGATCGGACAGGATTTAAAAATCTGACTTAGGTTTATTGATTTACCAAGGGGGTTTGCTACTGTTAACTTTTTATCTAAGGGAGTAGGAGATAACCCAAGCGAGCATAAAAGGCAGTAAGAAATAAACGAATACGATGCTCCAGAGTCAAATAACGCTCTAGCTAAGGATGAATAAATGACGATGGTACCTTCAACTACATCGCTGCTACCCTCGATGTCAGGCTGAATAATGTCATCTATTGGCAGTACTGGATTCTCATATAAGGGTGCAACATCATCATAAGTCTGGGTCGCTCCATCCTCAAACTGTGCTGGAACATCATAACTTTGAATTGAGCTCTCGTATTGTTGCGCCAAGTTCTCGTACGACTGCACTGTGTCATCTCCTGACTGTATTAGGGCGTAGACTCAGCCTTGAACTTGTGGTCGTGGTGTCTAAACTCCCTGCCTCGACTGCTAGTACTGCTGAGGTTTAACCTGTGGCGGCGGCTGCTGAGGTGGTCTCTGATATACCGATAAAGGTCCTTGTTGTAGTAGCCTCGAGTATAACTGTAGTGGCCTCTGTGGATATGACTGAGGTGGTCTCGAGAAAGGCGGTGATGCGGAAGGATATAGTGGAGGTCGTTGTGATATAGACGGCAACATCTGTTGCTGGGGAGGCCTGAAAGACTGATGTGAAGGTCCTGACCTTTGTGGAATTGAGTGCGCTGGGGTCTGGAACAAAAACGAGAAGTGTGACCCTCGAGTCCACAATTATAGCAAAATTCAGAAAATCGCGGTGCAGGAAGTGCTGTCGTCGGTCTGGACATCGATGTCGATGTTGTTCTCTATCTCTTAGCTGCATCATTTGAGCCGTAGATATATGTGTAGCAGTTCTAGTACCACTCTTTACGTCCTTCCCCTCTGATCATGATTCTTCCAATATTCGTTGATGTCTTTCTCCACAGATAAGGCACGCTCCAACACTTCGGCATAGGTCTTCTGTACGAAAGGAGCTAATCGGCTACGAATAGATGCTCTCAGACCTTTCTCGAATTTTTGTACCTTACGGGTTTCATCGGACACCAAAAAAGTTGCATATCGTGATAGCTCCGTCAACTTAGCATCATACTGGCGCACCATCATATCACCCTGCTCCAATTTCATGAATTCTCCTGCCTTTTGATTTTTCACATACAAAGGAAAGTATTTATCATCAAACTTCTCACAAAACTGGGCCCAGGTCCAGACTTCAACTCTCGGGTTCATCCTAACAACTGAGTCTCACCAATGATCTGCCTCCCCTTCTAGCATGTAAATAGCCAATTTCGTTTTCTGGTATTCATTGCACTTCATAACCGTGAATATCTTATCAATCTGTTTCTTCCACACCTCGGCCTCAGATAGGTCAAGCCCACCCTTAAATACAGGCCGCCTCTGTCTTTTGAACCTTTCCAATAAAGTTCTTATCCCTTCGTTAGCTACGTGAACAGTTTGGGTTTGGCCTTGCGCTTGAGTTTGTCATTCCGCTTGAGTCTGTCTTATCTGATAGCCCACAAGAGCCATAAGATTACTTATGACCCTTAGAATTTCACCCACAAGTGACCCGTTTTCAGTGGTATCGGAACCAGGAGCTCCTGATATGGCTCCGACGTCTATGTTTTGATCCGCCATAATCTATGATTAATTTAAACATGTAAGCTTAGTGTATAATAACAAAGGTAGGTTGTAATAACTAAATTGAATTCTAAGTATCATTAATGAAGTGCATACTATTTAAGGTCTATAGGAGCATGAAGAATGTATTGGATTGCAAGAATATTTGATGATCTAAAAAAATAACACATGAAGATTAAGAGAATTTAGACAGTGACATGTATCAAAGTTGTAGTGCAGAAAATTCAGATTCTTAGGATACTATTCCTGCTAATGTTTCTGATACTTATAAGTGTTAGATTGATCTAAAATTTTTATAAGGATACATATATGAGTTTACTATAATTTTGTAAAATTTCAGCCTAATACGAAGTCTAAAAAAAATTTTAAAATTCGGATAATTAGGTCTGTCCAGAAATAAACGATTTCTGACTAGTATACATATAACATAATATTGGTAAAGGATAAACCTATATTTACATTTTTAAATTATTTTTTACTGAAACTACACTTGTTAATCTATGACTAGGATTTTGAATCAACTTAAAAGGAGTTTTAATTAATTAGTTATGACTTTTGTAAGTTAAGTGTTTTCTGCTTACTATTGCTGTCCAATTTTTATGTAGTATCTAAAAATTCTTAAAAATTCCTTAAAGCCCATATTTGGATTATTAGCTCAATATCAAGTCTAAATAAGATTATATATGATGTCAATATAATGCAATGATCCCTAAATTTATATTTCTATTTTTCCTATCATAAAAGTAAAAAAATTTATGTTTGGGTCAGTAATTCTAAAGACAACCCTAGGTCCACAATTTTTAATCTAACTTGGCTCTGATACCAAACTGTCACGCCCCGAAATTTGAGTACCCGAATAAGGTCTTCAGGACCCGAATCTCAAGGGATGAATTATAATGTAATGACATTTATTACGCTCCAGTTAATTCAATCAAAATCAATCCATATTCAATTTCATCTAAAAGAAAATACAGCTGAATGATTATTAAATTTAACTCTTTTAATAGTCTGTCCTTTCTACATCGAAATTAGCAAATAAACTAAACCTAAATAACAAAAATAAAATAAAATAAATTGAATTAAAACTAAATCTAATTTTTTTTTAGAAAATAAAGCTAATAGTAGAGGCCCGCCTGCTCATAGTATTCCAGCTCTGCACCTGTGCATTTATTTTAGTAGGATGAGCATAACAGCCCAGTAGGGTCATTCCTTACCCAAAATTTAACATATTCAGATAATATCAATTTATAACAACGAAGTAAAATAAAATACAGATAATGAAATTTAAAGACAGAATTATGAAAATGCGATACATGTAATATTTCCATGAATTATCATATTAATATATCATTTCTTACAACACCGTACCCAAGTGGATGGTCACGTTGCATTAACGCCCACGCACTGGTACCTCATGGTGCCGGACCCATTTATACATTAGCTGGTCAGACTACTGCTCTAGTTGTACCTCTGACGTATGTCCACGCATACATGATCAGGGTCAAATACTGCATATTAGACCCCAGTTATTACCTGATCTTAAGTACATGATAGCACCTAATGTCGGTATTTAACTGTGTTTTGCTGCAGGATGAAATAAAGAGCGTTGATTGAAAAAAGAGGATTAAAAGCATGGATTTGATGATCCAAAGCCACCTGATCACGGGATGGACCCCAGAGAACCAATAATGAAGAGTTTACATGCCTGGGATCTGAGGAAAGCGAGCCAAAGGGGCCCGAAAGGGGTCCAGAATGGAAGATCACATGGTTCCCGCCATCTGATCAGTTCGAAACTTCATACATGTGATGGGGGGCATATAAAACAACCGTACATATTAAATTTCAGCCCTTGAAGATCTCAGGAAGTGTTCCAACGACAGATCAGCCCCTTAAATCAGTAAGTGGGGCCCACCTGATATCTGGAACTGCCTCAAGTTTTGTCCCAATGGTTTAATTCAAACTGGAAAGAGGATGGACGGTGCAGATTTCTCATAAACATCATAGTGAGTCCCATGTATGGTGCATGTGCACCATGCACTTCCAAGAGCAGCCGTGCACCGGACGGTTGAGTCGGTCAGCGTGTGTGCGCTGACCGACTCCCTCTCCCTCTCAAATTCAAATAATGCTCCAGCGTTACAGCGATAACGCTGCCGATCGGACGGTCGGGTTGTGGGTCCACACCGACCATCAAACCTCCAATCCGGTCCGTTCATCAGGTCAAAATGAAGACCATTAACATTACCTAGGTGGCCGAATTCAAACGGTCATCCTGGGTGAAATCTAACCGTTCAAAAGTCGATTGGACGGTGGAACGAAGAATCTGGTGGGCCACACCGAAAACAGTGAAACCGGACATCCCTGGACGGTTTTCCGAGCCAAAGCAAATGGACGGAGTGGATTTCTCAACATCACATCACAGTGGACCCCACCATCTTCGCAGCGGAAGCCGTTTCCGCTGTTGCTTCGTCAGCGAGACCGGCGCTGGCCGTTTTTGCGAAAGGGTGTGGGCCCCACACATCACCTGTACGATCGATCTGATCCGTCCATCTTGTAGAGGGCCATGAATACTACAAAACTATGCTGATAGTTCACTCCCATGCATACACACGTGCGTGATACAGAGGCTACAAAAGGGCTACCCGGCGACGTTCAAAACTGATCTTTTTGTATTTTCTTCTCTGGGCCGCGTTAATGGACATTCAAAACCACCCATTCCTGACTGAAATTTCGTCCTGAATCTAATGGAAGGGGTGAATTTTCCAGAAAATGCCTCTGTGGGGCCCACCGATCACGGCTGCGAAAATTTGTGCTCCGAGTCCTTCTACGACTCTGCCACCGATCCCAACCATCCAGCAGCTATAAAAGGGAAGTTTTGGACGTGGGTAAGGCATTCAGAACCAGGGAGGAGCTCCAGATCTACAGCAAGGGAGAGAAGAAAGAGAGGAAAGAGAAGAAAGAAGAGAGAGAAATTGGTTTGAGGCTTCTTTTATGAATTTTTATTTTCTATTTAATCCATCTGTTTAATGGATTTTATGGGTAACTAATCTCTCAGCTAGGGCTGAGATGAAACCCCTAATTTGAATACCCTTTGTTCTATGTTGATTTACTTTAATTAAATTGATTTGTTTCTTTCCTTAGTGTGCTTGATTGTTTTAAATTCTATACTTCTCCATCTATGAACCTTTGAGTCTATGGATGGATGTGGTCTGGATGCTTATTTTGGGTGCTTGTTTCTGATCATGAACAGGTTCCTGTAGAGGAAGAAACAGGGTGCTTTACTGAACTGCATATTCCATATGCCCGATTTGGACATGGGATATGTTATTCATGGCATTGCTTGAAGGAATTAGACAATCTGTATACCCGATTAAGGACACAGATTGTGCTTTCTCCAGACAATTTGGATCAATCTAATTTTAGGTGAATTAACAAGCTAAACAAAGGTTAGGATAATTAGGGGTGGATTCGAAAGTCCTAGTGCTCTCTCTGATTGAATTTTCTTCCTTATTCTCAATAGTTATTTTTTCATAGATTTGTGTTAGCCATTTGATCTTTTATTTGTTGAATTAGTTAAGGAGAATCGTGAATTTGAATTGTGACGACCAGTCCCTGTGGATTCGACCTCGGTCTTACCGAGTTTATTACTACATCACAACCCTATACTTGGGGAGTGAACAATACAATTGTACTCATACGCTATACACAAAGGAGACTCCAAAGGATCCAGTTGGTTCTAGGGTCTTTTACCCAAGGGACACAATTGCCCTACTTGCTGGCTTTAGGGTCTCTCACCCAAGGGACACGATTGTCCTACTTGCTAATTTAGGGTCTTTCACCCAAGGGACAGGATTGCCCTACTTGTTAATTTACGTCCAACATTTTAAAATTGATGCTTAATGCATAGTAAACATACATGTAAGATGAATAATTATTTCACAATTAATATCAACAATATAATTCTAATTAATAAATCTATATTTAAATTTTTTTGGAACTTTAATAATTCAAATACTCAAATAAAATAATACTTTACTATTATTTAATTTAGGAATTTCTGTGAAACAATGTACAACAAATTTTTAGTTTCAATTCCAAAATTTTGAAAATTTTCTTAAACTTAAGTTCATTTAAATTTAATTTAATTAACTCTTTAAATTATTTGAATTTAAAATTTGGATTTAATATTTACATAAACAAAAATAAAATAAAAATAAAATAAAATAAAATAAAATAAATATATTACACTGATTTCTATAATATAACATTAATAATGTAATTAAATTATTGTTAAATAATTTAAGTTAATTTTTTAAAAAAACAAATTATCTAATTATTTTAAATATAAATTCAGGATTTTATTATTTATTTATTTATTTATTTATTTTTATTTATAGATACCGCTGAAGCATGTTGAAATACTATGTATATCCTAAAATCATAATTTATTTATTTATCTAATTATGTACGGATATAAACTAATTATTTCATTCTGAATTCTAAATTTCGTAATTTATAAAATAATTATATGGACCTTATAATTAGATTTTTTTTTAAAAAAATTAGAGTTTAAATTAGTATGAATTGAAGTTTAATTTAACATCGGGTTAAGATTTTGATTTAAATAATTTAAATAATCATCTAAATTAAAAGCTTAAAATTTAGACTTATAACGACTTAATTTGACAAGAGGGATTCTAAAACTTCTAAATTAGAATACAAACTTAGTAAAATTATTTTTATCTATTTTATTATTATTATAAATATATATATAGATATATTCTTAAATTTAGAAATAAATTTAAATAGTATTTATTCTAAACCCACTAATTTAAATTAATTACTCTAACTCAGATTAAGGTATAAATCTTAACACTTGATTTCAAAAAAAATAATAATAATTATGATCTAATCTACAAATTAACTAGATTCAATAATTACTAAAATTCAGAAAAACAGATATCATGTATAAATGAATTTGGAATATTAATTAAAGTCATTATAAATAAATTTCAGGAAATATATAAATCAGAAAGTTCATAAGTGGAGGAGGACCTAATAATCAACTGGAATAATATTCTTATTAAAATTTTGTGAATAAATTTAATAATAAATACCTGAAAATGATAAAGTTCATGATAAGATCACCAACCTTAAAAGTTTGATGATCCGGCTCCGCTCTAATTTTTCTCTCCCTTGTTCTACAGATCTCTCTCTTTCCCTCTCTCTCTCTCTCTTGACCTACCCGGTTCTCTCCCTCCCTTTTTGATAAGTTTGAAACTAATTTGTTTATATCTTTCCTTCATTTTAATGGATGTGAGGAACGAGGCGGAAGAGTGAGGGACGTGGGAAGTTTTTTTTTTCGTGGGAGGTTTCGACGGCCATTACCGCACAAAAAGGAAGGAAAGTGGTGGTGAAAGTGTTTTAGTCGTGCGGAAAATATAAAAATTTATTTTTATTTTATTTTTATTTTTTTAAGATATGGTAGGTCCCACTAATGATAATATAAATCTAATCCGTTCATCATCTCGGCCAAGCCAAGAGAAGACATCAGGCCAAAAATGAAGCTGATCCAAAACTAAGGTGGGCCACATGCAAGTCGACGGTGGGGTTACTTCCCAAAAAAAAATGGGTTGTTAATGCTCACTGACTGTGTCGGCCTGATTTTTGGGTTAATCCTGATGGACTTGTGGAACTTCACACACATGGGACAATGTGTCCCACAATAATGAGTGCTGTAGAATAAGCTTAATTGCAAAGACGTAGAGAAACCGTCATGATCAATTACATAACTAGAGTTGGGCACGGGATAACTCGACTCGGCATACTCAACTTGTACAACTCGTTTAGACCCAACTCGACCTGAACTAAGTGGGTGAATTGATCTAAATCAAGTAGACTTTGTGTAATTTGACTCAAACCAAGTCGAGTTCTAGTCACCCACTCACTTGACTCAACCTAAAATTTATCTCATTACTAACTCAACTCGATCCAAAACCCGGCTTTTATATATATATATTTGACATTCAAATCTAAGATGTCGTGTACTTGAAGGAGAGGCTGCAATTCTGCCAGGTGCACCTACCTAGGTTTTGAGTTGTGATTTCTACCTGCGGGTAACCGTTGCTCCTAACCCGACTCAGCTTCGACTCAACCCGACTTGATACTTGTGATTGGGTCCAACTCGGTCCGTATTAGTCCAAGCCAAACCTTGACTCAGATGGTGTCAGGCATGCAGCATGCTGGACACAGTACTGAGTCGGCTCGAGTTCAGGTCAGGTCTATTTCAAAATCAGGTTAAGTTGGGTCACCCCTAATTTGGTCTGACTTGACTCGATGCCCACTCTACGTATAGTTATTTCTAATGCAAATGCCACAGACCAGGTGAAAAGCATTTTAAAAGGCTGCCTTTTCATAGTCAATGTTCTGAAATTCGTGCCACTTAGATAATTCTAACATCGGACTTTTTATTTTCTTGAATTCGAATAATTTGTGATATAATAAATCTATCCAAACAGGCTATGTGCTGCTAAGAAAACCCTTCGACATTGCATTCATATTTCAAATGCTAAAGCAAACCACCTAAGAATAAGTCTAAGTAGATAATGTGGATGATGATGCGAATGTGTAACATATGGGTCAAGTATCAGGTGGGGCTTAACATGAACATGCCTTATCTTGAGCACCTAATGGGCCACATGTGTTCATCGAATATAGATCATTGGTAATTAGCTTTCAATGGGTCAAGATTGGGGTTGTGTTAGGCCTGAATGCTGGTGCACACGGTTCGGTTTCGGTTTTGAAACTGGAACCGAATGGCCAAGGATGTAGTTGAATTGGTCCTGCCAGCTGTCAATCTGGACCGTTAATGTGAAGGGGGCCACCTTTAGTTCTCATCCCTTTTGGAACCGGATCCGAACCGTGTGCACCCGCCTGAATTTTGAACTATTAAGGCAGGTCATTGGGGCCATGCAATTTTCGAGGACGAGGGTTAACACTTAACAGTCCCTCGAAGGAACGTGGTCTGCTCAACGAGTGAAATGGCCTGGTTTATGAGAGGAGCGTATTCAATCAGGCCGGGGTAACGCCCTATTCGGTCAGGCCGTGAATTGTGGGGCCTACTTTGATGTATGTGTTGTATATCCATGCCGTCTATCATTTTTGACAGATCATTTTAGGGCATGAACCCAAAATTAAAGAAGATACAAATATCAGGTGGACCACCTCACAGGAAACAGTGATGATTGAATGCCCACCATTAAAAACTTCTTGTGGGCTATAAAATTTTTGTATCAAGCTGATATTGGTGGTTTCCCTTCATCCAGATATGTGTGACCTTATCAACAGGTTGGATAGTAAATAAACATTATGGTAGGCCCTAGGAAGTTTTCAATGGTGGGAGTTCAATCACTGTTGTTTCTTGTGGTGTGGTCCGCCTGGGATTTGGATCTGATTTATTTTTTGGCCCATGTCCTAAAATGAGCTGTAAAAGCAGATGAACAGCGTAGATATACAACACATATCAAGGTGGGTCCCACAGTCATAGCCTGACCTAACTCACTGTTACCTTGGCCTGACCGAATCCGCTCCCGAACTCAATGGCTAGGCTGAATCTCGAACTCGTGTGCCTCACTAGAGGCACCACACTTTTGTGACTCTAGATTGTGTACTATATATGTGGCACGTGTGAATAATGATCAGAACTAGGCATCCCTGTGGGCCCACCACAACCAATCAAAATGCTTTGAATGGATTATCTTAACCGTCCAATAAATGGAAATTTTGTCATTGAAGGGAGATCAGTTGCTAATTTTTGCTTTCCAATGTTCATTTATATGCCGCCAGTTAAAGGCCTAGGATAGCCCAAACATTGTGATTTTTGGACCATGGCTCACTCAGTGTTGGAAAAGAGCAAATAATGGTTTCGATCTTGTTTACGAATGCCAAATTTGTAGAAGTTAAAATGAGGGGCACCTCATCAAATCCCTGTACCATGCTGGACGCTGGAATATGTATGGTTTGTGGTGTTTCCGTTTTGTACAAGTGGAACGTACGCACTGGTCAATGATCCGAACGGTTGATGTGGTATGCTTCTTTGGATGCCTCATGCCCCAAAAATATCCTGGCCGTCAAGATCTTTGATTTTATTTTTTTTCCTCGTTGAGTTGCAAGATAGCCGTGTGTTCTTTTTAACTGTCTATTTGTTGGTCACCAGTTGAAGGGTTAAGATTTGCCCAAGATATTACATGTTTTCATCAACGGACAATGGGAGCCATAATATCTACATTTGGATCACTTAACAATGGCCCACCTATCAAAATGTACATATTCTCAGCCTAGCCCGTGGATGATACCTAGGAATCAAATCTCTATCGTTGAAATGACTACTAGGTATTGTATGTGCAAGTGGATGTGGAGAGAAGAAAAGAGAGAGAAAGGGGGAGAGGTGAGAGGATTTGGAGGAAAAGGTATGGCGACGGGAAGTGGGTGGTTGGGCATGAGATACATGCAAAGAGAAGGTAGGTGCCGTGTATGCATGGAGAGGGGAGAAAGGGTGCAAGCTACTCATGTAAAAAAATGTATTAAATGGTAGAAATGTCTCGAGTTCAAGACACAAACATTTGAATTACCTTCTGTTTTTTTTCTTTTTTCTTTTTTACACACTCACACCCACACACACTACAATGGGTACTCAACCCATGACTTCCACGTTGAAACTCTTGTGAGTATATATACCACGGAGCCATGAGTAAGGACCCAAACATTTGAATGCCCTAAATATCCTTTCCTAAGGTTGGAATCCCTTCCAATGTCATTTAAAACTTTTTTTTTTCTCATCTGGTTGCATAGATAAAATTGTCCATAGCTATAGCTATTTGATGTAGTAACAACCTTTACTGTTACATTGTTCCCAGCAAGAAAATCTTGGGCTTGTATGGAACATGGGTTTAAGTGGGCTTTAGGTGATATAGAATTGCATTTGGTCCATTATAAATTTCATCATGTGTGTGGAAAATATGGAAAGGATTAGATTATTCCAAGTATCATAGCATCTAGTCTTAGTAGGCAACACAATAGGATTTCTAGTGGATTTCGAAATCTATTATATATGTAGCCCCATGTTGATGCGTGTGTTTTATCCACACCGTCCATCTATATGTACCATTTACACGTGACAATTGAGTTGCATATGCATTCATGTGATCTGCATGAGTTGTGAAATTTGGTCCATTCATTACAATTTCAGTCCACCAAACATAGATCTTAATACAATGTTTTTCTCAAAAAAAGAATTTGATCTCAAACATCGGATCGGATATTTAAAATACCATAATATTTCTAAACATATAATCGTTGTACGGTAATAGTGTTAATTTCACCTAATGCAATTCAATATCACTTAATCCTGCATTCCAAACAATCCCTTAAAATATATAACTATAATCTAGTGTGTAGTATGTGAGATGCAGTTCATCATGTGGGATGGTACAATGTGTTTTGATGATAATGATGCTATTGTCTTATAGAAGTTGGCTTGGCACCTATTAATAAGGTGGTAGACTTTGTGCAGCCCATTAGATCGTTATTGATAGGTGTATATATATTTATCTATTGGATTATATTGAAATTTTTTAATAGGTATGAACGCTTTTTTTTTTTTTTTTTTTTTTATGATTATATACATACACAAATATTTATATTGACCATCATAGTGAGATGAAGCTGATATTCATCGGTTAAATGCTTGGTCCACTTCTCACACAATAAAGATGTTTTTGAAGGAATACTTAATGGGGATAACGCATGTTGAGATGCACATATTGATATGTACCTCCGCCTTGATTTATGAAATGATTAGAATGAAATCTCATAGAAATCAACACAATCACTTCGTACTTTGTCAAATTATGTAAGCTTAGGGCCTGTTTGGATTCGCGTTTTAGGGTGTATTGTAGGGTATTAAAGGGCTTGATGTGACATATATGATGTTTGGTTTAGAGTTAAAGACCGTGGAAAACCATACGCGCGAATACAGTGCGGAACCAAAAAAAACGCAGCCATTGTACACAACGTCAGACGTACATGTCTTCCATATGTACAGCCTATTCAATGCGCTGTATTTTCGCCGATTTTCATGCC
Source organism: Magnolia officinalis (assembly GCA_021015155.1). Lineage (NCBI taxonomy): Eukaryota > Viridiplantae > Streptophyta > Magnoliopsida > Magnoliales > Magnoliaceae > Magnolia > Magnolia officinalis. The sequence continues at coordinate 16,179,833 of JAJHSJ010000002.1, read as the reverse complement.
CATCTCTTCCAAAAAGGAGTTCCTCTCTCTGAGAAAAAAGAAAACAGCTGAAACTCAAATAACTTTTCTTCTTCTTCAAATCTCTTCTTCCCATCTCTTGTTGGTGAATAGGATCGGATTGCGCTGTTTTTCTTCTTCAAATCTAGCAAGAAGAAGAAGAAAAAAGCCCATCTCTTTTGTTTTTCTTCTCCTTTTGCTATATAGGTTTTTGAAATCAGTTGCTGTTTTTTTTCCGTCTTTTTTGATATGTGAGTTTTAGAAGGAAAAAAAATACAAGAAATAGGGAACGACTGAGATCGAACGTTCTTTTAAGTTTTTTTTTATTTGTTGTACTGCTTTTTCTGATTTTTTATCTTGAAAAGAACATCTGAAAATCAGATTCAAACAAGTTTTTCTCATTCTTCTTCATGTTCTTTCAGACCCTCTTTGATCTCTTTTGCACTTTTTTTTTAAATGGTTTTTGGTTTTCAGAGTTCGATTCCATCATCAACATTCCTTACATTCTTAGCTTTGATTTTTTTAACAGATGACGAGCTAAAAACTCAGCCAGAAAAGGAGGTTGATCTAAAAATTTAGCTGGAAAATGATGCCAGTTGATTGTATATTGCGCATGCCTAATATGTTGTATCCAAACATTGATCTGTACAAGAAGGTGTATACTTGCCCGAACAATACCTCCTATCCAAACATTGATTAATGACATGTTGATTTGGATGTATTCCGAAAATCATTTAACATATACATGAACAATACCCAAATACAATACAATACACCCTTATACGTGAATCCAAACAGGCCCTTATATATCATAATAGAGATGTATCATTGATTGATTAGATGAATCCGACATAATGATCACATATATGAATAACGCTTGATTATTCACAATTTGTGAATTGAGCTACATATGTTGCGAGACTAATTACTTAAAAGCAATAGATTTATTCTAATTCAATCACTATATGAATATGCTAGTCCCGTAGATAACTCTTATGTATTTGTTACTATATATTACATGACAAGATTATAATAGTGTGACACTATTTTGATGTGCATTCTTAAGGCCATGCGCATAAATTTGATTGGATCAAAGCACATTAAAAAATGAGTTAAATTGAGATCAAGTCACGGTGATTAGTTAGAGAAATATCTTATTGCATGATGGTGATGATGCGGGTTCGAGTCCTTACCTCAGTGGTAGACTCTGAGGAGTTTCAACACGAGGTCTTGGGTTCGATACCCATAGGTGGTGAAATCCCACTGTGGTGCATGTGGGTTTGTGTTTGTCGGGTGCGTGTGTAAAAATAAATAAAAATGATGGTGATATGGCGTAACAAAATTTATTTAAGGCACTAGATAAAATGGACAATTGGAGTTTATTACGAACTAATTTTTAAAATTTTATTTTATTATATCAATATTTTTGATAATTTTTTCTTGATAATATTTGTAAAAAAAAAATCATTCGATCTTTAAAATAGTTAAGCATACATCATGATCAAAGCATTGGAATATGTTATGCACATGTAGAATCAAATGTGCTTGATTGAGTGTAATAAGATTAACAGTCTAACACAAGCAGTTGTAGATTGAGATGAATAATCTTAAGTTCATTCATATATTTAATGTGATGTCATCTCTTAAAGAGGATTATAATAATCAGAAGTGTTGCACTTGATTTATCTGATTAAAAGGTATAGATTGAGTTTTCTTAATTGAGTGTGGCAATTTGGTACACTTCATTACCACCATAGCATTAAAGATATTGAAGTTGTCTCCAATCTTGATTTCTCCATAATTATGAGGTTTATAAATATAAGTGTAGGATTTTGGTTTGAAATACTTAACGTTTTCTTTCAAACGTTAACCTATAGAAATTTATTTCCTCACAAAACCTTGGTTCATTAAATCTATATATCTTATAGTGTATATTATTAATGTAAAAATCTGGACGTCCTCTTTAGACCACTTGATATACATGGGCTCTTTTAATGGTTGTGACCGAGCTTTCCACTAGTATTGAGAAAATTGCTGACCTGCCGACCTGGTCTTGGATGTCGTATCCGAACATTAGAACCGAGCTCTCTTGCTTAGTAGGACATAAAGCGAAATCCGAGATGACCATCCTCTTCATCTCATTGTTCAGTGCAAGGGCTCTTATGCAAACCTTCCAAGCAGGGCGTGCTCATCCTTACACGGAATCGTGCCTCGGAGGCTCTTCCAGAATATTTGAATGTCAAGTTGGGCACGGACAAGGTCTTGGGGGAGCTACAGTCGAAACACGAGTATCATTATCCGGCCGTTTAAGAGCTCCTTGTTTATGACTGGCACTAGTCGACAATATTGTAACCCATTATAGACATCTAAGCCGACCTCGTGTATCTAATGAGCTCATTTTCACCCATAGGATATATATTATTCTTTTCTTTTTTTCGTGGCTGAGAATCGATATCTTTGGTAGACTTTCATTTTATGTATAAGCTCATTTCTTTGTAGTGAAAATGACAATTGTGATTACGTATTTAAGATACTTTTATTTATGAAAATTTTAAATTAGCGTATTTTATGATGCTTTCGCTTTCATAGGGTTATAACATTATTTTGATCATTTGATTTGAAAATCAAGCGATTTCACTCCTTGGGCATGACACCATATACATGCCAAATGGATGACTAGACAAATTGTTTCAATCATGGGTTTGTTTTGGACACTATAACCCCATTTTAAGATAAACCAGCGTGATTTTTAGTCCAGGATCTCACACATCCCTGCCATACCAGTAGATGCTCTTGTGAGTAGATAGTGGTCTATCCATAGAAGCCTATCTTTTTTTTCTTTTTTTTTTCACACACCCCCCGTACACTCACGCTAGTGGAATTTCACCACCTATGGATACTCGAACCCTACCGGGTGTTGAAACTCCCGAGAGTCTACCATCCGAGCAAGATGTGAAATTAGCTTAGAGTGTGCCACAACCATTGTGAGACGTCCATCACCAGAATTTGGTTTAAAGCGAGCCCTGCGCACATTGTGTTGATGTGGCAAGGTTTAGTGAGCTCCACCATGATGTGTGTTTTATCCACGCTGTCTATCCATTTTGTGAGATCGTTTTAGGATAGAACTAAAAACTTGACAGACTACAAGCTCAACTGAACCGTACCATAGAAAGCAGTGGGGATTGGCTGCTCACCGTTGAAAACTTGTTGGGGCACAAAAGTTTTGAATGTATTTGTATTTTCCCTTTTTTATAAACATCATGCTTACCTTACGAAGGTTTCAAGGGTGGGTTTCATGGTCCTCACTATTTTCAGTGATATGGTGCACTTGAACTTTGGATCCTCCTAAACTTTGGGCTCGTGCCTTTTTCAAGGGTGGGTTTCATGGTCCCCACTGTTTTATGTGATGTGGTCCACTTGAACTTTGGATCTGACTTGATTTTGGGTTCGTGACTTGATCTCATAGGAGGACGCAGATTGTGTACTAAGTAACTCACACGCTAAGCGTACTGAGTAAATTCCGTGGAGTCCACCATAATTTACATATTTTATTTATCCTCCATCCATTTTAAAAGATAATTTTAAGGCTTTAAACCAAAAATGAAGTATATCCAAATCTCAAGGTTACCTCACCACAGGAAATAATGTGAATTAAAATTATACCGTTGAAAATTTCTTGAGGGCCACGAAGTTTTGATCAATATGTTATTTGTGTTTTCCTTTCATCCATGTCTATGTGATCTTATGAACAGGTTCGATGACAAATAAACATCACTGTTGTGGCATACCAAAGTTTCAACGGTGGATATCATTATTCCCACTGTTTCCTATGGTGTGGTCCACTTGACTTTTGGGCATGCTTCAATTTTCAGTTCAACTACTAAAATTAGCTGGAAAAACGAATGTACGGCACGGATAACCCAAACACATTCACGGTGGGTCTAACTGAGTTTACTCAGTACGATGAAAGCATACTCAGCAACTCATTGCGCAATCCGATTTCCTCGTAAAATGGATGTACAGCGTGGGTTAAATACATTTATTATGGCGGGCCCACATAACTTGCCACGTCAACACCACGTGGCTGGCGATGTGTGTAATCCAAGTCCCCATGGAACGGATGGACGCGGATTTGGTACTACCCCTGTTCTCAGTTCTGGACAGCAGGACAGGCTGGGCTCCAAGGGGCCACCGTGATGTATGGATTGCATCTATACCATCTATTTATTTTTTTCAAATCATTTTAAACTACAAGCTTGAAAATAAGGAAGATTCGAGGCTCAAGTGAACCACATAGTGGGAAGTAAATCCTTCTGTTGAAAAAAACCTTGGGACCACATAAGTTTTCAATGGCCCTCGGTGGAGGACCTCAACATTGAAACAAGGTATATTCACTCAGTCTACCACTTGAGCTATGGATAAAGGTGTGGATAAGTTAATATTTATTTCCCCTTTATTTAGTTCTTTGTATCTAATTAACATGTTGTATCGGAAATAAACATTATAGCGGGCTTCATAATGTTTTCAATGATGGGCATTCAATCAACACTTGGCACATGCCCTAAAATAATGATTCAAGAAAAACTGGACGGCGTGACTAAAACTACGTCATTGTGGGGCCACATAGCACCGTCCACTTGCAAGGTTGCAGCTGGCATCCTCACCGCCCAACCCACCTCCCATGGAATATTACCGTCGTTAAAAACTTACTGGGGTCTACTATAATGTTTATTTGACACCCGTTATTAAAAACTTACTATGGCCTACTATAGTGTTTATTTTCCATCGAGCCTATTGATAAGGTAGAAAAGATATTAGGGGAGGGAAAAATTCAAATATCATCTTGATCTAAAACTTTTGTGCCCATAAAGGTTTTTAATGGTCATTTACTACTTTTTCCCAATGGTGTAGTTAACTTGAGATTTGGATCTTCTTAAATTTTAGAATCACATACTAAAATGATCTGAAAAAATGGATGGACGGCTTGGATATACAAAAACTTCATCTTTATGGGACTCAAACGATAAGGGTAACACCCAACAAGGTGTTACCCGGGTAACACCTAATCCGCTCCTCTTCTTCTAGTTCTGGGGTTTGTTTAGACATAGTCGGCGATGGTGGCATTTACGTAAAATTTCCGAGTAAAGAAGCCCATTTAATAGTTACTTCTTTTTATAGTTTTACCGAGTAGGCACAATGAGAGGATCCTCGATCGAGGATATGCACAGAGTCCTCTGCTTTTAGTCGGAATCGGATTGCGTACTGAGTTACTCAGTACCCTCTTATCGTACTGAGTAAACTCAGTTGGGCCCACCGTGAAAATAAGTAGTTTATCCACACCGTCCATACGTTTTTTCGGCTCATTTAAGGAGTTGAGCCCAAAGTTGAAGCATATCCAACTCTCAAGTATATCATAACACGGAAACAGTGGGAATAATGATATCCACCGTTGAAACCTTCCTAGGCCATACAGTGACGTCTATTTGTCATCCAAGCTGTTAATTTTATCACAAAGACATGGATGAAGGGAAAATAACAAATATAAGCTTAATATAAAAAGTATGTGACACTCAATAATTTTGCAATGGTATAAGTTCAATTCACACCGTTTCATGTGGTGTGATGAATTTGATCTTGGATATCCTTAAATTTTGGACCCATGTCATAAACGTATCTAATAAAATAGATTGACGGAGTGGATGAAATACATAGATCATAGTGAACCCCTCCGAGTTTACTCAGTACGCTTAGTTACTCAGTACGCAATCCGCTTCCCTTTTAAGATTGGCGGAGTGGATGAAATACATAGATCATGGTAAACCCCCCGAGTTTACTCAGTACGCTTAGTTACTCAGTACGCAATCCGCTTCCCTTTTAGTCCTGCAGTAGTACCTACCTGTGATCCATAACACAGGTCGGTATGTTCGCCCACACCCTAATGTGGACTTGGTATAAAAATCCCAACCTTTCAATTCCGACCTTCAAATAAAATAAAAATTCAATAAATAGTCCACAATCAACGGGAAAAAGCCCAAGATTAGTGGCTAAAATCCTTCGATCTGGGCCATTTTACGGGCATGATCAATTGAAAGTGGGTCACATCAAAGAAATGGTCTGGGTTACACAGTGGGAACTGTGCATATCCTCCCATCGAGTTGGAGATGATCCATACCATTGGTCTGTCCCTTTTCTGGGGGATTTCTCTTTTTAACCGTTTATTTCTAGGCCATTAATTGAAGGCTACGGTTTTCCTGAAGGAGATTTTTGGGCGCTCCAGATCACCAAATCAAGGGTCCCACTTGTCAGGGGTCAAAACCAGGCCTTACAAGGGTCCCACTTATCAGAAGTGCCACACATGTTTCAGATCTAGACCTTTCACCCACTGGGCCTTATTAAGGACGAGTCATTTTAAAACTATCGACGCGGATCAGATAATTTAGAGATCAATGGTGGGGCATTTTTATTATAACCGTTCATCTGTAATCATCAGAAGTCGTCCAACCATTGTGAGAGGTACAAGTACAGATCAGTCTGGTTTCGGCTTAAGCGACATCCATGGTAGGTGGCAATAGATGGACGGTCCAGATCTTTACACGTGTGCGGTATGTATCACGTTGACTATCCAATCCCTGAAACGTAGAAATGAGGAAACATAGGGGAGCGGATTAGGTGCGGCCCTGGCCTCACCCAACACGGTACGTCCCCCACCGTGGGGCCCACCTTGATGTACTTATTGTATGTCATCGCCGGCCATCCGTTTTTTCAGATCAATTTATGGAATTAGTCCAAAAAATGAAGCAGATCCAAATCTCAGGTAGACCATATCATAGAAAGCAATGGTGATTGGCTATTAAAAACTTATTGTAGGCCACAAAATTTTTGTATCAAGATGATATTTGTTTTTTCTTTTTTTCCCTTCGTACATGTCTGTGTGACATTATCAACGGGTTGGATGGAAAATAAATATTATGGTGGGCCCTAAGAAGTTTTTATTGGTGGACGTTCAATCACCACGGTTTCCTATGGTATGATAAACCTGAGATTTGGATATGCTTCATTTTGGAGCTCATGACCTAAAATGATCCGTAAAAACGGATGGACGGTGTGGATATACAATACATACATCAAGGTGGGCCCCACGGTCAGGACTGCATCTAATCCTCTCCCCAAAAGTAGACACTGATGCATTAGGATCCAACCGTTGATTTGAAGCAAAGACAGTGGATTGATGATGCGCAAACGATCTCCCAGTTTGTAAGGTTATACACTTTGGACAAGTGGCCTATGAATAAACGGTCAGCAACAGAACATAAAAAACCGGTCCAAAAATAGATAGTCACAGATTGGATAAGATGAAATGATCTGATCTGGTGATTTTGGAAACAGTCCATCAACGTTGGAGCCCATCATACGAAAGGTCTGGATTGCCGGAAAAAGGGGCCAACTTGAACTTGTAAAGATCGTCTTGTCCAAAAAGTCACATATGTAGAGAAAGAGACTGAAAGTGAATCAAAATCCATTCTGAGATGACAAAGCGAGACTGACTGGAAAAAGAAGAAGGCAATTCGAACCTTCGTTTCTTCCCTTTCAGGTACTGTACGGATGAAATATCTCTTCTTCTTATTATTCTCGAGTTTAATCTCTAGATTCGATCACCGCTGTTGGATCTGCTTCTCATAAGAATCTCATCTCAAAAGAAGAAGGAAAAAAGAAAAAGAAAAGAAATTTCTTTCTTTTTTCTTATATTTCTTTTAATCGGCATTTCTTCGTTTTGATTGTGTAAATTGAATTTTCTTTCTTATTTTCTCGTATTATAAGTAATTTTCTCTTCCCAAATCGCCTTTTTGCTGAATCCGAGCTTTCATCTTTGCCATCCTGATAATCATGCATAGAGGTGTAGATTGAAAGGAATTGGGGTTTTGTAAGTTCCCTGATTTTGGTTTCTTGCCTTTTAGTCGTCAAATGTACAAGTGGAGTAGTTGTATGGCAATCTGGACCGTCCGTATTGCTTACCCAACTGTGGATGGAGCATGACTGAAAAGTCGTGCTTAGGAGATGATATTAACCTTCTGATTTTCCCTTTGAATTTGGACTGCTCGCTGTTTTGCTTTTAACCATTCATTTGATAGACATTAGTTGGATGGTTAGGATTGATTGATCAGTGTGATTTTAGATATTTGATCCGTCCACAACAGGATATACAATTTGGATTGTCTGGATAGGTACATCCGTGCCACATATGAGGAGGACATGTCACTGCCATTTTCAAAATGATGCAAAACCAACATACAAGTCTAGCTGTAGTTTGGCGTCTATGATACATAGAAGGTAGTAAGTTCTTGATTTTATCGGTGATGCAGTCGTGACCAGACCATTACAATTTCATGTTGGGGTGTCCAGTTTTTGGAGCTTATTCAAGATGCAATGCATTTTGCAGTAGTTATTTGCACAAGAGGCCGACTCTTGCTAGTCACTTGATGAAATGGCCTTGGTTGTATGGTGGGTGAATCTAAAGTGTCCATCTTTTGGGCCCTACTGTGGGTGGCTCATGGAAGAAAAGCCAGTCTGAAAACGTGATTGTAGAAGTCCATTCTGTGGCCTCCAAATGGATTGTGATGATTGAAGAAGTCTGATTTGTGGCCTGCAAAGAGATGGTGAAAATTGTCAGATTGGTTGGTTGCCATGACAGATGAGACACAAATTCTAATTGACGAGGGTTATGCCTTGTTTTGTCATACGCGATTGGGTCGGATATGCCATTTTGGGACCAAGGACCGTGTATGCCTTAGTGGCATATGTGGTTTTTTGAATATTGGGCTTTATGCAGTCGCACAACAAAGTCTGTGATCCCATAAACCATGATTATGTGATTATGCGGGCTTTATCATTATGTGGTCGCACAGAGAACTATGTGATTGCATAAACCAGTATTATGTGATTATGCCATATGCGATGGCATTATGTCATAATGGTCAGATTCCTGACTGTTGAGACTTTTTCCCCCTTCATTCTCTCCTTTTTGCCTATAAATATGCACTCCCATCCCCCATTTTTCCTTACTCTATTACTCTCTCTCTCTCTCTCTCTCTCTCTCTCTCTCTCTCTCTCTCTCACCCTAATACTCTGATTCTCTCAATCTCTCGTAACTCTCTTACTCTCTCTCACTCTAATACTCCCATTCTCTATTAACCAAGGTGTTCCATAACAGTAATGGTGGCCATAATGGCAGTTAAAAAAAAACCTGTTTCTGGACTGTTACGGCATTTTTTCTATAATCGCCGTTATGGCTGTTTCGACCATGTAATGCGTAACGGTCATGATTGTTACCATTAAGTAACCGATTTGGCATGCCATGCTTTTAACTCTCTTACTCTCTCTCTCACTCTAATATTCTCGTTTGCTATTAACTAATTAACTCTCTTAATCTCTTACTCTTTCTCACTCAATACTCTCATTCTCTCTTATTCTTAACACTTACTCTCTTATTCTCTCACTATCTCACACTCTCTCTCACTCTAATATTCTCATTCTCGCTTAACTCTCTTACTTTATTACTCTTATCTCGCATTCTACCCACTTGTAGTATTTTACATATTTCGTTTTTCATTTTTTTAAAAAAAGTTTTTTTTTTTTTTTTTTTTTTCCATTTTCCTTGATTTTTTTTTTTTTTTAAATAATAATAAAAAAAAAGCTTTCAGGGCTGTGTGATCTCATATGCGCACAGCCCCCTGGGTCATATGCGACTGCTTATGCCATTTGACAACATTATTTATGCTATTTTACATACCAAAATACCTCTCAAACATGTAGGTGAGAGGTGCTACACCTTTGGCTGACCAATAGGAGAGGTTTCATAATGGGCCTAAAATTTGGGTGAACAGAATAATATAATGAATTGTATAATTACATAGATGCAACAACAATTGAAAAAGGGTCAATGCTCTAGATTCCAAAGGAAAAACTCTTATCTGTTGAATGGATAGGATTCTAGAAGTCGCGTGGTTTTCATACTGTGGACCATTAACAAAAGGGCTCACTAGATGGATTATTCGAATTCTCTACCTGTACAACCATGTTTTTTGGGAGCCGTATGAAACCAAGACTGGTACATTTCATGAAGAATTGAAATCTCTTTTTGCAAAATAGATCAATTTCAACTTTCAACATGATTTTCAAGTTTTAACGTTGGTGATGGATTGAGGTGGATTAGTTTTAGTGCTAGAGATGGATTGAGGTGGATTGCTAGAGATGGCTAGAGGTGGATTAGATATTTTCTTCTATATATATATATATATTAATTATTATTTATGAACAACAACAATTTTATGAAAGCAAAGAAAAGGGAGAGATACAGATACATCTACTCCAAAGAGACAACAAAAACATTACAATGGCACCCCATCCCTAAATTACCATCACGGCTAACCTGGTCGTAGCTTCACTCTATGATGAGGATAAAATCTCTGATTATGCCCTGCTTAGCCAACATGTTTGCCTTGGAGTTAGCTTCCAGTCAGTGTTTTAAATAGCTAGGCTATGTAGCGTGTAGCTTACGTTATGTAGTGTAGCTTAGCCTTGATGCTACGTAACTTATGAAAATAGCTTAAGTTGTGTGTAGCCTACGCTACAAATAATTTCCCTATGCTATATGCTACATAGACTATGCTACATGCCACGTAGCTCACATTACAAGTTATTTTTCACTACAATATTAACATCAACTAATGTTTTCAGTGAATGGTTACATTTTTCTATTTTCAATGAAAATTGGTTAACCTTTTCAATGCTTTTAGTAAAATAATATAAGTAACAATATTAAATCAGTTTCGTTCCTCTTTCTTTACCTTTATATTTAATCATTGCCCTTTCCTATTACTTGAGGCTGCATTTGGTTGCACCAAGTATCATGAAACTTTGTTAAATTTTATTATTAATCAGTCTAACTTGGTGGAGAAATCATGAATTGGTGAAACCAATTGCAGCCTTGATTAAAATATAGTAGTGTGTAGCTTATGCCTGACACTTCAGAGCGGTGAATTCTATACTACATGCTATTCACTATTTAAAACATTGCTTTCAATGAACATGGAGAAATGCACCTGATACATACGTACATACATACATACGTACATAAATATTTGATGATTTACACCATTAGCACATAAGGCATATGCATCTTCAATAAGGTTAGCAATTCCCAGGACATCTGCCAGATCTTATCCACTTGACTCTATTGCTTCTGGGCAAATAGTGAGGCTAGCCAATAAACTGAACCCTTCAAGAAGAGCTGCTACTTCTTCAGAATTAGATCCAAACACGCTTATAAGGTTGGAGAACTCCAACACCTGCTCACTGCAGTGATTTCTAATTAGACCCACAATCCCTGCCAGACCTGGGTTTCACAATGAACAGCCATCGAAATTTATCTTGTACCAGCCTATAGGAGGACAATGCCTACCTTTCTTAACCCCCCAGCTACACCCAGTTAATTCTTTCAAATTTGACCTTGTCAGTGTTTGGGGACAACTCCCGTGCACTTGTCAGCCATGCTCTATTTGAGAATCAATCTAAAGACTTTACCTATCATGGAGTCCATTCTGCTTGATTTCCCTTTGAAAATCCAATTGATTTTTTCTATCCACAACATCCAAAGCATGGCGTGGATAGGTGATTTCCAGAGAATGAAAAATTGCCCAAGTTAACCCACATCTTCTATCCACCAATCAGTAAACAAATCTTCCATTGGCTCAGGAATCATTCCCAACATCTCAAAGTGCAAAATAACTGCTAACCAGACACCCCAAGAATAAGGGCAATGTAGGAGCAAATGGGAAACTGTCCCTTCTGCTTCACAACACTCTGTGTGCACACTAAGGATAGAAAATCCTCTGCTTATAAGATGATTATGGTTGAGAAGCTTATCTAAGTGAGCTGTCCTCCAGTGAAATACTTTCACCTTTAGGGGAACAAAAGGACACAAATACTTGACCACAAGGATGATTAATACCTGTGCTCATTTGGTTATGCATGATGGAATGAGTGGGCTGAAAAATACCTGTCAGCTTCCTATTCCCAGATTTTTCTCTCTCCCTGATCTTGAAACATAAACATTCTCCCAAAGGTTCATCAACTCAGAAAGTGTTGGAATCTTTCTTTATGAGGTGACGACAAAAGACCAGGCCCCATGCTACTTTACCTACATTTATTTGATAAAACTTGTGAATCAATTACCCTTTATGAACTGCAGAAGCATACAGTTCTTACATTTCCTACCAAGAGGCATTTCTCCGGACCAACAGTCCTACCAAAATATAAATCTGTCTTAGACCCACTTTGTATTTAATATGGTTGTTGGAGCTCGATTATTCTGAGGATATGGCTTTCAAAATGGTAGAACCCTGTCTTTTGTCATATGCACCCATTCTCTAGATTGTATTTAGCTGCTAGATCCATTTCAATATTGGAATTTCTCTACTCCATTCTCTTAGTATTGTGTGCACTGGAAAGCCAATGTTTCATCTTAGGCCTTAGTTTTTTTTTTTTTGGAGAAACACCACGGAGATATCATTAAAGCAGCGGGAAATTACAGAGACTGATTTCGGGTCTCCCCTGGAAAAAGGACCAAGGGAGACCTATCATATGAGACAGGAAAAAACAAACCAGGGAGCGCCAAAACAGCACACCAGGAAGAACACCTACAGGCGAGCTACCTTTCTCTAATCGAACCCAGACCCACCTTGTCAAGGAAAAGGAGGCCGCGGATGTTGGCCGGGAGATCAGAGATCCTGACATACGAGGAAGTGGACTGACTCTCGCTACCTTGGCAAGCTAAAGCGTCCGCAGGGGCATTTCCTTCCCTGAAAATATGCGCAAATTCAATCCGACCTCTGCTTTTCAAAAGCATTATCCGCTCTAGCCAATAGTTCCACTTATAGCTCATTTGACTGACCCCGTTCAACAACTTCACCACTTGCAAGGAGTTGGATTCCATTATGATATGCTGGAACCCCTTAGAGAGGAGGAGTAAACCCTCGAACACTGCTCGCAGCTCGGCATAGGAGCTAGTACCAAGGCCATAGCCCGATGCAAAAGCGCAGATGAACTGGCCCTTATCATCCCTGCAGATTCCTCCACCACCAGCCAACCCCGGGTTACCCTTGGATGACCCGTCAACATTCATTTTCACCCAGTTAAAACAGGGCCTGATCCACCTGACTACTTCAGCGAACCTCGAGGTGTTAGCCGCACCTAGAAAGGACGAGCCGTGGAACAGTCTCAGCTGCGCCTGTTTGGACACTGAATCCTTCTTGATTTCGCTATCCTGATCATTAAGGATGGAAGACTCCCACCAAAATACTCTCCCCATTAACACTCTCAGAGAAATCGACTTGCCCTCAAAACGAGCAACATTTCTCGCTTTCCAAAGCTCCCATAGCTGACAGCTAGGGATGAGGTTGGCTATCAGCGGGGTGCTTCTCGAAGCAGCCATGGCGGCCCACCATTGCGTCAATCTAGATTCCACCGACAGCGCAAACTGGACACTTATTAGAAATCGAGACCCCAATATGTTCCACACACGCTTGGCTAGGTCGCTGTCCAGAAAAATGTGGTGGATGGATTCCACCGACGCACTACTAGCATTATGAGGCGAACAGCAATTGCATCTTGACACGAGATGAATACCCCGAGTTTGAATCCGCTCATCCACCGGAATAGCTCTGTTTAATAGTCTCCAAAGGAATACAGAAATCTTAGGAGGCATCTTTGCATGCCACACCCAGCGAGCCCAAACCTTCCTAACACGGCTGAGTCTACTAGTGGACCAAGCCGAACTTATCGAAAAACTTCCCGACGGAGTGAGAGGCCAAACTGGAACTTCCAGGCCATCCAAAATACTGAAACCTTGCTGAAAAATATGATCAATAGCATACTGAGGCAAATAGCAGAAGGCCACGGAAGGAGGAAGAGGACCGTTAGTTCCCAGAAGGCTACGGAAGGAGGAAGAGGACCGTTAGTTCCTAGAAGGCTGTTGACCTGTAAATTTTGGAGATGATCGGGAATTGGGACCAAAACCAGGCTTTGCAGAGGGCCCAAACCCGTCCAATTTACACTCCAGAGATTGCAATTACCCGCACCAGGCTTCCACTGTACCACTGAATCGACAAGAGGGAAGAGATTCTTTATCTTTTTCCACATAGGGAACTGAGAACTATAGGGACTCACATTGGGGTGCTCCGTCAAATCCACACTATATCATCTTAGGCCTTAGTTATTTTAAAGGAATGCTTATCTTTTGCCACAGTTAATTATGTGTTTGGAACTAATCAAAACATGTGGATATTTACGTGTTGAAGGAGAGGTTTTTTTTTTTTTTTTTTTTTTTTTTTTTTGCGTACATGGGGAATGTGAGTGTGGACATGGTGACATGCCATGAGAGAGTTGTGTTTCATGGATCTCAGTACCATAAATTCCAAGACCATTAATGGGAGTGGGCTACTTGTGAAAAGTTTAAGTGGTCATATTTTGTGAGGGGACCGATGATGAGTTGGGATGGAATGTCTTCACCATTGGTGATGCAGGCCCACGACCAATTGTAGGGCCCAATATGTGCTGATTTTGGACTATTTATTTATAGATTTGGGGCCTAAATTTCAAGCTATATAATTTTCTTTTTGTGAGAGATACGGGGGGCTGTGATGGATGATATGGGGTTGATGTAAAGATGTGATTGAAAAATTTGAGCATTATTTCCTAGATTTGCTTTCACTATTATTAGGCTTTTACCATCTTAGGTACATTAGATTGATTTTGAATAAACTATGATTGATTTGAAATCAATCTCTTAGTTGAAGGGATCTTCATTAAAGATTCATTTAGGATCTATAAAAGGAGGGGTAGTGTAGGAGGTAAGCATTCCAAAATTTAAGTGTGATTTTCTTAAGTATTGTAAGAGAAGAAGTTTATTATCAATAAAATTATTTCTCCTTCTCAACTCTATTATTCTTGTGGGTGTACTCTTGTCCATTTCTTGTGATTTAGGTTTCAGGATCTTATTGACTCAATAAACCGAGTTGTACCATTTTAGTATCATAGCGGGTGATCATTGGGGAACTATTTACTTTACATCATCTCTTAATGGCTTCGAAGGAGGTGACACTAAAGAGTTTATTCAAGTAATCTAATTGATCCACACACTCATAGAGAGGGTAGATCAACTCACGCATGCAGTAGGCAATAACACTAATTAAGTGGGTGAGCTCCGGTGTGGAGGAAATCTGCAGACTGAAGTTAGAGAACGTGAACACATAGGGGAAGGTGCCCACCAACGTCCTAATCACGGGCAGCCCCAGCCAAGGTGTTCCACAACGGTAATGGTGGCCATAACAGCCACTGTCATTACCATTATGATACAGGCCGTTACGGCCCCTGTAATGGCCTTTTTAATTTTTTGAAAAACCTGTTTTGGGACCGTTACAAACAGTTTTTCCTATAATGACCGTTTCATCCCTGTAATGCGGAACGGTTATGGCCGTTACTATTATGTAATGGCCGATACGTAACCATTTTTTTATACAATGGCCCCAGCTTATGAAGACACCAAAGATCGAATCCTTCGATCGTTGGAACTTGACAAAGAACCCATGATAGAAGTAGAAATTTCAGAAATGACCAAGAGATCCATGGAGTCGAAGGAAAAGTTGACATCTGAAGTGATTAATGCATTAACGTTTGACCTACACTTGAATTCATTAATCAATTGATGGATCCATTAATAGTGCAATCACATTGATAGACATGCAAATATGTCTCAACACCTTTACCTTTGTAAAAGATGACTATGGCACGAAAAACATGGCAAATGTTTCCGGATCAATGGAGAACTTTAAAATTACAACAAACAAATTGAGACCCACAAAAGCGCAAGCGAAAGAGACATCATCTATGGTGGACTCCAATAAAGGTTGTGTTGAGGCAACACTTACGGTTGCATCACTGGCTTCCACTAAAGAAGATGATTCATTGTATAAGTAGTACAAGTCTAAAGGTTGATATTGGTTTCCGACTTTAGGATGGATTCTTTTAGAGCCGAGGAGAATTGATACAGGCCCATGGTTCACCTAGGCTCACAGCCTGCCGCAGGGCCCAACATGTGCTGATTTTAAACTGTTTATTTATAAATTAAGGGCTAACTACCAAGATTTGTAATTTTGTGGAAAATATGGGTGCTAATTTAAAGATGTGATTTGAAATATGGGAGATGTGATTGAAGATATATGGGCTAATTTGAAGATGTGATTAAAGATTTGAAGGATTATTTCCAAGATTTGCTTTTGTTATTATTAGGCTTTACCATATTGGGTAGATTGATTCGAAATCAGTTTCTTAGTTGGTGATGTTCTTATTGAAGATTCATTTATGGTCTATAAAAGGAGGGGTGGTGTTGGAGGTAGGCATTCCAAAATTTTCTAAGTGTGAGTTTTTCTTAAGTATTGTAAGAAGTTTGATATTAATAAAGTTATATCTCCATTTTGGTATTAGAGTGGGTTATCTTTGGGGATTTTTTTACTCTACATCATCTCCTAATGGCACCAAAGGGGGTGCCATAGGAAGAGTTTACACAAGTTTCTCAATTGGTGGGCGCATTCATATAGTGAGAAGATCAACTTATGCATATGGTAGGCAATCTCACTCTTGTATGGAGGGAATCCGGAGACTTAAGTTAAAGCACGTGGGCATGTAAGGGAAGGTCCCCGCCAATGTCCTAACCAACAACGGGCGGCCTTGATTTGTAAAGACGTAAATTATCAAATCCTTCTATTGTTGGAATGTAACAGAGAGCTCAGAATTAAGGTAGAAATTCTGGAATTTCATGGTCAATTGCATGTTGAGGACTTCATCGATCGGCTAAACAAGGTGGAAAAGGTGTTCAAGTATAGAATGTAATCTTTAATGATGTCCCAAGGTGCTCGGTCTCCTTTAGCTAAGAAAATCTTGTCCCCCCGAGTTCTTCTGCCTTGAAACAATCTACTAAACCGGTTGCTTGTTTAGGAGGTACAGAATCAAAATACAAACCTCATAATGTAGGCTTGGTAAGGAAAAAATAGTTTGGAAGTGGTTGATAATGCCATGGATAATATCTTCTTTGTTGGAATGGATTGGATCACACATTGGAATTGAGGGGATGCGATTAGCCCGTCTGCATGCAATAACAAATTTATGAAAGTATGTCACGTTTTATTTACCTTATCCCTTTGGTAGGTGATTCTGCTGCCAACTTATCTCTTCCCTTCTATTAACTCCTCCAAAGATTCTAATAACTCTTATTTTAGTTATCTTGGAGTCTTCGAGTAGAATGCTATCTAAAGGCCAAGATGAGGGCCTTTTCCAAGGCTTCAAGTTGTCAATGGGCGAGTTGGGTTGGAGCATCGGGCTAGAGGGCTGGTTTTGGGCTTAAAACACAACCCCTTTTTTCAAGTGGGTCAGGCATGGACTTAGTTGTTCAAAAGCCCATCAGCTCGGCCCATTATTTCTCTAAAAATTTAAAATTTAGACAAAAAAAATTTCCTTTCTTTTCAAAATTCAAAATTCAAAATTCAAAAAAATATAATCTCTAA
The DNA here is from genome assembly GCA_021015155.1 of Magnolia officinalis. Lineage (NCBI taxonomy): Eukaryota > Viridiplantae > Streptophyta > Magnoliopsida > Magnoliales > Magnoliaceae > Magnolia > Magnolia officinalis. The sequence continues at coordinate 16,162,221 of JAJHSJ010000002.1, read as the reverse complement.
TTGAAAAAAGAAAAGAAAAACTAGGAAAAATGATTGGCTTTCTCTCTCTCTCTCCCTCTCTCTCTCTCTCCCTCTCTCTCCAAACCCTAACCCTAACCCTAATCACATTTCCATTAAAGATGAGAGAACTGCACTATCTCTACCAGAGCAAAAATGATTGCTACCTTTGCTCGCAACCTCCTTTTTCTCCATCTTTTTCCTCTTCTCAACCCTTTGATATGGAAAATCATCAAGTCGTCCTTTCTCTCAAATCCCTTTGCCAATGCCACCATCCGATCGTTGAAGCTGCCTCGACTGGCCTACGTGATCTCCGGCATGAAAGGCGATGGGCCATGAATGAAGCAAGTGCTGCAGGCTGTCTATCACCTGTGGAATTATTATCTCCTGCATCTGGAGCTCGAGGCCTCGTACATGGAGTGGATGGAGCTAGAGAAGTACGTGAAGTTAGAGCCGGTCTAGTAATCAGGTGGGACCATGCTTAGTTCTCTCTCTCTCTCTCTCTCTCTCTCTATGGGAATGGCCGGGTTTGGGCTTAAGCGGGACTATTTTGGCCTTCATGGGCTCAGGCCAAGTTGGGACATACCTTGAAGAAGTCAAGTCGGGCTTGGGCAGAGCTTAGCCTAGCCCGTTGACACCCATAGCTTTAAGGTGGAGAATGTGACCCAGAGGGTCTCTCACCTCCAGTTTGCAAACGACAAACTAATTTTTAGCCTGGCAAGCATATCCATGGTCGAGAATCTTTGGAAGATCGTTCTGTGCTTCAACATTATGTCGGGTCTAAAAGTGAATATCTCCAAATGTGAAATCCTGGGGATTTAATTGTTTAAATCAGAGGTGTGCAGAATGGGTGCCACCTTTGGTTATTGGGCAAGATCCCTCCCCAACTCCTTGGGGTCCCCTTATGCATTGGTAGATTGCCTAAGCACTTGTAGGACAAGATCATTGAGAGGATGGAAAGAAAACTATCTCCGTTGAAAAGTAGACAACTCTCTCTAGGTGGAAGATTGGCACTCATCAAAGCAACCCTTTCGAATCTACCTTTGTATTTATTATTCCTTTTCAGGTGCCCTAAGGCAGTCTTGCAAAAATTAGACAACCTGAGAAGAGACCTCCTTCGGCAAGGTGCAACTTCCAATAGAAAATTTCAACTTCTCGATTGGAGGGAAGTTTGTAAATCATACAAGGAAGGCGGTGCTGGAATTAGACTTCTGTATACTATATGCCATGAACAAAGCCTCATTAGGCAAATGGGTTAGGAGGTTCGACAACAAAGAGAACAGCCTATGGAGATCCATAATCAAAGGCGAGTACGGGGTGTTATCCTTTGGTAGGTGGATTAGATCCTCCTCTATGTATAGAGCGCCCTCCTTATGGAAATCAATGATCTAGTTGGAGTGCAAGGTCTGGGAGGGAATTGACTTCTCTTTGAGCAGTGGTCAAAGAATTAGTGTTTGGGACAACATTTGGGTTGGGGACCGTCCATTGCGTGCTGATATCCCTAACCTAGCGGCCCTCTATCCATTGATAATATCTCAGTTGCAAGCTATCTTCGGCGATGGAGCAAATGGTGTCTAGATTCCCCCCTACAGGTGAAACCTGAATGAGGTCGAAGAAGTGGAATTCATCCAGCTCTTGCATCGTTTAGAGTGTATATCGCTTTCTCTGGGTGCAATAGATTCCTTGGGTTGGTTGAAAGACTGACAGGATCCTTCACGGTGAAATTTGTGTATGGTATCACCTGTCGGAATTCTTCCTCCATTAGTTCCAATCGCACAGGCCACTTCTGGATGTACGGAGATCCACCTAAGATAGTCGGCTTCGCGTGGCTTGTGGGAAAGAATAGAGTGTTGATTGTCAACAACTTGCGTAAGAGGGGAATGATCCTCCTAAATGTGTCTCCTTCGTAAAAATGACGGTGGATTGGTGAATCACCTCTTCATCCTCTGCCTATTTGCTAGGAGTATGTGGGATGGTATTATGAATTTGCCCTTAAAAAATGGTATTATGAATTTCTTTAA
>JAJHSJ010000002.1:15936129-16160103 GCA_021015155.1 Magnolia officinalis | reverse complement strand
AGGAATGAAATCCACAAATTGTTATCTATTACAAGTTGGCCACAACTAAAAGTAAAATAAGAAACTGAATTCCCTGTGTTTGGAAGCACAACTGAATCAAATTGCAATAATTAGTCCAACAAATTGACATGACCAAAATCTAATTCGCATAGTGTTCTTTTTGAGGGATTATGCAATTACATTGCACTCAAGTTGGACTTGATAGGAACATAACTGCTATATGAGCCTAATTTCTCATTGTGAATGCAGAGATGCAATTAGGATTTGATCAATTTTTTCACAACTCAATTCAACTTTTCATCCTGACACGGCCATAGACATTCAGATGTAAGACTCCCAAATTAAATAAGTATATATGGAAGTTTTGTTAACAAAAACATAAAACATCATTTAAGAAACATGTTAGCACCATACTGATGATCAACTCGGCATGCCAAAGTCCCTGCAATTATGGAAAGAGGAAAAAGAAAAGAAAAAGCATCCAATGACATGAGCAGTACCTGCAACTTGATCCTTGTAAACAACAAGGAGGTCAAGTGTTGCTCTAAACACACGTTCTAGTGCTTCTCCAGGTAACTGGTCCGCTGGAAGTGCAAGTAGTGAAGTCAATCCCAACAAGTAAACTTTCTTATCATGTTCCCTGCAATCACCATAGGACTATTGAAGCCACAAGAAAAGTTTTACAACATGAGGAAAACAATCTGAGAAGTAGAAGTCACCTTCTAAAATTAGCATGCAAACCACTTTTTTCAACCTGTTGTAGCATCTGAACCAGAGATTAAAAACTTCTGCTCCCACCCCAAGCTTTTGCAATATGCCAATTGTCATTGTTGCATTGTAGTAAAGAGCATCAGCAATCTGCAATAAGTTTGAAAGGCTTATAACTTAATGTGCCTTGTTCATCTACAATTTTGTAACAGTAAAATGCAATCTATGAACATAACAGTAAAATGCAAGTGGTCTTTCAACTCTATGGAGTCCATCTTCAATCAATGCCACATCCAATATCAGTAACATTTAGGGTGATTAGGAAAACATACTTCAACATGCTACTAAGAACAATAACTCCAAAAAGATTAACGAGAAATGCTCCAGTGCTCCCAAAGCACTATAAGTTATATTGCTCCTAGTTGCATGGGACACCTGGACTATCTAATCCATCAATCTAGATTGATCACTAGGTCCAGTGCACATTTCATGAGCAATTAACCATGGAAGCATCCTGCTTAAATGTGTTCTGGACTTGACAAACAGTTGAGATCAATCAATTGGACTAAATGAACTGATGCAACTAGGAGCACTATAACTTTATGTGCTACAGCATGAGTAATTCAACAGCCGTGAAGTTCTCCTAGAGTAAAACATGAGTGGCAACTTATAGACATGTAGGATAGAACAACCACATACATGTGACAACCTCTCCCACTAAGTAGCAACATTATAGTGATGTATTTACTCTGTATTGACCAACAGAGATATCATGAAAACTAATTACATTCTAGTTGACAATGCATTCTCAACTCAACCACTATGAGAAGACAATACACACACACAACAGATACATCTTGATCTATATAGCACTAACAATTTATGAGCATGGTACAATTATTCTTTCTGGGTAGAAAGATTGTCCTGTCAACAAGAGCAACTGGATTTGTTTTGGTCATTTTCCTGTAAATAAGCATATGAGCCTATCTTTACCTTTACCATAGTCACCAGATGTTAACAGCCAAGATGTAAATGCAGGCCAGGGACCAACCAGACAAAACCTGGAAAGTAGAGGATCAAAAGTACTCTTTCTGCCTAATCAACCATGCAGGAAACTTCAGAAATTATAATTCCCAGCCATAGATAAACAAACATATTGGCAAAATTTTTGGTAGTTGTACATGATGAGAATTTGTTTCAGTGTTCCTTGAAAGTTCGATGAGAATCGAGGACAGATGGTTTCCTTTCTCTTCTTTCTTTTTCCTTCTTTTTCTTTCTTTTTTCTTTTCTTTTATTATTTATTTATTTATTTATGTTTTCCTTTCTTTGATGTACTGAAGTTGGGTTCTCAGCCTATCAATAGAAAAACTCACTTAAAACTAGCTTTTATGTGAGATAACATGAATTAACAGATAATTTATAGTATGAATGATGCCTGGCAAAGCCAACCAAAATAGCTTCTTCTTCTTCTTCTTCTTCTTCTTTTTTTTTTTTTTATTATTTATTTTTTTATTTTTATTACACATGCACTCACACCCCCACACACCCCCACACGCTTACACCACAGTGGGATTTCACCACAATGGGTACTCGAACCCATGACCTCATGTTGAAACTCTTGTGAGTCTACCATTGAGGCATGAGTAAGGATCCAACCAACCACATAGCTGAAAGCATAATTTGGTACAAGAAAGTTCATTTGCATTATAGAAAAAAAAAAAATCACATGTTTAATCTATTAAGAACTTATTGTGAACTTGGAATCTTGTGCTTTTCAAGGAAGACATCTTCAAGTAGAGAAATGTCGTGGAGAAGGGTTCTGGAAAATCTTGAGAAAATAGTAACGTGATATATAGATCATGGTTAAAATATAAAGTATATAACATGGCATGCAAAAACAAGGCAATAGCCTAACTTTACAAGAGCCTGTGAAAGGGAAAATTGAACAATTAATCAAACTTGTTGAATGGTATGCACAATGCCGTGTCACATAATCCCCGAGTATCAAAGCTGACCTCTCTAGCATCTGCTTAATGTTACCCTTGATGTCATGATTTCAAATTGCATTCCGCACAACTTCAGACTCCATTTGCATAGAGATGCCCATATGGGCCCTACCATCCTACACTATAGAAGTGGAATCGGTAACAAGATTGCAAACAAACACCATGTACTTTTGGTTATCACTCAAAGGAACCTGTAATCAAGGACCAAGAAAAGGTTAGATATCTACACAAGTACAATATGGAAATGCATTACTAAAACAAACACCATTTACTTTTGGTAAGACGAGAATATCCAAATTTGAAAGGCATCCTTCTTCACATTTGATTGCAAACATACCATGGATGAGTGAAGTACCATGTGGTAGGAGCAATTCTAATCCCTTTCTTGAAATTCCAGGCTGTGAGTGCACTGATTGTAATTCATTCGCATAGGAAAAGGAAAAATAAATGGATTTTGCAGGGTAATCATAATCCCTCTATAATCTTAATCTTACATGTTCATGCAAACCATCTTCCCATTTTCTTAGCTTCGGAAATTGGATTTGGAAGTGACGGGGAGGTGGGGTTTTTTATTTTCACAAGAATTTGCAACAATTTGAGGCATTGTTCATTTCAGCTCAAGTCGAATGTGCCCGAGTTGCTAGTGAAGGTGAAATAGATCAGAGAGATTTTTGAAAGGAATTTTCATCAGTTTCCCCTTTTCTACAGCGGCTTTTGTACAATGGTTTTATAGTATTGGCTTTGTGGGCCATACGGCCCATACCAACAGCATTGTTGTCTTCAAATGCAACAACAGGTTAGTTATAACATCATCAGGATGAATTTCCAAATTGGCCCACTTTCAGTCTAGCTCATTTGCTTCTTTACTGAATGCAGATTTTTAAAGCTCTTTTTTTTAAAAAAAAAAATTAATAATAAAATAAAAGCTCTTATGTGAATTGAATACTTTCTACTGCAACTTTAGGTAAAGGCTTGAGTAGAGCATTTGCAACATCAAATTGAGCACCAGCCATCTTTTTTTCAAATGCTCTTTTCAGGCCTTTACCTGACTACTATAACAAGGAGTGCTTCCACATGTCAGTTGTGCATATCTGAAACAGCTAATCTCACATGCACATGTAAGGTGTTTATATGTATACATATCGCACCCTTTTGTGAATATGTATACATTCTAATTTTTGTGTTATTTTCAAATTAGGATATTCTAAGTTTCTATGAATATAGGCACTCAGTAAGTTAATTTCTGTTGATTTAAATGTGTGAATATTTAAATTCTTTAATACCAGTTTAATAGAGTTGTTAAAATAGGCTTTCCCATCATCTTGAAATTTCAAGAACCATTGAGTTCTTGTTCCTGCTTCATGTAAACTAAGGTCACGTTATCATGAATCACTGAGCATACAGATTGATTTTATTGGTTGAACCACTGACCGCTGCAAGTGCTTTTGTTAGAACTTGTATATATTAACTCCTGAGATATAACCAGTTGCTTAACTGAAGCAAATGCATTCTACAATACAGCTTAGGAACAACATCTTGAAGCAAATACTAATCCATATGAGCAACAAACACTGTCTAATGTATATTGTCCTTGTTAGTCTTTTCTATTTATTGATAGTAGAGTAGTGCACTATAGGTACTGTAATAGTACCAAAACTAGACGAAAATGGTGTGTCAGTGTGTGCATGAAAAAGATGGGTGTAAATGACACTTATGTAAGAACACTGATTTATAAAACAGACCCATATCTAGTATTGGAATTTTTGAAAATTTTCATACAACATGCTTAAAATCAAAACCCCATATTGAGAAAAATCATTAATTAGGCGGTATTTAGAAGTGCAAGTGAATTGAATTATGACCATTGTTTCAAGTGGAGAAGATGAAAGTTATTAACGTTTCCCAGTAACGTGAAATAACAAAGAACTATCCATTGCATTGGTCCCTTACGTCACAGGATGTGATATTTCTTTCATAGAAAAATAACACAACAATAGCCTCATCTTGAGGTGTTCGGTTTTTTGCTCACATGTGGATACCACCATTATGTATAAAAGGTATCCAATCTGTCCAGAAGGGTCACTCCATACTTCCACTTCAATTAGAGTTGAAGGGCTTCTTCCTCATTACAAACACTACTAAAAATTATTAGTTTTTGACATTTCCTATTTGACTGAACAACACACTTCCAACTTGATTCTCTTGGGCACAATCCAAATGAAGCATATATTTTTTAAATATTGTTAATATATACGATTCTTTTATAGATACAATGAGTTGCACCATACACAACCTAAAATGGTTATCTTTCAATGAAATTTAATGAAATTTTATTGAGAAAATAGAGGAAAGGAAGCAATGAAGGAACGTAGACAATATACAATGGAGAGGCTAAATGTTCCAACCTAATTTCCAAGAATCAAGATTTCTATCTAAGATCAGTGCAGCAACAGCTGACTGAATGGTGCTTCATATAGATTTACATCCAGAACCTGTATATATCTTTCAATTTCAATGATTAAACTATCAAATCCCGACATCAGGACAAAAACCAACTTCCAAAACTCTATGAAGCACTCGATCAAACAACTGGTGTGTACCATTGCTTTATGCATGTATTTCCTCTGATTTTTTCAATGCTGCTCAACAAGAAACAACAAAACCAAGTGTCTGAATCTTCCCATCATTAGTAGTATGGTTAAAGAAGTTATTGAAGAAAAGACCCTACCAGGTGCATGCACCCAATTTTCTTCTTGAAAATTACATGGACCAGGAAAGTTACAGTGCATTTGAAAGTACAATCACCAAAAAATATTTCCGGTGCTCGCTCGCAATGTCCTAAAAACTCAAAGAAACAAATGATGAGTGTTCCCAAACTGAAGGGGTTCTAACTCAACAATCAACCCCCTTATGGAGAAATATGAAATACATAGAGAAGTAAATGAAAGGGTGCACTAGCTACAACACAAAAATTCCCAATAAATTACAAAAATACCTAAACCGATCCTCCTTGTTGCTGCATAATCCTAACCGCTCACTGACGCCAGAATCTCCACGACGATTCCTACCAGAATCAAATCAACCAGATGAGAATTAGATCTCCAGGTCCCTAAAACCCTCTCTATACTTTTCATAACAAAAACCTTAAATCCAGCTCCAAAACCACTTCTGATCCTCAGAAAAACCACAAAAACTGAAAAATCCCTCAAAATAAGGACCAGATCATAGCGCCAACCACTCCAAGCTTGCAAACTCCAATCGTCGAAAGATTGATTGGATGAAAGGCTCGAGAATCATTGTTCTTGTTGTAGGTAGATGTGTAATGAGAGGGAGAGAGAGAGAGAGAGAGAGAGAGAGAGAGAGAGAGAGAGAGAGAGAGAGAGATCAGGAACGAGAGAGGGAGGGGGCGGGAGATTAGGGTTTAGAGCATTTAGAATGGAGAAACTGACCACTGTAGACGCCACTTTTTACCTAGCTTCTTTTCTTAAGAGGACTGAGAGAAAGAAGAAGAATGGGAATTGAAGGTAGAGGAAGAAGAAACACGTACTGTCTTCTTCAACATCTCGAGCATCTCTCACTCCAGGGCAGTCGATGATGGCCATGGATTCATCAAGAGGAGGAGAAGACGAACCAGATCTGGGTTAGGGAACGGAGAGAGAGAGAGGGAGGGAGAGAGAGATTTGGGATTTGGGGTTTTTTTTGGGCGCGGCTCTGTTTTTGAGCGCGCGCCCAAATTTAGGCCGGGGTCTGGTATGGCTATGTGGGCCCCACCATGATGCGTGTCAAAAATCTACCCCATCAGTCAGATGCACCATCCCATGGTAGGCCCAGGGATGAAAAATCAAATCAATATATGACTTTTGTTAGCCACACCAAATGCAAAAGTTGATAGGGGTTACCCTCCATTAAAACATTCATAATTATTTTTTGGGCCCACTGAGATGTGGTCCACAAATCTAGCCCATCCATTATGTGTGTGCCACTTGGATGAGGGGTCATACCAAGTTTCAGATGCATCCAAATTTCAGGTGGGGCCCACCAAGTGCTTTTATATAATTTAGGCATGTCTTCACATGATTTTAGATGGTATGGCCCACCTGAGTTCCGTATACGGCTGATTTTTGGGATATCCCATTAATTAAAGGGGACCCATCAAATTCACAGTGTTGATGTTTGACACATGTCATGGTGAGGCCCACACAGGTTGACCTCATGGGGACGGCATGGATTAAACACAAAGGTCAAGTTGTGTGAGCCCCACCATGACATGTGTCAAACATCAACACCGTGCATTTGATGGGCCCCCTTTAAATTATGGGATATCCCAAAAATCAGCCGTATAAAGAACTCAGGTGGGCCATACCATCTAAAATCATGTGAAAAAATTCCTAAAACATATAAAAGCACTTGGTGGGGCCCACCTGAAATTTTTATGCATTTAAAACTTGGTCTGACTCCTCACCGAAGTGGGACACATATAATGGATGGGCTAGATTTGTGAACCACATCTCGATGGGCCTAACAATGATTATGAATATTTTAATGGAGGGTAACCCCTCTCAACTTTTTGTATGTGGTGTGGCCCAAAAAAAAGTCACGGATTGACTTATTTTTAAGCCTAGGCCCACCATGGAATGATGCATCTGACTGATTGGGTAGATGTTTGACACCCATCACAGTGGGGCCCACACAACTCAACCGTTCGAGAAGTTCCCATGAGCTCGACGGCATGGAACCTTTTCCCATATATATATATATATATATATATATATATATATATATATATATATATATATATATATATATATATATATATATTATAAAATTATTATATATCCATCATTAAAATCCTCCGAAGGCCCACTGTACTGTTTATTTGACATCCAATAGGTTGATTAGGTCATACAGGGCCAAACGAAGGGGAAAAACAAAAATCAGTTTGATCCAAAACTTTTATGGCCCCAAAGTGTTTTTTAATGGTTGACGCTCATTCAACACTGTTTCTTAGAATGTGGTCCACTTAAGATTTAGATATATCTCATTTTTTGTCTCATACAATAAGATGATCTTTAAAAATAGATAGACGACATGGATTAAACACATACATCATGGTAGGGCTCACGGAGCACCAACCACCAGCCATTGGATGTGTCAGGGGGAGTAGTCCATCCGTTCCTCTTATTTGTGGTGTAGTCCATTTAATCTTTGAATATGATTCATTTTTTGGATAATTTTCTAAAATTATCTCAAAAAATGGATGAACGATGTGGGTTGATCCCAAATTTTCGGTAAATCCAAAACCCAAGTGTACCATGCCATGCGAAACAGTGTGGAATAATGATTTCCACCATTGATACCTTCCTTGACCCCACAATAATGTTTATTTGACATCCAACATGTTCATAATATCAAAAAGATATAAATGAAGAGAAAACATAAACATCATCTTGATCCAAAACTTCTATGAATGTTATTTTTAATGGTGGACGTTCAGTCCCAACTTTGTAGTCCACTTAAGCTTTGGACCCGCCCCATTTTTTGGTTAATATCTTAAAATGATCCGAGAAAAGCGTTGAATGGTATGGAGAAAGTCAATCCATGACTTAGGTGGGCCAAGAACTTAAAAATAAAGTCAATCCATGACTTGGGTGGGCCACACCACATAATATAATGGAGAGGGGTTTCCTTAAAACATTCATAATCATATATTGGGTCTGCGTAAATGTGATTCACATATCCAACCCACTCATTATGTGTGTCCCACTTGGATGAGGGGTCAAACCAATTTTCAACCGCATCCAAAACTCATGTGGGCCCCACCAAGTGCTTTTATATTTTTTAGGATGTCTTCACATAGTTTTAGATGGTATGGCCCACTTGAGTTTCGTATACAGATGATTTTTGAGATATCTCATCACCTAAAGGGGACACATCAAATCCGCAGTGTTGATGTTCGACACACATCATGATGGGACCCACAGAACTTACTAACATCAATTCTTAGGTTCTCACGAGGTCAGTAAGTTAGGTCACAATTTTGACCAGAATATTTGGCCCATTTTATATGTTTGGTCCATTCACTCTATTTTACTGATCAATACCCCCAGTTTGACTAGTTACTCGCCTCAATCAGGCTACATATGAGAAAAGATATTGGGTATACCAAGATTGATCAACAATTTCAATGAAATTTGATTTAAACATCTGAAGTTATTTACTCTTCAATTTGAACTGATTAGATTGTCTAAAAACGGTTAAATGTTGTTCATAATATCAAAAATATATGAATGAATAGAAAACACAAACATCAGCTTGATCTAAAACTTCTATGGCCTCCAAGAAATTTTAAATGGTAGAGGTTCAATAACACTATTTCCTGTGGTGTGGTCCACTTGAGCTCTAGATATGCTTCCTTTTTATTCTTTAGACCTCAAATTATCCATTAACATGGATGAATGGAGTGGATAAAATAAATAAATAACAGTGGACCCCACAGAGTTTACTTTGGTAAGGGTAACGAGTAACTCACCTAAATGTAGTGGAGAAGGGTTTCCTTAAAACATTCATAATCATATATTGGGCCTACCTAAATGTGATTCACATATCCAACCCACTCATTATGTGTGTCTCGCTTGGATGAGGGGTCAGACCAAGTTTCAACTGCATCCAAAACTCATGTGGGCCCCACCAAGTGCTTTTATATTTTTAGGATGTCTTCACATAGTTTTAGATGGTTAGCCCACTCGAGTTTCGTATACAGATGATTTTTGAGATATCTCATAACCTAAAGGGGACAAATCAAATTCACAGTGTTGATGTTCGACACACATCATGATGGGCCCCACAAAACTTACTAACATCAATTCTTAAGTTCTCACGAGGTCAATAAGTTGGGTCACAATTTTGACCAGAATATTTGACCCATTTTACATGTCTGGTCCATTCACTCTATTTTACTGATCAATACTCTCAATTTGACTAGTTACTCGTCTCAATCAGGCTACATATGAGAAAGATAATGGGCATACAAGATTGATCAACAATTTCAGTAAAATTTGATTTAAACATTTGAAGTTATTTACTCTTTAATTTAAACTGATTAGATTGTCCAAAAACGATTAAAGGTTCAATTAGTGGATGTGCTTAATAATTTAATAATTTTACTTTTCACAAATAAATTTAACATTTTTTTTCAAAAGGTATATATTTTTTTAAACTCTTTTAAATAAATATCATTTTTATTATAAAATATTTCAAAAATATTTAAAATACAAATTTTGAATTTTTATTTTTAAAATCTCAAAAAATTTCTCAGAAAAGGTATATTTGAATTTTGAATTTTTACTTTCAAAATCTCATAAATTTTTAAAGATGGCTTTTACCTACGAAAATATTTTTCGTAGGTGAAGATGGCTTTAGCCCTTTAGCTACTAATATTTTCATAGGTAAAAACCATATTTCTTGTAGTGACCCTTTAGCTACTAATATTTTCGTAGGTAAAGATGGGTTTTTACCTACAAAATCAAAATTCGTAGGTAAAAGTAAGGTTTACGGTAAAATTGAAAAGATCCTTCAGCTACGAATATTTTCGTAGGTAAAGATGGCTTTTACCTACATAATTGCAATTCGTAGCTAAAAGTAAGGTTTTCGATTTTTGGTTTTTAAAAAAATTGAAAAGTCCCTTCTGCTACGAAAATTTCGTAGGTACAGATGGGTTTTACCGACGAAATTACAATTCATAGGTAAAGTAAGGTTAAATAAAAATTTAAAAGACCCTTCAGCTACGAATGTTTTGGTAGGTAAAGATGGGTTTTTACCTACGAAATTACAATTCGTAGGTAAAAGTAAGGTTTACAATTTAAAAGACCCTTCAGCTACGGATCTTTTCATAGGTATAGATGGGTTTTTACCTACGAAATTAAAATTCGTAGGTAAAAGTAAGGTTTTTGATTTTTGTTTTTTCTTTTAAAGTTAAAAAGACCCTTCAGCTACGAATATTTTCATAGGTAAAGATGGGTTTTACCTACGAAATTACAATTCGCAGGTAAAAGTAAGGTTTTCGATTTTTGGTTTAGTTCAAAATTTAAAAGACCCTTCAGCTACGAATATTTTCATAAGTAAAGATGGGTTTTACCTACGAAATGACAATTGGAGGTAAAAGCAAGGTTTTCGATTTTTGGTTTATTTGAAAATTTAAAAGACCCTTCAACTACGAATGTTTTGGTAGGTAAAGATGGGTTTTTACCTACGAAATTACAATTCGTAGGAAAAAGTAAGGTTTTCAATTTAAAAGACCCCTAAGCTACGAATCATTTCGTAGGTAAAGATGGGTTTTTACCTACATATTTAGAATTCGTAGGTAAATGTAAGGTTTTCGATTTTTGTTTTTGTTTTTTTAATTGAAAAGACCCTTCAGCTACGAATATTTTCGTAGGTAAAGATGGATTTTATAGGTAAAAGAAAGGTTTTTGATTTTTGGTTTATTTGAAAATTTAAAAGACCCTTCAGCTACGAATATTTGCGTAGGTAAAGATGGGTTTTACCTATGAAATTACAATTCATAGGTAAAAGTAAGGTTTTCGATTTTTGGTTTATTTGAAAATTTAAAAGACCCTTCAGCTATGAATGTTTTGGTAGGTAAAGATGGGTTTTTACCTACGAAATTACAATTCGTAGATAAAAGTAAGGTTTTCAATTTAAAAGACCTTTCAGCTACGAATATTTTCGTAGGTAAAGATGGGTTTTACCTACGAAATTATAATTTGTAGGTAAAAGTAAGGTTTTCGATTTTCGAAATTTAAAAGACCCTTCAGCTACGAATGTTTTCGTAGGTAAATATGGGTTTTACCTACAAAATCAAATTTCGTAGGTAAAAGTAATGTTTTTGATTTTATGATAGTGGAAAAAGGCAAAAGACCCTTTACCTACGAAAAGTTTCATAGGTAAAGATGGCTTTTACCTACGAAATTAAATTTCGTTGGTAAAAGTTGGCTTTTACCTACGAAAATAAATTTCGTCGGTAAAAGTCATCTTTACCTACGAAAATAATTTTCGTAGGTAAAAGTTTCGTAGGTAAAAACCATATTTCTTGTAGTGTGTGTCGTAGTCAATTGGAAGGGGGTGTGGCCTTATTTGCCCGAGTGAGGGGGTTGTAAACTAAGCTGAGTTTGACCAGCTCACAAATGAGTCCGCTATCGACAAGCCGAGTAGGTATTGGCAGACTACTAGTCAGGCGAATAGTGTGGTCTATTCCACTTACTGGGCTATGTGGCTAGGGAGGCGACAGTTAGTGTGAAGTGTATTAGACCCCAGTGATATCCCAGAGAGAAACTGTACTGATATATGTACTTAATGAGGACTGGCATGCTTACTTTGCATCTCGCATATGACATTTGGCTACATAGGCCTCGCATCGCATGGCCTTGGTATGGCCGATAACATTCATGCCTTGCATCGCATATCCTTGGTACGACTAATAATATTCACGGACTTACCCGCATATTTTCGCATTACTTTGATATTGTATACTTGGCACTCACCTTGCGCACACACTTACACCACCCTCTAAGCTTTTGTAAGCTTATGCAATACTGTTGCGTATAGGTGACGTTGGATCGCAGCAGCGTTGAGATAGGAACGCGTATCAGACTATTTTGGAGCCTTTTGATCACTCTGTATTTTCCTTTCCACATTGTACTTAAAGTTTTTGATATAGTGGATATGCTTGTGGTTATGCTCCATTACAAAAAAAAATCATACTGAAAATCCTCCTTGTAGGATCCCAGGATTGGAATCTGGCATATGAGTGCCGAAAGCCGAGAATGGGGCACTACGGAGGTTGTCGGCACCAGATTCGGTGATTGAAAATTTTGTAATCTCATTTTTTGAGTTTGGGGCATGATAAAAATCATCAGAAGCAAGGACGTAGTCTTCAATGAAAAAGTGAAGGATAAGGACAGTGTGCAAGAAAATAAGGTCGAAGAGAAAGAATTCATGGAGTTGGAAGAGTTACCGGACCCAGGTGTTACAGCGCCACAGGATGATCATGCACAAAAGCATTATGAGGCAGAGTCACAGACACGGGTTGTGAGGAGGTCTACTCGAAAGAGGAGACCTACGGTCCGATACTCACCCTCCTTACATTATCTACTGCTGACAGATAATGGTGAACCAGAGTGTTTTAAAGAGGCATTACAGTCAAATACACGAGTTAAGTGAGAGCAAGTCATGGATGATGAGATGGACTCTCTTGAGTCTAATCGTACATGGGAGCTAGTCACTCTACCCAAGGGTAAGAAAGCTCTTCATAATAAGTGAGTTTACAAACTAAAGGAGGAGCACGATGGTTCGAAACGGTACAAGAGGCTAGATTGGTCGCGAAAGGGCTTCAACAAAAGGCAAGTGTCGATTTCACTGAAATATTTTCACCAGTAGTGAAAATGTCTACAATTCGCATGGTCTTGCGTATAGTGGCTACAGAGTATTTACATCTAGAGCAACTAGACGTTAAGACAACCTTTCTTCATGGGGACCTTGAAGAAGAGATATATATGCATCAGACAATAGGAAACGTGGCACCGGGAAAGGAGAACAAGGTGTGTAGACTGAAGAAGAGTCTATATGGCCTGAAGCAGGCCCCGAAGTAGTGGTATAAGAAGTTCAACAGTTTCATGTCGGGAAACGGTTTTAGGAGATGTCATGCAGACCACTGTTGCTATTTGAAGAAGTTTGATACGTCGTACATCATCGTTCTTCTGTACGTTGATGATATACTTGTGGCCGATTCAAGCATGAAGGACATCTCAAATCTCAAAAGACAACTATTTAAAGAATTTTCCATGAAGGATTTAGGAGCTGCAAAACAAATCATAGGCATGAGGATAAAGCGTGACAGGGAAAACAAGAAACTGGTTTTGTCATAGACGGAGTATATAGCCAAGGTACTTGATCGATTCAATATAGGAGGTACTAAGCCGGTTAGCACTCCATTAACCAACCACTTCAAGCTATCTAAGGAGCAAGGTACAAAGATGTAGGAGGAACGGGACTACATGGATAAAGTCTCATACGCGTCAGCTATTGGGAGTCTCATGTATGTTATGGTGAGCATGAGGTCAGACATTGTCCAAGTAGTGGGAGTTGTTAGCAGGTTCATGAACAACCCCAGGAAGGAACATTGAGAAGCTGTGAAGTGGATCCTCAGATACCTGGTAGGTACTGTGGATATAGGGTTGTGCTATGGTGGATCGAAAATCAAGCTACAAGGCTATATAGATTCAGATTTGGCAGGAGATATTGACAGCAGAAGAAGCACTACAGGTTATGTCTTTACTCTGGGTAGTGCTACAGTCAGTTGGGTCTCTCAGTTATAAAAGATAGTAACTAGCAGTACGACGGAAGCAAAATATGTTGAAGCTACGGAAGCGTGCAAGGAGATGGAGTGGATGCAAGGTTTCATGAAGAGTTGGGTAAGAAGCAAACAGATTGCAAGCTGTACAGTGACAGTAAGAGTGAAATACACTTGGCTAAGAATTTAACCTTTCATTTAAGGACCAAGTATATTGACATCAGATATCACTTTATACGTTCGTTACTGGAAGATGGATCGATTACTCTGGAGAAAATCCATACAAGTGAGAATCCTGTGGATATGCTGACCAATGCGGTCACACGGGAGAAGTTGAAGCTCTGTTAAGCTTTCATTGGTCTTTAGGCTTGAAGACGGGGAGATGGTGCACTTCAAATGAAGAAGACGAAGGTTTACGGCGATGTGTCTCCAAGTGAAAGATTGTTGAGATGTGGAACCACATCTGGACGGTCGCTCAACCGGTCGAGTGCCCTACTCGATCGGTCGAGTGGCCCACTCAACTAGTAGTTGACTGGCTCAACTCAAAGTCCAGCGAGCATCGATTTTTTGGTTCCGCGGTACTCGACCGGTCGAGGCCCATGCTCGACCAGTCGAGGGTCTGCTCGACCGGTCGAGCAGTCTGTTTGACCAGTCGAGGTTACGCAGATTCGTTTCCGGATTTGATGCGGACTGCAGATTTTTGAGTCAGTTTTCGTAAGAGTGCGAAAGGGAAGTTGCATAAACTATAAATAGGGGTCCTTAGGGCTTTTCTAGGTATGATGAGAGTTATTTCAAGGTGTGGGCAAAGAGTTTTCTCTGTACTTCCAAGGGAAGAGGTTAGTATATTGCCTTGTAATCTTTGTTTTCTTCATAATGAAAGTTTGCATCCGTGGTTTTTTTTACCCTTGTTGGGGTTTTTTCACATATATCTTGTTTTGTGATTTGTTTGGAATGCTTTGATTCTTCTTCTAGTTTATATTTCTTCTTGTTTTTCGTTTGTAGGCGAGACCGGAGATTGAATCTCAGTTCACTACATTGTTGGCGTGCTGCGCAACAGCTAACCTAAGTGATGAATTTGCCTATAATTTCGTCCCTTACATAAACATGGGAGAGCCTGCACAATGGTCAGAGTGGATGTCATCAACACGCAACGTGGGTCTACTCTCAACGAGTTAAAAATATCCCAACATGGGTCCATCCGTGATGAGACCCACACTTTGTATGGTCTGGATACTTGTAAGTACGTACCGCATGTGAGGAGAATGAGCCAACACCATTTTTCGTGCAAAACTAGTATGGGAATCTAGCCCATGTTAAACAAGAGAGCTTTGCTAGCTAAGCGCACCTATGTGACAGCATGGAACCGTAGGTTCGGGATCCAATCGATCCGTCACAAAAGGAACCACTGCTCCAGCCCAAAAATGAGAATGATGTAGTACAGGTCAAATGGGCCACAATTTTCAAAATAAATGTTCGGCTATGAAATTTTCGTTGAAGCTTTCTAACCAATTCACTTGTTTACAATATTGGGGCCACATGTTGGGTGGACCAGATTTATTCTTAAGAAAAATTGTAGAAGGTCGGACCAACCTGGTAGATGGATGGGACTCGCACCAATGTGCCATGCTCTCATATGTGTGCCGCGTACATGAGCTTTATTGTACACGCGTGTGAGCTTACCAAAGTTCTAAAAAATATATTCAGCAATTAAACCAAGGGCTATGATTCAGTGTGGGGCTGCTAATGTGTGCGGACGGAAACATGTTAGAGATCCCTGTCCACGGCATAGGTGTTTAGAGATCTAAGCGCTTCATCAGTATAGTATGTAATGAGAAAATGATTAATACCAAAAATCAGGTAACACACTCATCAAGTTAGCCATATACGTACTTTGAATTTGGATGGTATGATTTTTTATTATTTTTTTTAATCACTCTTTTTTTTTTTTTAATCGAATGCCTCAAATTTACGTTGAAACAGAAGCTATTGATGAGTTGATAGTCTGGTTGATAGGTTGAAGGATCTCAAAATAATTTAAATTTTCAGCAAAACTTTTTGGATAGTTTTTAGAGTTTTTGACAGGTCGAAAACTTTGGTCAACAGGTTGACTTGACTGATCGAAGCGTTTTGGCTGGTTGACTTGATAGGTTGACAGGTTACGCAGTTTTGCACATTTTTGTGCGATTTGTTTCTAGTTTTACTTAAATATATGGGTGTAATTAGGATTAGGGTGAATGTTAGACGTGCTTAAAAGTTTGAGAGGGTTTTGGAGAGAGAAAAAGCTAAGGGGTTTTTTTTTTTTCCTCTTGTGGGTTTGAATCGATAATGTTTTCATCTCTTATAACTTCTTTATTGATAATGCATTATCGCTTTGTGCTATGATTTTTTTTCGCAAGGATTTTTCCACATAAATTTAAAGTGTTCTATGTTGGATTTGCTTGTGCAATTGTGAGATTACCTTGTTTGATTTCTCTCTACATGCTTTCGTAAGTCCTAACAAGTTGTATCCGAGCTAACATTGAGAAGTATACTGAATCTAAAGGTAAGGTATACATGGCATCTAACATGAAGTTCAATGCAGAGAAGTATTCTAGGAAAAACAACTTTAAACTGTGGAAGGTGAAGATGAAAATCCTTATAATTTAACAATGATTGGAAAATACACTCCTTAAAAAGCGATCAGAAACTATGAAAGAATAAAATTGGAACAAGTTAAATCAAAAGGCCAATATCTCAATACAATTGTGTTTAATGAATGAAGTCGTCTACAATGTTATGAGAGAGAAGATTTCGGCTTATACATGGACGAAGTTAAAGAACATTTATGCGAATAAGTCTCTTGAGAATCGTTTCTATCTAAAGCTACAGTTGTTCAATCCGAAGATGATAAAGATATGTGGCTCAGTATATAACAGTGACAAAAGCATTCATGAACACGATTTAGTTGAAGGGAATAATAAATCAGTTGAGACTTCAGTAAGTGGCTGTGCCAGTTAATTGTAACAGCGAAAAAGCGATCAATTTAACAAAGAACTCGGGTTACCATTATAGTACTAAACATATTGATGTGTATCATCATTTCATCCGATAGGTGCTAGAGAAAGGTGGACTCTTGATAAGATCCATACAAGCGTAAATTCGCCTGACATGCTTTCAAAGGTGGTTCTTATAGAGAAGTTTAAGTTTTGTGCGACTTTATGAGTTTGATAAAGATAGAGTGAATATGGATTGTACATGATAATCGATGATCATGGAGCTATAATGGAGACAAAATAAAGATGGAATATCAAACATGGCATGTTGCAACATGAAGATTAGAGTCATGGTGGTTGAAAATTGGATGCCTAAAATCTATGTTAAAATATGGTCCATCAATTGGTCAATAGGTTGAAGGATCTCGAAATAATTCGATTTTTTGGCAAAACTCTCTGGATAGTTTTTAGAGTTTTTGACTGGTCGAAAACTCTGGTTGACAAGTCGACTTGACCGATCGAAGTGTTTTGACCGGACGATGGGTTGCGCAATTTTGCGTATTTTTGCCCAATAGGTTTTTATTTCCGATTTTTGCTTAAATATATGGGTGTGTAATCGGGATTTGGGTGAATGTTGGACATGCGTGAGAGTTTGAGAGGTTTTGGAGAGAGAAAAAGCTAGGGTTTTTTCTTGAGGCTTCGAATTGATAAGGTTTCGTCTCTTATAAGTTTGTTATTTATATTGTATTATCGCTTTGTGCCATGGGTTTTTTCCACGTAGGTTCTTCTTTCCTGAATATTTAAAGTGTTATCCAGTAGATTTGCTTGTGCAATTGTGATGATCTTGTTTGATTCATCTCTGTGTACTTTTACAAGTTCCAATACATATTTCTTACGCAAATTTGACTCACTGGATTCATCATTTTTTGTCCATGGCATGTTCATGGATTACCTAACCCATGAATGCCCGGATCTCTGAAACACATGCCACATGCCTGGATCTCTCACAAGTCTTCCGCCCCCACACATGCCCCACCACTCATAGAATCACTGCCATTAAACAATTTCATTGTATAAACTCACTTCTTGTTTGAAGAATTCTGGATATGAGGTCTTAAGACCTGAATAGCCTGACCGAAGTGACTGAGGCAACTCGTACTCAAAAACCCGAGTTGCCAAGTCTTTTAACAATGATTCCGATTACATTGGTTACATGAAAATAACGAATTGATATATAATAAAATAACAAAAGAACAAGACTTCTTCCTCTTCATTCAAGAGTGTTGAGATAGTCTCATTATCATCCAATACTCCCCATTGTTTGTTGCACATACACATGCACAGTAGCAGTCACCGGCACATCCGACTCAATGACGACACGGTTCATCGATGAGTTCCGCAATGCGTGATTAGGGAACGAAGCGGTCGCTTGCAATGTGTATTGCACATGTTTGATAAGGTTAGGAAACAAGAGAACCCGTGAAAAATCAATAGCCCACGTCGTTTCGTTCCCTTCTATCGATCCCCTAGCGACCGTCGATTTAAGTACCATCCCTTTCACATCGTTCCGATCAACCTCCACTTGATCGATGTCTGTGAAGGACCCATCCAATTTCACGATCGGAGTCCCCTTATCACCTCCAGCAAACATGTTATCGACGATGCTGACACCACGAGCGATGCCATTCACGGACTTAAGTGTCACAAAAGCATCTCCAAGAAAGAACGTGCCAGATATGTGAAGTTGCACCGGATCTTCTGCAACGATGCCAGTGTAATCCATGTAGCAATTCACAATCCGGGTCTGGGTCAGTCCGGGTAGCCGTAGATAAATCCCAGTCCCACCCCAACCTGTTGCTTTGTTGTAGCAATGTACCCCAGTGAGCACGTTAGCCTGGCCGGAAACTAGAACGCCTACCTCAGCAGAAAAGATGACGACGTCGGTGACGGCGTTGTCGTTGCCCATGAGATTGATGGCTACACCTTTGAAGTTCTTCTCATTAGGGTGACGACCGGATGTGATGTATTGGCCGAGGAAGGAGTTTCTGATGTAGGTTTCATGGCCACCTTGGACTCGGATACCATCAGATGTGAAGCGTGTAATGTAGCAGTTGTCTATGGTAGTTCTAAGTGAGTTAATGACTAAAATGCCCCCACCTCTAAGATTGCAATCTAACGTGAGGTCCTTGAGTTTAATATCTTCATAGGATGAGGAGAATGCATTAACGGCTTCTTGCATGGGAATGTAGTTGGCAGTGTCCATCTTTGTAGATGAAGATGGCCATAGCTCTATCAAGTGCCGGTCTTTTGGAAAATCATCAGATGCTCGTAAAGATCCGCCGTGTATCTGTCACCCAAAAAAAAAAAAAAAAATCATATTAGTAACTTGAGGACTGAGTGCCACGTGGGTGGAACTTTCATGAGATCCACACCGTCCATCGGGTATGCTGACTCATCTTCACCATGGAATCTAAAAATCACGACCATCCAGGGAGTGGATTGGCTGGTGCACCACACACCACGGAACTGGCTAGTGTGTACGTGTCGTGCGAAGAAGAGCTCGGACTCTCCTCGCGCTCCTAGTTGTAGGAACGGTTAAAAAAAATCAAAGTTACATGGCCCCATGATGATGTATTTATTATATCCACACCGTTCATCCATTTAAAGATATCATTTTAGAGTATTATTTCAAAAATGAATAATATCTAAATCTCAACTGAACCACGCCACAAATAGCAGTGGATACAATGATTCTCACCGTTAAAACACTCGTATAGGTCACACACCGAGATGAAAAGGAAAAAAAAAAATGATCTATAACTTCTGTTACCTCAACATGGTTTCAATGGTAGACATTCAATCCTCACTGCTTTTCACTGTGTGGTCTACTTATCTTTGGATCTGTCTTATTTTAACGATCAAGCCTTACTAAGAGATCGTTAAATGGATGGACGGTTTGGATATAACACATACCTCGTGATGGACTCACAGAACTTGGTGACGTAAACACACCAAACAGGTCGGTGATATGTGGTACACCAGCCAATCCACTTCCTGCCGAAAGCAGGTTCGTGGAAATTTGTTGGAAGGGAAACGGATTGCGTGGACCTTTGCGGTGCGTTGATACCACCTGTTGATGTGTGCCCCACCATGATGTATTTATTATATCTAAAAACGTCTGTCCACATGGAGAGATTATTCTAGGGCATATGAGTCAAAAAAATGATGTAATTCGAAACTCAAATGGACCGTACCGCAAAAAGCGTAGGGGTTGGATGGTTTCAACGGTGGGCATCTCCATCCCCACTGCTTTCTGTAGTATGGTCTACTTGAGCTCATAACCTAAAATGATATCTAAAAATGAATAGGCGGTGTAGATATAACATATACATCATAATGGGCCCACATAACTTGGTGAAGTCAACAAGTTTGCCAGCTTCTACGAAGCCTCTGGCAGCAAGTTACTTCTATAGGTCGATGGCCGGGGCCACCGTGATGTTTGTGGGAAATCCACTCCGTCCATCCGTTTTGCAAGCTCATAAGACATCGGGCTAAAATTAAGCCGATCCAAAACATAATTAAGCCACACAAGAAGAAACTGTGGCAATTTAATAACCACCGTTGAAAAAGTGGTACGACCATAAAAGTTTTGTTTCAAAGCTAAGTTTTCTGTGTTTTCACTTCATCTCAGTGAGAATGATATTATAAACGGTTTGGATGGCATATAACATCAACGTAGAGCTTGGAAAAGCTCTAACGGTAGAAATTTTGTTCTCCGATTTTTCTTCTAGTAAAGCCTACTTGATTTTTAGTTCTAATTATTTTTGGTGGGGTGTTTTAAAATAAGCTCACAAAATAAATAGACAGAATGGATTTCTGACAAACATCACGATGGGGCCCACCCAGCTCCCACCAGGAAGTTCCTGGGCTGTTCATACCCCTCGGTCTTCCGTGGTGACGATGGGATTTGACTTGACTTGAGAGACTATCCAAATGGGGCGGTGGAGTCGTGTACAGCTTCGACACTCATGTGGAATTAGCCATGGAACCTAAGTTCTGTATGGGCAGCTTGAAACGCATGTCCATGTGCCACGCTGGCACATTTACTAATTTATAAATTCTTTCTTACACACGTGAGTGCGCTTACACGTGCATGCATCCATACGTACGTACCATTAGGTTTCCCCCACCAGAAGCAGGCAGCCTCAATGGACGGCTTATCTTGTAAATCCCTCCATCAAGGTGGACCTGTGCACCACCAAGGTCAGTAATTCCCGCCATCAACACTCTATCTTCATCAGGTGCCTGAAATGCATCTGAAATTGCCCTCATGATCGCATCCGTGCTATCGATCTTGCCGGTGGGGTCCGCGCCATAGACGGTCACATGATATACACGTGACCTTGGAAGTATCTGCATCGACAATGATAATATTAGCATTAGAATCGTCCTAGTTATCATCGTTGGCATTAACATGGCCCATCATCATCATCACTACCGTTATCATACATAAGGAATGATATTCACCATGTATAAGATCCAGGCCGTTCTTCACGTGGACATTCATTATCCATGATGATCCAACCACTCCACTCATCATTTGGACAAATTCACAGAATGGCTCATCAGATGAACGACCCGGAGACTCACATGTGCCTTGTTGGCATGTGGACAGTTGGATTTGGCTCCATGTAGTATCATAAGAGGAATTATAGGTTGCCACTAAATGCAGGGGCCATGGCTCGGTAATCCAAACCGGTGACCGGATTAGATAAACACTTGATGGGGCTTGCCTCAAAGATCTTCAAGATTGTAAGATCCTAGCAGTTTGATCAATGGCCCACAAAGAGACGGTGATTTTGATAGTCCGTGCTCAAAGAAAAATAGTTCAATGATCCATGTGGGAATTTTTTGGGTTTCTCCAATCGAGTGAGGGCCATCATATAAACGGTTTGGATCACTGATACATGTCCCCACATGTATACAACTCACTTGTGATCAATAACACAGGAAAAACATATAACAACGCAACATAATCCTCTGCCTACCAATAAAAATACTACTAAGATGAACCCAAAAAAAAAAAAAAAAAACTAAGATGGACAAGAACAAGATGCGATGCGATCATCACCGTTGGTGTGAAAGTCGGTGCAGGAGAAGGAGAAATTCTGCTACGAAGAAGGATCCTTGCCTTGATCTGCTCCATCCGAAACGTTCCATCAAGGTTACTGTCGCCAATGTAGTGGCCCACTTGCGAATCCTCTCCATAAGCATGGATCACAATAAAACTCAATACGCCCATAATCAAAGGCCACACCAAATAACATCTTGACACCAGATGGCCCATTTTAGCTCTATTCAAGATTTCAAAGAACTCAAAGGAGAAGTAATGCATTTTATACGCTAGGCATGGAATGCAGCGGGACGTGAAAAGACCGGCGCCTAACTAAAATCTCCTGACGAACTGGAATTCAACCTTTGAAAATTAGAAATAATCAAATACAGCTGCTTGTATCAGAAATTCTAATACGGCCATTTTTTTCCCACGACTATTTTACATGTGTAGAAGATCCATTACACGTAAAAAGTGGGCCACATCACAATGAACATCCATTAAGAAAATCAGTCCTATCCGGTCGTTGTATAAGCCACAAAAGTACGCTGGCTTATATTATTGACTGTCCACTGATTTCCACATCGTCTCCAAAACAATGAGTAGATTAATCTGATTATCAGCGTGTTAACCCCCTTTTCCACGGATCAGATGTTCTGTTATTCTAACATGTTAGCGGGAAAAGATGGATGTATCGTTAGTTTTGGTACAGTCGTTGTATTTGATCTAACGTTTCAAAATTGGGCCACACAGATAGTAAACCTTTGCTGCTCCTTTGTCGTGTAACATACTCGTTCAGAGCCCTAGTCAATCATATGTCAGAGCCACCTATCACGGAAACCACACGCCCACGTGGAAACATAAACTCAGAACCGTTCATCTAGTGGGAGCTTCCTTAGGTGGCCCATTATTCAAAAACCATACTAATAGAATTATCATAATAGGCTCTCATTTCCTACCTGAATGTAACCAGCAAAACTCATTTTGTGTCATACTGTCCATTTGAAGGCTACAGTTAAAAACTTAGAAACATCCTTTTGTGGACGAGTTTTTAACCATGGTCCATTCAAGTTAGGGTCCACTAGATGTACGGTCCCGATACGCAATTTATTTTGCTACGTGGACGTTGTGTTGTGATAGAGACGAATCTATTTTCCGTACGTCTCTTTGAAAAGTATGCAAGTTAGGTACCTCTCCGGTCCACAGGAGTAGCTAGAGTTCGTTTTGCCTTAGTCACGAGTGAGGACACTCACTGGGTCCCACATGCTGATATGGTCCTATGATTTGAACCGTCCATTTTATCTTTATTACCATAAATAATATTTATCCAATAATGACATGTCATAGATGAACCTAGCATTTGATTTTTGGAGTTGAATTCAGCCATTGAAAAACTTCTTTTCATTGTTCCAAATTCATCCATAGACGGTGATGGTCACAATCACCTTTTCAGCCTAGTTTTATATATTAAATATCATGGACGGTTCCGATCATCTGAACACTCATCATGTGAGCTGCAGTGGACCGCACATACAACGAGCCGCCGAATTATATGGCACGTTACCCATGTGTTTCCGTGATATAAGGCGGGTTTCATGGGATCCATGGTACGGAAATCAAGGCCATTGGTCTGTTGTCCCATTCCCGATTGACCGTCTCGCAAATACTTGACTTTTTCTTAGTTGAACGTGTATCGCTGGTGTATTCTTCTTCCTAGCCGTCCATCCGAGGCTACTAAATTTCAAGGTTAAGCCACCTTAATGGGTGTTACCCTTACCGTGGGGCCCACCTTGATGATATGTTGTATATCCACGCATATATACCATCAGTTTTTGCATACCACTTTCCCAAAAATCTAAGTAAATTCAAAACTCAGATGAACCACACATAGGAAACAGTAGGGATTGAATGCCAACCGTTAAACGATTTTTAGGGCCCACTATAATGTTTATTTATAATCCAACCCGTTGATAAGGTAAAGAAGATCTGAAAGAATGGAAAATACAAATATCCGCTTGATACAAAACTTTTGTAACCCTCAAAACGTTTTTAATGGTTATTCACCACTGTTTCCAGTGGTGTGGTCTACCTGAGATTTGGATCTACTTATATTTTTTTAATCAAGTTCAATGATTTGGAAAACAACAAATTCATCAAAGTGGGCCCCACACGGCCAGGGTAACACCTAATCCTCTACCATATTTTTGGGACATGACCCATCCACGGTGGGCCAACATAAATCACTGGTCTAGATTTCGGAACCGTGGGCACAGTTGTAAGAATTAAACGGCCACGTATAATGCGCAAAGGAGGGGTGCCTTCCTGGCTTTCCCACTTCATGGAAAGGGCCGGGCACTGTTACATTGAATTCTGGAAACAGCTTAGTTCGTGAGGCCCTGACCGTGGGGCCCACCTCGATGTGTTTCCTTTATATCCACGCCGTTCATTTAGGCCTGTGGCCCAAAAAGTAAGAAGATCCAAATCTCAGGTGAACTACACCACAGGGAACAGTGTTGTTTAACCATTAAGAAAATTTTATGCGCCAGAGAAGTTTTAGATCAAGCTGATATTCGTGTTTTACCTTCGTCTAGGCCTCTGTGAGTTGTGACCTTTTCAAAAGGCTGAATGGCAAACAACCGTAATGTGGAGTCTAGGAAGTTTTCAATGGTGGGCATTGAAACATCACTTTTTCCTGCGGCGTGGTCCACTTGAGATTTGGATCTGATTCTTTTTTATCTCTATGCCTTAAAATGATCTGAAAAAAATGGATGGACAGCTTGGATATGAAAAAAAATGGATTAAGGTAAGTCACACTATAGGTACTTACCAAGTACGCTGTTGCCACCGAATACAATGGACACGGTTTGGCTAGTTACGCTGCCACCGGCGAGGTTGCAAGTGGTCGGTGCTATGTGGACCCCATGATGTATATGTTTTATCCATGCAGTTCCATTTTGAAATATAATTTTTGGGCATGATCCCAAAAATTAGGTAGATATAAATCTCAAGTGGACCACACCATGGGAAAACAGTAGTGATTGAATGTCCACCATTAAAAACCCCCTAGGGCCCACTGTAATGGTTATTTGACATCTAACCTGTTGATTATATCATTCAGACTTTGATTAAGGGAAAAAATATATATCAGCTTGATCCAAAATTTTTGTGGCCCCCAAGAAGTTGTGCAGTCCAAGTCCACTTGAGATTTGGATCAACCTCATTTTCGGGCTCATACAATAAAATGATCTTTAAGAATGGGTGGACGGCATGGATGAAACACAAATCATGGTGGGGCCCACAGAGCACCGACCACTAGCCATTGGCTAGTGGCAGGATGAGTAGCCAATCCGTTTCCAATCACAATACGATGGAAACAGAAGACCCGACCATGCCGAACCGCTCATCAGGTGGCCCACTCCGTTGGAACCAATGGACAGCTTATGGTCTACCTCAACGTACATGTGGGGCCCACTTAGTAAGCCAATCAGCCTGATTTTCAAGAAGGTTGATCTTCATTTTCGGGCCATACTTTTGATTATTTCTACACAACTGTCATGTTGGCCGAAAGGCGGTACTATACTATAGGTTAAAGGCCAACTAGTCAACTCCGTACAAAATCCAGTAGTCAAAGAAGTTGGCCACAAGAACAAATAAAGTCAAGAAAACGGACTTAGCTCTTCATCATGTGGGCCACACCATAGTAAACAATAGAAACCATCCATCTAATTCAAAGCACGTGTAGCTTCTTAAATTGATTAGTATAGTCTTAATTAGATTAGTGTAAATATTAGGATGGATTAGATCATAGGATAAGTGTGATTTATGCATGGTTACATTAGAAACATGTTTTAAACTTAATGGACCGTTCAAATCAATCCATTTTAATGTCTAACTGAACAGATGCAACTAGGAACACTATAACTTATAATGCTCTATAGTATCAAAGCATTTCTCCTGGTAGATTATTGTGCATATACATGGTTTCCTCGTCTCCATAAATGATACACACGATTCGGAATGTAGTCTTTAAATCTATCATAGTTCGGACTTTTAGCGCACGTGTTTTCGTGAACGGCCAGAAAGTCGAGTGTTAATCACACACCAAAATCGTTGGAAATTGTACATTTTAATTGGAGGGTGACGTGAGTTAGCGGTCCACCTAGGTGCATTTGACACGTTGATATATCGTATCATCAGAATAGAGGAACCATCACAGAAAGAGGCTGTGTGTAGACTTTGGACTCGGATTGCGTAATGCACCACACAGCACGCCCATAGGTACCGTGTGCTACTGGAAATGCTCCGCGGATCCCACCGTGATTTGTGAATTTTTTTTCAGGCAATCTATTACGTAGGGTATATATATGAGGTAGACCCAAATCTGATTGTTGCTGTCAATTGAATCAAATAAAGTCGTGCATGTGAATGAGTGATTGTATTCAGTTTTTGTGTGTGATAATGCTCCACCAGCATGGTAAGGTCCACTAGACTCAACGTTTGATTGAATTGTAGGTATCCCGGCCCTTTCCATTTTTTAAAGGGTAGGGGTTGCCTTGTGACAGTTGAGGAAAGTCAATATCACTCAAACGAATAAAAATGTATAAATAACTTAAAAAATATTAAACAATGTCAATTTTATTAATAGTTAATCAATCAAATAAAATAAATAAAAAAAGATATAAATATATGAGTCACCTAGCATAAGAGACATTCGAGTCATAATCCTACAACTTAAAGTTGTGAATATTTAATCTATTCCTAAGGTACTGTTTTGGAAGCTGCTAAGCAATAATGATGTGTACTAGAATTAGGCTAGATTATGCTAAAATATATTAAAAAGATAAATGAAAGGTACAAAGATATGTTTAGCATGAGGTAAAACCCTCACCGAGTTTCTTTACTAATCATGAATCTTTTGCGCTTTCTAAATACGAGAATTTTCTTGATTGATTTAGAACTAATGACTTCTCATATTTTTTTCCTCATAATTGATCCATTCGAAGAAATATGATCTTAACCCACTAATCGAATTTGGTCATCAAGTCTAAAAATGTCAAGATTCCTCTAACAAAAACGACCAAGCCAAAATTAAAAATTAAAAATAAAAAAAAAAAAATTTCAAGGACTGATCCTAGACCTAAAATCAGCCCATGTTGCTTGTGTTATCCACTTGGTTTAGCAGGTACACTTGATCATCAAGATCAGGATCAGGTGTGCTAAAAAAACATGAGGACCAACATCAGGTGGGCCGTACGTGAATTTTTAGGTTTTTGGATGGTGTAAGTGTTTTTTTTTTTTTAAATGCTTGTTGTCACGCCTCAAAATCCGGGTACAGAGTGTGCACCCTCAGACTCGAGTTTCAGTTCGTAACTCGTACACAAAGTGTACTAACTTAATTCCATCAGTTTAATCAGAGGTGGTAATTACATTTAGTATAAGTTTCACCCCAACTCTATTTACATATACATAACACTTAGCACCAATCCACCAAGCATATATAAATCTTAATGACCCTTAAAATAATATAAATATTAAAAATTATTTATTTATTATATCATCTTGCTACAAATATATTTATTCCAGACTAACGTTATTTCAATTAGATAAATCTAAACACTTTTTTAAAATCTCAAAATCAATATTAATGTACATTATACGTTAATCAAACTATACTAGCAAATAAATCAAGTAATCAGAAATGGTCTAATACCATCACTTCATCTTCAGATAAGTATGGAACACGTTTCACATGGTCGTATTCAGGTGTGGTAAATCCTTCCAGTTCAAGCATCACATCATCTGCTAATGGCTCCTCTATATGGTTTTTCCATCAATAAAAAGGTAAGCTGGCCAGGTGTAACACCCGGTACAACCTGAGCAGCGTCCTGAGGCGTTCACGTGGGATTTGCTGCAGGATCGCTCGGTTAAACTGCTCATGTGAGGGTTACCACCAACAAATTCACCTCAGATTATCTCATTAAGGCGGACAAGTCTGGTTATGTTTGGACCAACTGCGGGCTGTTAAGCTAAATAGCCTGTTTGCACTTGGCAACAAGGAGGGCCAGAAAAATCAAAAAATTGGGGAAACCGTAGACCTCACTAGGCTTGTTATCCGTCACAGATCATGGACTTAGCAGACGCCTAGAAATTAATTATCCGCACGGTCCTGGCAGCACTTGCCAAGCGCAACTCACCCCAGCCTTGACTCAGAGGCTAGAATTTTAAATGGCTGGCCTTTTAAATGAAACTGAGATATCAGGCATTACAACCATCGGAACTCTTCTAAATTTACGGGGAAGGCCGAAAATGTTTTTCTACGCCTGTCCACAAAATCTAAACCCCGATCGTGGAATGGTAACCGTTGATCGCAAATCGGACTTGTACGATAAAACCTCGCGTCTGTTCGCCCTGCATGGTCCTTCATCGGGCCATGGAGCACCTATCCTGTAATTTCATGGCCAGGGGGCATCAGGGCAACCCCAACCGTTAGAATGGACCCCATAGGACCATTTAAAGATCGAAACCGTACGAGAAAACCCCGCGTCCGTTTGCCTCCAAATTTTGCACAACCCCTCACCGGGCCATGAGACATCTACACTCCAAATTTGGTAGCCAGGGGGTGACAGGGTAGCCCCAAAGTCAAAGGGGGTCCTACAGGGCCATTATAGGGAGTTTATTAGAACTTAAGGCCATTTAGCCCAAATCCAGGAAATAAAATCATTTTGTTTCACTCTCACTCACTCCGACAAACAAAAATTCAGCAACAAGAAGAGTGGAGAGAGTGAAGAGAGAAGTGAGAGAAATGAGAGAAAGAAGGGAGAGAAAGGTAGATCCAAGGGAGGTAGAATCTTGTAACCCCTCTTTCCTTTCCTCAAGAAACCCCCACATCCGCAACTATAAGCACGATTTTCAATTGATTGGGTGAGTAACCGCTTTTCTTCTTTAGAAATCCATTGTGTTAAGATAGGCCATGCATGTATTCTAACATTCGAGTTCATTGACTCAGGATCTCTACAAATCGACCCGCGTGTTTGGCAACCTTAGATCAATCCCGCAAGCTCTTGACAATCCATAGGTGTGGACTATTATTTTCAAGTGACCTTGCACCAATTTTAGGATGGATTTAATGATTATGAATGTTAGGGTGATGTGCTTGAGTAATCTAGAGAGAACATAGCCAAGAACATACATGATAGGTCCTCCCAAATTACATGAAGTGATTAAGTGTCGATTGTTTGTTTCCTCAACATGATTTGGGCTTGAACTTAGTGTAGCATGTTCATCTTATACGTGATTCTTGTATAACCTTCCTTGTGGCACTCATGATTGCATAAATCCTTGTTGTATTTATGCTTGTTCATCTCATACATGATTCTCGAATACCATCCTTGTGGCATGCATGATTGCATTGATCCTTGTTGTATTTGTGTTATGAGTGTTATATAGTTTTTGATCCCTTTAGTAACTCATCACCACACACATACATATTTATTTCATATTATTGAAAGTAGTTGCATTTATAGAAAAATCTGAATTCTTATGCTTGAGGTATTGTGTACATAACTTCACTTATGTTAGAAGATGAACCCTGAATTGTGGGAGTGTTATTGAATACCATTAAATTCCTAAGTTGGTCAAGGAACTGATGTGGGAGAAGCTGATCTCGTTAGTAGGACCATCCTGTGGCTAGACCAACGGATTTGGGCGGATGCGAATGAGCAACAGTAGTTGGACTACATGGGTCGCTTGTACCCGACGTCGTCCGTCACGTACTCGCCTGAACTCGCACGGTTTAGTCCACTTACTGACCAACCATGTTTGTCAACCATGTCTACTCACGCCTGTACGAAACCTGGAATACCCCTCGCCCAGTGAAGCCCACTGATAACCGTTTGAAACAAATCCACTGTCTCGAGAGCCGGGCATGGTGGAATGGGACACTGTGTCTGAGCTGTCGGCCTACGCTGGGGTGACGAGCCTCCTCGTAGCGACCGCGAGCAATCCCACTTCCCAGCACTCCCAATGTGCTTGAAATCGAGGATGGGGAACCCGATGGGATCAAGGATCGCGGGGTCATGGCCTCGCACGTCGAGGGGTCTTAACCTCGTAACTAGTTGAGGGCATTGATACCGTGGGGTGTACCAGTTTCCCCAACTTGCTGGATGAACAGAATTAATTAAAAACTCGATTAACACGATCACGATTGCATCGCACTAGCTAGGTTAGCGACTCGGCAGTTGAAGTTGCAATGATGGAGTGTTGGTCATGCGCGATCGTTAGACGAAGTCGGTCGAGGGAGTGTTGTTGCGAGGTCATGCATCATATCACGATTCATGCATATGCATTAACAAGACTAGTTAGGATTCTGTGAATGTATGTCTTTCATTAAATTCATTATAGAATTAATACTTGTTGTAACTTAAGACCAATAGTACCCACTGAGTTGATCAATCACTCCCACTCTGGGACGGTGTTTTAAAATACTAACCAAACTCTTCAGTAGCTGCAGGTGATGCGGAGTTCGATGAACCGTGCACCGCGAGCATTGATGAGGAGGATGAGCTGTCCTACTTCCAGCTGATGGGCGGTTCGTCGTAGATTTCGCAGGCGGGCATGGATTGCTGAGCCGAGGACTCAGCGTGTTATTCTTTTAGACATTTTTTTGTGTTTTACCGGGCAACGCTTTGGGCGACCTGTTGATATATTTTGTAGACTTGTGAACATTAGTTGTTTTCATTTTAGTAGACTAGTTGTGATTGTGATTCGTGCTCCAAACAATTCCATACTGCCCATTAAACCAGATTAAACACAAAACAGTAAAAATTGGTTATAAGTAACTCCCGGGAACTTGGGAGTCGAGCGTATGTACGACCCCCAATTTTCAGGGTCTTACATCAGGCTTAGTGAAATAACTCAGCATGGTTCATAATCATAGCAATTAAAATAACATAAAAATGTATGTACAATGATATGGATGCAAATGGTGTATGAATGCATCAGATGGGATGATCGTCCATCTGCTTGGGTTGGAGGTCGTTAACCCACATCCACCCGTTGGGTAGGTTTCCACCTTTCGGTAGGCTTGGGCATAGCTCTCATTTGGTAACGCTCTACTAGGATCGACATTTCTTCCAAGGAGGGCCCTTAGGATCCACCATGCATTATGCAAATGCAATGAATGATTAATGATATGTAAATGCATAATTTTCATATTTAGCATGGTTGTCTTGATAAGAATATTCACATATGAATTTAGTGTACAACTATCATAACAAAATACTCAAATCAGTATATCAATCAATCAAACAAACAATCACAAATGATTTATTTTAATTTTAATGAATCATAAGACAAGTTGGGTTACTCACCTGAGTCTGATAGTGTAGAATCCACAAGGTAATTAGGTTGGTTTAAATTCAGAGATCCTATCAGTTATATCAACAACATTATTATTCATCTAGTTATATTATACGATGGGGCCCACCTTTGATATATATCCTAGGTGGCCAGAATCTTAAATGATCAAATAATTAAAATTATATATTTGTTAAATTTGATTATCAAATTAAATTTTTTTTTTTAAGATCCTGAAATTAAATGTCAAATAATTAATCGGGGTGGCCCACCGAATGATTGGATAATTCAGATTCTTAAAGTCTTGACATATTTTGTCTCTACACATTCGATGAATGGTATGGATCTAACCACATATTCACATATGAATTTAGTGTA
Source organism: Magnolia officinalis (assembly GCA_021015155.1). Classification (NCBI taxonomy): domain Eukaryota; kingdom Viridiplantae; phylum Streptophyta; class Magnoliopsida; order Magnoliales; family Magnoliaceae; genus Magnolia; species Magnolia officinalis. Next base: position 16,128,225 of record JAJHSJ010000002.1, on the reverse strand, counting down.
CAACTATCATAACAAAATACTCAAATCAGTATATCAATCAATCAAACAATCATAAACGATTTATTTTAATTTTAATGAATCATGAGACAAGTTGGATTACTCACCTGAGTCTGGTAGTGTAGAATCCACAAGGTAATTAGATTGGTTTAAATTCAGAGATCCTATCAGTTATATCAACAACATTATTATTCATCTAGTTATATTATACGGTGGTACCCACCTTTGATATATATCCTAGGTGGCCAAATCTTAAATGATCAAATAGTTAAAATTGTATCTTTATTAAATTTAATTATCAAAATTTAGATTTTCTTTTTAAGATCCTGAAATTGAATGTCAAATAATTAATTGGGGTGGCCCACTGGATAATTGGATCATCCAGATTCTTAAGGTCTTGTCATATTTTGCCTCTACACATTGGATGAATGGTATGAATATAACCACATATACACCAATGGCCTATCTCGACTTTCTACGCTAAGTGATATCAATCAGTTGCGTAGAAATCTAAGCTTTCCTAATTAAACATTTATAGATTTGACTAGCATAGCCCATCTGATGGTCGAATCGATCTGAAATTTAAGGCATTGTTATCTTTTGGTGCTTAGGATCAAATAACCCGTTCGGATCTATCTTAACACAATCAGATTTCATCCATTCAATTTATTCCTAAAATATTACTAACCAGATCTGAAATCATAAAAGCATCACTTTATTAAAATTGTTTCTATACACCTATACAATGATCGTGTGGATGATCCACATCATTCATTGTATATATCAAGAAGAAATTAACAACATAATAAAAAATTATAAAGATCTAAGGATTAGAACTTACCTGATCAAGCCTTCTTAAAATCTCCTCTCCATTTTTTTCTAGAGCTTCCTATTTTTTTTTTTATTTTTTATTTTTCTTTTTGCTTCTATTAAGTATAAACCTCTCCGTATCCCTTTTTAAAGAAATTTCTCATAAAATAGGATGAGCACATCCTCCCTTATCTTGAATTTGAATTATTATTTTTTTTGAGATATCATAAAAAAATTTATTATTACTACTCCCTAAACTTTTTTTTTTTTTTAGGTTAGCTTGTTAGTACACACTCATGTCAGTACACACTTCACAAACCTCTCTCTCAAGTAAGAATGTTTCTATCAACTCATCTATTAACTTGTATTTATTTTTTATTTAAAAATAAAATCTTTAAATATTTATTTTAGTTTTTTTTATGTATCAAAATTTAGGGTTGTTACACTTGTAGCCTACCAATGACTACATCACCTAGATTTTTTATTTATCTGATCATCGTAATAGTATGCACCTCTTGAAAGGGTTGGATGTTATATAAACACCACATGGACCGCATAACCGTGAACTCCACTCTTGAGAGAAAAGGTGGATGAGATTTTTGTCATTTCAACTTCCAAAAAGCATGTTGGATGTGCTTTTAAAAAAGAAGAGGACTATCTGGTGTATCGACGTTAGTAAGTTCTGTCTCCACCATGATGTATGTTCTATATACAAACTGTCCGTTCATTTGGTGATATCGTTTTTAGGGCTTGAGCCCAAAAATTAGACAGTTATAAAGCTCGAGTGGACCACACAACAGAAAACACTGGGTTTGAACGTCTACCATTGAAAAACTTTTTGGTAGCCATGGAAGTTTTGGATGAATCTTCCATTCACCAAGGTCTGTGTGACTTCATGAAGAGGTTGGCTTTAGGAAGATTTCAACTGTGGGAATCATTGTCGCCCTTGCTTTATGTGGTGTGGTCCATTTAAGCTTTGGATTGCCTCAATTATTGCATCATGCCCTAAAATGATCTCACTAACTGGATGGACGGTGTGGATATTATACATACATCATGTTGGGCCCTCAAAACGTGATGACGTCAATAAACACCAAAGTCAGTGGTGTGTGTCACAGCACGCCATCCTCTTCCCTTGTAAGAAGGGGTACGGATTGGCTACTCCTACTCCCCCTGCCACCAGCCCAATGGCTGTGGACGGTGATATGTGGGTCCTACCATGATGTATGTGTTTCATCCATTCCGTTCATCCATTTTTACAGATCATTTTAGGACTTGATCCCAAAAATTAGAGGTATATAAGTCTCCGTTGGACCACACCACAGGAAAACAATAGTGATTGAATATCCACCATTAAAATCCTCCTAAGGTCCACCGTACTGTTTTTTTGACATCCAATCTGTTGATTATGTCATACAGATCCAGATGAAGAGAAAAAAACAAATATCAGATTCATCCAAAACTTTTATGGCCCCCAAAAAGTTTTTAATGGTCGACCTTCATTCAACACTATTTCCTGTAATGTGGTCCGCTTGATATCGGGATATTTTTTGGTACCATATCGGGATATTTTTTGGTACCATATCATAAAATTATCTAGAAAAAAAAAAAAAGATGGACAACATGGATGAAACACATACATTATGGTGGGGCCAAAGAGCACCGACTACCAGCCATTGGCTCGTGGCAGGGGAGTAGCCAATCCGTTTCCTTAAAAAAGAGGGGACGGTAACACCTAAGCTGTCGTGTTCCCTGAAAGTGGGGCCATATTGATGTATTTATTGTATATCCAGGCCATCCATCTGTTTTTCCAGATAAATTTAGTGGATACTCTCAAAATTGAAGCCGAACCAAATTTCAGGTGGACCACATCAAAAAAACAGTGTTGATTGAATGCCCACCATTGAAAATTTTCTAGGGACTACCGTGATGTTTATTTGCCATCCATCCAATCTGCTGATAAGGTCGCACTGAAGAGGATGAAGGGCAAACACAAATATCGACTTAATCCAAAAATTGTGGCCCACGAGAAGTTCCTAATAGTGGACATTCAATCCCTACTGTGTGGTCCACTTGAGATTTGTATCTGCTTCATTTTTAGGACTACACTCTAAAATGAGCTGGAAGAAATGGATGGACGGTGTAGATATACAATGCATACATCAAGGTGGGCCCCGTGATCAGGGTAACACCCCGGCATGTCAAGAATGTTCCATGCGTGCAAAGAACAGCCTACATCTTGATGCTCTCAGGTCCAAGCTCAACCCACAGTGGCCCAAGCCCAAGCCTGATATTTTTGGAAGGCCCAGGCCCGTGCCAGTATGAAATTGGTAAAATCCCTATTGCTCACTTGAATTCTCCTAATCTATTTTCTAATCAAGTGGGCCACACATGAATGAATAATTACACAAGAGGAACAGAAACAATGGTGTACGTTCAAGATGCATGGGTTGCCTGATCAACAATTAGAACATTCATATTTGTAGGTAGAGGTGTACACGAACCAAGCTAGCTCAGTTAGCTCGATCGACTCGACTCGAAAAAGCTTCATTCAACTCGGTTCAAAGTTGAGGTCGAGCTAAGTCGAGTTCGAGCTGGCCCCGGCTCAACTCGACTCGGATCCAACTAACTAGTTCAGTGACTCAATTACTTTGATATTGATATTGATGTTGATGCTATTGATATTGATATTGATGTTGATATTGATATTGATGTTGCTATTGATATTGATATTGATGTTGCTAGTGGCAAGGAAGGTATTTGATATTGATATTGATATTGATATTGATGTTGCTAGTTCAGTGACTCAATTACTTTGATATTTGATGAAATGACTCAACCAAGTGTGGCTAGTGGCAAGGAAGGTATGTATATGAAACTAATTCCCTTCTTTTTTTCTTAATTTTTATGTTGCTTAGAAGGTGTTTGATAAAATACATGTAAACCCATTGCTGCTGTCTCAAATACAGTGAGATTTTGAAGGTGTTTGTGAAAATGTTGCACGGGTGAACTCGGCTCTATCTTGGCTCGAACTCAGCTAGAACTGACCCAAGCTGCTATGCGAACCGAGCCAAGCCGAGTTCGAGCTGAGGTCAACTAGTAGCCGAGCTGAGTCGAGCTGAGGCCAGCTGGACTCAATGTACACCCCTATTTGTAGGATATAGAGGAACAAATGATGTTGGGTTGGTTGGCCCGGGCTGGGTGGGCTAAAATGACCTGAGCCCAAGTCTAGCCCAATAATTGGTCGGGCAATGCATGTCAAGCCCATACACCATGCTATAAAAGGTCCAAAGCCATCATTTGTGCTGAGGCTTGCTAGAGTCATATCCACCCTCTCTACATGCACCTGTAACTGTGGTGATTCGCCACTAATTGAAGATGCTATCATGCAAGCAGCTTCATTATTCCATCACCCATCGTACACATGGCAAACATGAACGGTGGTGGGCCACCATGTGGATGCTAAGGGCCCATTTGGATACTGCCGAATAATTTACTTTTTAACTTTTACGGTAAGTTACTTTTTTCTTAATTTGACAAGCTATCTTGTACTAAAATTTACTTATTTTAATAAAAAAAATTTTTTTTTTTTTTAAAGCTTTTCGGCATATCAATTTTCTACTTCTCTCTCCTCTATCTATGTCAAATGTCAAATGAAGCTCTCTCTCTCACTGTACAAGTTAAAGGAGGCTCTCTCAGGGTCTATATCAAATGAGGTTCACTTAATGGACGGTCCACCAAAAAAAAAGTAGGACTCACATGATTGACGGTCCACATCAAAGGTGGGCCGCAGGTGGTCCATATCAAAGGTTGGCCCATCATGATAAATATCCCACATACAAAGTAGGCTAGTATAATGAAGGCCCGCTTCAAAGGTTGGACATACATGATGGATAGTTCACATGTGGGATCGACATGATAAGTAGTGGACATTGAAGCTGGGTCCCACTTAATGGAAGGCCCATATTGATGTGTATAACATGATAGATGGTTCACATCAAAGGTTGGCCCCTAATAATGAAAGGCCCACATCCAAGGCGAGCCCCGCATGATGGGCAACTTTCATTGAAGGTTGGGCCCACATGATGGACAATTCACGTAAAAAGGCAGCCCCAATGATGAGTAGACCATATCAAAGATGGGGCCCATGTAATGAATGGTTCACATCAAAGGTGGGCCCTATATAATGAACAATACACATTAAAGGTCGGACCTAATGATTAATGGCCCACATCCAAGGTAGGCCCTCATGATGGACGACCCACATTGAAGGTGGGGCCCATGTAATGAACTGTCCACATCAAAGTTTGGCCCCACATAATGGACAATAGCATGGATAGTAGGCTCCACATGATGGATGACTAACATCAAAAGTGGGCCCTATATAATGAACGGTACACATTAAAGGTTGGACCTAATGATTAACGGCCTACATCCAAGGTGGGCCCCTCATGATGGACGACCCACATCAAAGGTGGGGCCCATGTAATGAACGGTCCACACCAAAGTTTGGCCCCACATAATGGACAATAGCATGGATAGTAGGTTCCACAAGATGGATGACTACCATCAAAAGTAGGCCCTATATAATGAACGATGCACATTAAAGGTCAGCTCCTAATGATGAATGGCCCATATCAAGGTGGACCCCACATGATAGATGGCCCACATAAAAGGCGGGGCCCATGTAATGAACAGTCCACATCAAAGGTTAGCCCCACATGATGGACAATAACATGGACAGTAGGCCCCACATGATGGTGACTAGCATCAAAGGTGAGCACTATATAATGAACGGTGCACATTAAAAGTTGTCTCCTAATGATGAATGACCCATATCCAAGGTTAGGCCCACTTGATGGATGGCCCACATCAGAGGTGGGGCCCGTCTAATGAACGGTTCACATCAAAGGTTGGCCCCACATGATGGATGGTAGATGTGGGGGGACCAAACCAACCGAAGGAAAATTACTCATGATGTTGGAAACTAAACATACTCCCGTTGATAAGTACGTTGTTAACCACAAACATACTTATCCGCTTAATAAGTAGAAATCAAGATAAGCTACTTATGACATAAGTAGCTTATCTTAATTAACTTAAGATTCCAATGCCCTCTAAATCAACCCTGAGTCGTGAGTTAGCCCATAGGTTTTGAGTTAAGACCATCCCGTTTCCACACAGCATTTGGTTGGGTAACACTAATCAATCCCTTGATTTTGGCACAAGACCAATACATGAGGCCCACCAAATATATTGCTCTGATCAAGTGTTACACATACCCAACATGTTTTGGGTGTCGCACACATAACGGAAACATCCCTCAGGTAGAGAACTCATTAAGGGGTTGGTAGAGCTGTATGTGAACTGAGTTAGCTCAGTTAACTTGCTTGACTCGACTTGAAAAAGCTTGATTCGACTTGATTCGAAATTGAGTTCGAGACAAGTCAAGCTTATTTTTGTAGCTCGAAAAATTTCAAGTCAATTGAGCTTGTTTGAGCTCGAATCAACTCGTATCGAACCCCAACTCGAATCAAACCAGTTCGGTGACTCAGTTATTTTGATATTAATGTTGCTCACCAAGTGTTTGATGAAATGACTCAATGGAGTGTCAGCTGGTGGTGAGGAAGGTATGGATATGAAACAAATACCCTTGTATTTTAATTTTGATGTTGTCTACTGAATGTTTGATGAAATACATGTAAACGATTGCTGCTGTTTTACATACTGTGAGAAATTGAAGGTGCACTCCATGTGTTTGAGAAAATGCCACACAGGCTTGATCTTGGCTCAAACTGGCCCGAGCTGCTGATAGAACCGAGCAAAGGTGGCCTGTCAAGCTCAAGGACCGAGCCGAGTCGAGTTCGACTCGCATACAACTCTAGGGGTTGGCAACTAAAAGCCCAGTATTGAAAGCACCCTTTTGAACAGTCCATGAGAAACAGATTGCATCGATCCGGGGATCTTAATGTTTGATCCATGAGTCACAAACGAGTGGTCAAAACAAATAATGAACTTTTCAACACAGATTTTTCTATCTATTTTGCCATTCCATTTATTGGTATTTTAGGTGAATAGGTGAGGCCAAACTTACTTATGACCCAAATTAAATAAATGCCCAGGCCCTAGGGCCCATGTCTTAATAATCTAAAACCATCCATGTCATGTGATTTACCACAGATGGCCCTAGAGTTGGGCATGTCTGACTCGATCCGAACTGAACCAACGGCCTGGATCGGTGCGGATCGAGTTGGGCCATTAAGATCCCAATGTTTTTCGGATCGAGTTCAAATCGTGGTCAATCCGAACAGATCCGATCTGAATGGATCCGATCCGACCCGATCCGGATTGGAAAAACCACATGCATTCATGGTGGGCCCCAACAGAGTTTACTTAGTACCACACAGTAAGATACATCCTCTCTTATGTACTTATGGTAACATACAATAGTACAGAGTTGTACTCTGTATTACCAAGAGTAGAAAGAAAAGAGTGTTTATATCTATTAGGGCGGACAATGATATCATCCTATCATTTTTGGTAAGAGAGAGAGCTTTCATGAGAGAGAGAGAGAGAGAGAGAGAGAGAGAGAGAGAGCTATATAGCTGCGGTAGCTGTAGGTACGTGTCATGTGAAGACGAGTGCTAACGCTCCTCGAGCTCTGAGTTGTACGAACGGTTTAAAGGAGATCAAAGTTAATTGGGCCCCACGGTGATGTATTTATTATATCTACACCGTTCATATATTTCTAGAGATCATTATATAGCATTATCCAAAACATGAATAATATCCAAAGATCATTTGGACCACACCACAAATAGCAACAGAGATAATGATTTTCACCGTTAAACAATTCGTCTGGTCCACTTGATAATTAGATCTGTCTTATTTTTCGTCTCAAGCCTTAAGACGAGCTTGCTAAATGGATGGACAGTTTGGATATAACACATACCCCATTATTAGACCCACAAAACTTGTTAACGTCAATAGCTCCAAGTTGTACTAATGGCTCAAATGAGATCAAAACTACATGGGCCCCACAATGATGTATTTATTATATCCATAATGTTTATCAATTTTTTGTGATCATTTTAGAGCATTTGAAAAAAAAAAATAAAAAAAAAATTGAATCATATCTAAAGCTCAAATGGACCACACCGAAAATAGCAGCGAGGATAATGATTTTCACCATTAAAAAATTCAATCCGAATCGTATCCAATCCGATCTGACTCGGTTTCCCTGATCTAGTCGGACTCGGTTCGGGTCAAGTCAACCGTGTATCAGATCGGTTCGAGTCAGATATTCCAAATCCGGTCCTGGATCAGATCGAGTTCAAGCCCGCCTATATAGATTTAAGATCGGATTGAGTTGGACCCAATCTGATCCGACTCGGTCTGATGCCCAGCTCTAGACAGCCCATTAAAAAAAATCATGGCTATTTAATATGGGACCAATGGTCTGTGGCGATTCGCGTTGAATGGAATGTGCCTAAAAAATATAATTGATTCCATTTGTGGTTTGACGACAGACGGTTAGTATAAGAGATGCACCATCAATCCATGATTTGTGTGACTTCATGAACAGTTGGATGGTAAATAAACATCTTGATTGGCTGTAGGAAGATTTCAACGGTGGGAATCATGGGGTCCCTTGCTTTATATGGCGTGGTAAATTTAAGGTTTGGATCTGCCTCAATTATTGCATCATGCCTCAAAATGATCTCACCAAATGGATGGACGGTGTGGATATTATATATACATCATGTTGGGCCCACAGAACTTCATGACGTCAATACACACCAAATTCGGTGGTGTGTGGCACGCCACGCAATCCGCTTCCCTTTCAAAAAGAGGAGGGGGTAACACGTAAGCGGTTGTGTTCACTGAAAGTGGGGCCCACATTGATGTATGTATTGTATATCTACGCCGTCCATCTGTTTTTCCGGATAAATTTAATGCATACACTCGAAATTGAAGCAGAATCAAATGTCAGGTGGACCACACCAAAAAAACAGCGTTGATTGAATGGCCACCATTGAAAATTTTCTTGGGACTACCGTAATATTTATTTTCCATCCATCCAATCTGCTGATAAGGTTACACTGAAGAGAATGAAGACTAAACACAAATATCAACTTCATCCAAAACTTTTATGGCCCCCGATAAGTTTTTAATAGGGGGCATTCAATCCCTACTGTGTGGTCCACTTGAGATTTGTATCTGCTTCATTTTTGGTACTACACTCTAAAATGATCTGGAAAAATGGATGGACGGTGTAGATATAAAATTCATAAATCAATGTGGGCCCCACGATCCGGGTAACACCCCGGCATGTCAAGAATGTCCCATGCGTGCAAAGAACAGCCTACACCTTGATTATCGCAGGGCCAAGCTCAGTCCAAGCCTGCCATTGGCCTCCCAAAGCGGCCCAAGCCCAAGCCAGGCCCGTGCTGGTCTGTAATTGATAAAATCCCTATTGCTTACTTGAATTCTCCTCATGTATTATCTAATCAAGTGGGCCACACATGCATGAAGAATTACACAAGAGGAACAGAAACAATTAATGATGTACGTTCAAGATGCTTGGGTTGCCTAATCAACGATTAGAATATTCATATTTGTAGGATATAAGAGGTACATATGATGTTGGGTTGGTTGGGTCGGGCTGGGTCAGGCCCAAATGACCTTAGCCCAAGTCCAGCTTTAATTGGTCAGGCCATGCATATCAAGCCCATAGACCAGGGTCAAAGGTCCAAAGAGGTTTGCTAGAGTCATATCCACCCTCTCCACATGCACCTTTAACTGTGGTAATTCACCACTAATTGAAGATGCTATCATGCAAGCAGCTTCATCATTCCATCACCCATCGTACACGTGGCAAACATGTACGGTGGTGGGCCACCATGTGGATGTTAGTGGCCCATTTTGATATTGCTGAATAAGTTACTTACTTTTTAACTTACAGTAAGTTACTTTTTTAACATAAATTAATTTGGTAAGCATCGTAGTAAAAATTTACTTATTTTTTAAACTTTTCAGCTTATCATTTTTCTACTTTTTCTCTCCCGGTCTGTGTTAAAGGAAGCTCTCTCTCAACGTCCATATTAAAGGAGGCTCTCTCAACGTCTATATCAAAGAAGGTCCACATAATGGACGGTCCACATCGAAAGTAGGGCTCATGTGATCGACAGTCCACATCTAAGGTGGCATGCAGTTGGTCCACATCAAAAGGTCAGCCCATTATGATAAACGTCCCACTTACAAAGTGGGCTGGTATGATGGAGGCCCACTTCAAAGGTGGGGCCTACATGATGGATAGTCCACATCAAAAGTGGGCTCCACATGTTAAGCAGTGGACATTGAAGCTGGGTCTCACTTGATGGATGGCCATATTGAGGTGGATAACATGATAGATGGTTCACATCAAAGGTTGGCCCCTAATGATAAAAGGCCCACATCCAAGGCGAGCCCCGCATGATGGGCAACTTGCGTTGAAGGTTGGGCCCACATGATGGGCAATTAATAATAATGGACCCTACATAATGGATGATCCACATCAAACATCAAAAGGGAGCCCTAATGATGAGTGGACCATATCAAAGGTGTGCTCCGCATTATGGATGGCCCACATCAAAGGTGGGGCCCACACAATGGGTGGTTGATGTTGAAGGTGGTTCCCACATGATGGACAATAACATGGATAGTGGGCCCCACATGATGGATGACTAACATCAAAGGTGAGCCCTATATAATGAACGATGCACATTAAAGGTCAGACCTAACGATGAATGGCCCACATCCAAGATGGGCTCCTCATGATGGATGACCCACATCAAAGGTGGGGCCCGTGTAATGAACGGTCCACATCAAAGGTTGGCCCCATACGAGGGACAATATCATGCGTAGTAGGCCCCACATAATGGATGGCTAACATCAAAAGTAGGCCCTATATAATGAATGGTACACATTAAAGGTCGGACCTAATGATTAATGGCCCACATCCAAGGTGGGCCCCTCAAGATGGACCCACATCAAAGGTGGGGCCCATGTAATGAACGGTCCACATCAAAGTTTGGCCCCACATGATGGAGAATAGCATGGATAGTGGGCCCTATATAATGAACGGTGCACATTAAAGGTTAGCTCCTAATGATGAATGACCCATATCAAGGTTGACCCCACATGATAGATGGCTCACATCAAAGGTGGGGCCCGTGTAATGAACAGTTCACATCAAAGGTTAGCCCCACATGATGGACAATAACATGGACAGTGGGCCCCACGTGATGGCTAGCATCAAAGGCGGGCACTATATAATGAATGGTGCACATTAAAAGTTGGCTCCTAATGATGAATGACTCATATCCAAGGTGAGGCCCACTTGATGGATAACCCACATCAAAGGTGGGGCCCATCTAGTGAACGGTCCACATTAAAGGTTGGCCCCACATGATGGATGGTAGATGTGAGGGACTGAACCGACTTGAAAGAAAATCACTTGTGATGTTGGAAACCAAACATACTTTTTCCATTGATAAGTATGTTGTTAACTAAACATATTTATCTACTTAATAAGTAGAAATTAAGATAAGCTACTTATGGCATAAGTAGCTTATCTTAAGTAACTTAAGATCCCAATGCCCCCTAAATCAACCCTGAGTTGTGAGTTAGCCCATAGGTTTTGAGCTAAGACCATCCCGTTTCCACACCGCATTTGGTTGGGTAACACTATTCAATCCCTTGATTTTGGGACAAGGCCAATACATTTGGCCCACCAAATATATTGCTCTGATCACCGTCCACAAGTGTTACACATACCCAACATGTTTTGGGTGCACACATAACGGAAACATCCCTCAGGGATGAACTCATTAAGGGGTTGGTAGAGATGTACACGAACTGAGTTAGCTTGGTTAACTTGCTTGACTCGATTTGAAAAGGCTCGATTCGACATCGGTTCAGAATTGAGTTCAAGCCGAGTCGAGCTGATTTTTGTAGCTTGAAAAAATTTCAAGCTGAGATTGAGCTTGTCCGCGCTCGAATCAACTCGGATTGAACCAATTCGGTGACTCAATTATTTTGATATTGATGTTGCCCACCAAGTGTTTGATGAAGTAACTTAATGAAGTATCGGCTGGTGGCGAGGAAGGTATGGATATGAAACAAATACCCTTGTATCTTGATTTTGATGTTGTCTACTGACTGTTTGATAAAATACTTGTAAACTGTTGCTTCTGTTATACATACTGTGAGAAATTGAAGGTGCACTCTATGTTTTTTAAAAAATGCCGCACATGCTTGATCTTGGCTCAAACCGGCCCGAGCTGCTAACCAAATCGAGCCGAACTGGCCACTTAGGCTCGAGGACCAAGCCGAGCCAAGTTCGAGCTTGGGTCAGCTAGTGGCTGAGCCGAGTTGAGTTGTGCCAAACTCGACTCGTGTACAGCTCAAGGGGTTGGCAACTAAAAGCCCAATATTGAAAGCACCTTTTTGAACGGTCCATGAGAAACAGATTGCATCAATCCCGAGATCTCAACGTTTGATCCGCGAGTCACAAACGAGTGGTTAAAACAAATAATGTACTTTTCAACCCAGATTTTTATTATCTATTTTACCATTCCAGTTGTTAATATTGTAGGTGAATAGGTGAGGCCAAACTTATAACCCAAATGAAATAAATGCCCAGGCCCTAGGGCCCATGTCTTAATAATCTAAAACCATCCATGTCATGTGACTTACCATGGCCCAGTCAAAAAAAAGAAAAAAAAAAACCAAAATCATAGCTATTGAATATGGGACCAATGGTCTGTGGCGATTGGCCTTGAATGGAATGTGCCTCAAAAATATACTTGATTCCATTTGTGGTATGACGACAGACGGTTACTATAAGAGATGCACCATCAATCCATGATTTGCTGAAAAGGTAAACCTATATGGGTTGGACTCCAAAGTTAAGTCAAGTTGAGTTGAGCCTTCGAGTCAACTTGACCCGGCTGAAAATCGAGTTGAGTTTCTAAGTTTTTAAACTATATCCACAGCTAGATTTGGCACGAGACAACTTGATTCGGCAAACTCGACTCGTCCAACTCGTTCATATCCGACTTGATCTAAACCCAGTGAGTGAGTCGATCCGAACCAGCCATAGATCATGATATTCCTTGGTTGGACACCTCATGAACGGTTCTCATCACCCATGAGTGTTCCCAAAACGTGGGAGCACTATGCAAGTTGTTTCTTCGATCCTGCTCCCCTGCGTTGTGCTATGAGCTTGTTTGTGTGATGACAAATGGGCCCACTGGGCTTTATAGGCTCTTTGTTATTGAGTTGATTCAAAGGGCCCACCTTCTGTCATTGACATTTGTGGGTCCTACGAAATTATAAAACTCGATTCTATTGTGATCCATGGACATCACATTAACAGATGAGTATCAGTAGACGATTGTGGGACCCGCGGATTGTTATCTCACTGACCACACTCATGTGCGGGCCCCACAAGTTTGCGAGATCCTGTTAGGTCCATTGTAAGTTCAAATTAGGCCCATTAACATCACTGGCCCATTGAAACTTCGGATCCTCAAGGGGCCCACCATGTAAATATCAAGGACCCACATGATGGATAGCTTGGACCCACATGATGATTGGCTTGGACCCACCAACTAGATTGGCTTTTACTTACATGTGGGATGTCTTGGGCCCACATGCTGTGCTGCATTAATCAACTGTTTTTTTTTTTTTTGAAATTTGCTTGGAAAAGTTATTGCCAAACCCCACAAGAAATGAGAAATCATTCCTTGGATTTGCTGCTTCATTGCCAAACAGTAGATTAAGGAATTCATTTACCAAATCCGAATTACAGGCATATACATGGTCATGTAAAGCTGAATGATTTACAAATTCAAGTTCCCATTTCCACTATCCAAATTGGGCCTTTCGGGTTCGTCGATCAAATGGTCTTTATCAAATCCGCAGTCTACCTATCGCAATCCAGCTGTTCATAATCATCAATTGTCACTCAAACTCGATCGGGCCGGCGCGGGTTGGTACACGGGTCATCCCTTATTCACCCCAACCGGAACAAATCAGGATGAGTCATCAAGTGATGCATTACAGGTGGGCCACAAGCGACCAATGTGCCACAGATAAATTTCAAGCATGGGAGGGAAGTTGAGGTTATTTTGAGTATTTCTCATAGTAGATAATGGTTAGTTGAGTTGATTAGGCCTAATCAAGATTAGTTAAGAAGTTTGTTGGTGTTCATTACAAGTTTATTTGGTATTTGCAAGAGCTAGTATGAGTACCATTTGAGAATTGTAAAAGAAACATTTGACTAAATTTCAATAACATTTCATTTCTTGAAACACACATTTGTAAATCAATTGTAATTTGCAATCTAAATACTTTTTTCTAGATTTTATTATCCTCTCCTTTCCTTACTTTCTTATGCACCTGACCCTTTAAATATAGGCCATTTACAGTAATTATCATTTTTATGAGCTGTAAATTGGATGGTTAGAATTATCAAGACATGAAGCTAAAGTTCTTCTTTTGAATCATAAGTCACTCATCGTTTGGACATTTTCCATAGATGTTTCAAAATGATTATTGGACCAAGTTTATTTCTATTTCAATCTTTACTGCCATTTTTAATTATACTGGCAAGATTGTCATGATCATCCAATCTGCATGATTTTTGCACCATGGATTGCGCTTTCAATAGTATGATTGCATGGCTTGTTTGAACGATGACTGGCAATGTCCCCAAAGCTTTAAATGAGAGGTGGGACATAAATTGTTGAGTTTTGTTCATTTGTTCCATACCTCTACAGGGAAGCCATGATGAAAAAGAAAAGAAAAGAAAAGAAGAATGGGAGAATTAACATGTGTATCTGTTGGGGTTTTTAGCCTGCGGAATCACACAGATCTAGATCTAGGATAGCAATTCAATGGCACCAAGCATACAAGAGAACACACAGATTTAACGTGGAAAACCCTTGCGGGAAAAAACCACGGCACAAAGCGACAGAATTCCACTATGAAAGCATCAATTACAAAGAGAGAGGACTTACCCGATTCGAACAACCTCGAATCTCACCCTTGCTACACCCTTTGATAACCCTAAACCCTTTTAGGAACCCTTGGAAATACTTTAGAAAGCCTTCCCATACCCTAGAATAACCCTAGGGACCCCTATTTATAGTTTAAGCAACTTCCCTTTCGCACCCTTGCGAAAGGCCGACTCAAAATCCGCAGTCCGCATCGGATTCGGAAACAAATTTGTGTAACCTATGACTGGTCGAGCTGAGTCTTCGACTGGTCGTGGGACCTCTACGACCGGTCAAGCCATCCCTTCGACCGATCAAGCAGCTCAGACACCAAAATCCCATGTTGCTGGACTTTGAGTCGTGCAGGCCACGACCAGTCAAACTATTCCTACGACCAGTCATGGTTGACCCACGACTAGTCGTAGCTACAGTAAAAAACAGATTAAAGACATTTTCCTAACAATCTCCACCAAGTCTTCAATCTTCAACCTGTAGCTCCTTGACCTCTTCTCCTATTCCTGTATCACATCATAGCTTCTCTTGCACACTCTGTTTTCCTTTTATGCCATCGCCAAGCTCAGAGAAGTTTCACAGACCTTGAACTTCTCTACAAGAATGATCTAGAAGAGCATGTCCGTCGGATCAGAATCCACGTGCCCAACCATCTTTGCTCCTGTCTTCTCAAAAGAAAAACGTAGTCTTCTTACTATCTCACCGCTACTCAATATTGCTTGCCGGGGTATTTGCTTACAACATGATAACCTGTGAAATAACCGGTCTAATCCAGACCATGGCATACACTGCCAACCGCATTCGAATAAGGCTCATGAGATATCCTGCTTTTCCTCATCTATTTTGGGACATGTCCTGAGGAAAACTTGAGGAGAGACGCGTAGGGAAAGCTCTCTAGCTTTACCTGGCCCATCACATCCTTGATCAATACCTACACACAAGGTATTCCTCCGGTGATTACCAAAGCCTACTCCTCCTTCAGTCTCAATGCCGAGAACCATCTTTGCAGCCCCCCCGATCCTTCATCCTGAACGTCCCACTTAACCGAGTCTTCAGTACACTGATTTCAGACATGTCATAATTGGTGATCCACATGTCATCAATTCCTGACTCACCATGAAGGAATCAAACCACTGCCTAGGAGACAGGTCGAACCACGACCTCCTGCAAAGTCTTTTCTTAGCCCCTTTAACTTCGAACTGGTCTGGTTGCTTCATATAAGTTTGCTCTTCACTTTCCCTTGCAGAAGTGCAGACTCTACATCCATCCTTCCAGCTCAAGATCACTTTGGCTAACTAGCGCCAATCACGAATCTAATAGACACCTGCTATACCGTCGGCGTGAATATCTCTGAGAAGCCGATCCCTTCTCTCTGAGCATAACCCTTCACTACCAACATCGTCCTATATCTATGTTGTATCCTCTTAAAGATCCACCTGCATCCAACCGCTCACCGGCCCACTGGAAGCTCCACCAACTCCCATATGTCGGTCTGGTACAACGAATCTATCACATCACCCATAGTCACCTTCCACTTTTCAGTACCAGGCTCATTTAGAACCATCTAAATAGAAGATGAATCTCATGCGATATTGGAGTCGTCCATGTACCTCGCCGACATCCTGCGATCATGCCATGTGATTCTTCTCACAGGTAGCTGCTCCACCCGCTCTGTATCCCTGTCTGCACGTCTCAGCCTTCCTGTCATGCCCGCTCATGTGGCCATGCCCAACATGCCACACACGTGCAGAGGTAGAATCCGCTACATCCACTGCAGCTCCACCGTTTGAAGTGCTCCCGATCAACTTGTACAAGTTATCGAGTCGTTGTGCTTTCATGATTACCCGTGCCCCCTTAGATACTTTAAGAGCACCATCAATACCTGTGTACTTGCATCCTTTTGCCTCAAGCACACCAAGAGAAATCAGATTCTGCTTCAAATCAGGAACGTGCCTGACCTCAGTCAAGGTACGCTCCACCCCATCAAACATCCTGATGCGCACCGAACCAACAACCACAACATTACAGGAAAAACCATTGCCCATAAACACCTGTCCACCATCGCACTCCCTGTAGCTGGTGAACCAACTCCAATGAGGAGTCATGTAAAAAGATGCCCCTGTGTCTAGCATCCACTCGTCCTTACTATCATCGTATGACCGTCTGAGTAAAGACACAGACAAAACATCACCATCACATCCATTCGATCTATCTGACGTGGCAACGTTGACCTCCCTGTACGAAGCCTCAGAATCTTCTCTCTTTAATTTAGGATCTCTACAATCCTTCTTCACATGTTCTTCCTTCCCACAGTTCCAGCACTTTACCTTTCCTTTGCCCTTGCCCTTGGATTTGGATCTAGAACCTGAAGAACCTATACCTTGTCCAGAATTACTACCCACTGTAAACAGTGCATCAGAAGACGTCCCCATGTCGCTGTTTAGTTATCTTATAGCCTTCCCTTGAAGAGCCGAGATAACAGTATCGACACTCAGGGTTTTGTTCGTGCTGCACATAGTGTCCTTGAATGTCTCAAAAGACGTCGGGAGAGAATTCAGCAGCATACATGCTTGTTCTTCATCTTTCATCACTTCCTCCATATCCAGCAATTTGCAAACCAATTTATTAAAGTTGCTGATGTGAGCCTCCAGATCTTCACCTTCTGTCATCTTCAAGTTATACCACTGCCGCTTCAAGTGCAAGCGATTTTCAGAGGATTTCTTCGCATAAACATCCTCTAACTTCGCCCATAACTTAGCCGCAGTTTTCTCCCTTATGACGTTGTAGAGAACCTCATCCATGAGACATAAACGGATCGATGATTAAGCCTTCTTATCAAGAGTATTTCAATCACCATTAGTCATAGTAGATTTTCGCTCTTAAAGAGCACCATCTTCACCTTGCTTGATTAAGGAACTCATCATCTTGATCTTCCATAACTCAAAATTATTTTTCCCTGAGTATTTCTCAATCTCATACCTGGTGCTCGCCATTATTACTAGTCCCTCAGATTCAGATCTGTGCCCCAACCGAACTTTGGCTCTGATACCACTTGTTGGGGTTTTTAGCCTGCGGAATCACACAGATCTAGATCTAGGATAGCAATTCAATGGCACCAAGCATATAAGAGAACACACAGATTTAACGTGGAAAATCCTTGCAGGAAAAAACCACGGCACAAAGCGACAGAATTCCACTATGAAAGCATCAATTACAAAGAGAGAGGACTTACCCGATTCGAACAACCTCGAATCTCACCCTTGCTACACTCTTTGATAACCCTAAACCCTTTTAGGAACCCTTGGAACTACTTTAGAAAGCCTTCCCATACCCTAGAATAACCTTAGGGACCCCTATTTATAGTTTATGCAACTTCCCTTTCGCACCCTTGCGAAAGGCCGACTCAAAATCCGCAGTCCGCATCGGATTCGGAAACAAATCTGCGTAACCTACGACTGGTCGAGTCAAGTCTTCGACTGGTCGTGGGACCCCTACGACCGGTCGAGCCATCCCTTTAACCGGTCGAGCAGCTCGGACACCAAAATCCCATGTCGCTGGACTTTGAGTCGTGCAGGCCACAACCAGTCGAACTATTCCTACGACCAGTCGTGGCTGACCCACGACCAGTCGTAGCTACAGTAAAAAACAGATTAAAGACTTTTTCCTAACAGTATCATGTTAGGAATAGTGGGCCACACAATGCATTAGATGTATCAGATTATTAATGGGGTGAACAGTTTGGATCTGCAACATGGATATTAGGTGGGACCCACAATATGTGGTATGAACACTATCTATATACTCTGCCAGAATATCATACTGAACTAGAAGCTAGAATCAGCGAGAGTTTCTCCATCTCCTAAAGGGAAGAGAGGCGTGTGGGCGAAGTAATCAGCAGCCGTCTATCATGGCTTGAACCATTCATTCATCAGGGACATCTGTAAGTTGTCATCCAACCTGATTTTAAACGGATATGAATATATTTTTTCAGATCTTTCAAAAAATGGATTGGTTTCCGGTAATGCTTTGGACGATATCATGTATTGGCACAGGACCCAAACCTAACAGGTCTGAATCGTTGGGTTCGAGTGGTATACCAGGGCAGTTCAACTTTGAGGTTTGAGCTTCATTGGTAGAACGTGGCCTACTTACTGGTCAGGTCAAGGGGAAGCCAGACCTGTCCAGTTTAAGAAAAGTGTTAGAATTTTCGAAATCTGTTAAAATTTGTATTGTTGGAGCTCGGTCTCTTATCTCACACCACTATAATGTATTCCCGAGCTATAATAAATCTGAATTAATCATAGGTATTAAAAATTCGAATCTAATACCACCGTCAATACATGCGCTTTGCGGAAACATATTCAACAAAGATAGAGCAATCATAATAATAAGAATAAAAAAATAAAAAAAATCAATCAAACAAAACACAAAACACTGATTTTAGATGAAAAACTCTTGTAGAAGATTAAAAATAAAAATAAAAAATCACAGCCCAAAGCGACAAAAATCTCCACTATAATCAAAACCTTAGAATTACACATACTTAACATGTTTTGGGTGTGCACATAATCAGGGAACGAAGTCATTGAGGGGTTAGCAACTTAAAGCCCAATATTGAAAGTACCCTAGGCCTTTTGAACGGTCCACGAGAAACAGATTGCATCAATCCGTGGATCTCAAGGTTTGATCCATGAGTCACAAATGAAATAAATGCCCAGGCCCATAAACAAATAGGGCCCATGCCTTTATAATCTAAAACCATCCATGTCATGGGATTTACCATGGATGGCCCAATAATAAAAAAAATCCAAAATCATAGCTATTGAATATGTGACCTGTGGCAATTGTCCGTGAATGGACTGTGCCTCAAAAATATACTTGATTCCGTTTGTGATATGACAACAGATGGTTAGTATAAGAGATGCACCATCAGCCCATGATTAGCTGAAAAGGTCCATCATGGGTTGGACTCCAATGTTTAGCCAGCACCATTTAAAAAATGATGGTGACTCTTCAACCATGCATGTGGAATAGTTCAACACAACACTTGATACATGTGGAGTGGAACTCTGTATGAGAGAACATAGTAGGGTGGAGGAACACACACCCTAAACACGCCTGCCTTGATTTTTATATTTGTAGTGTTTTTATCAGTGTAATTAAATTTTAATTTTTAATTATTAAATATCAAGTCAAGCCGAATTGAGTTAAATCTTTGAGTTAACCTAACTTGACTGGATATCGAGTCAAAGTTTCTAAGTTTTGAAACTATATCCATAGCTAGAGCTGAGCATAAGATAACTCGATTCGGCAAACTTAACTCGTCCGACTCATTTAGATCCGACACAATCTTAAACCGAGTGGGTGAGTCGATCCAAATCGAGTTGACTTCATCCAATCCAAACTCAAATTGAGTCAAGTTCGGGTCATCAGATCTGACTGATGGAGAGGCTATAATTCTGGCAATTGCATCTAAGTTTTGAGTTGTGATTTCAGCTTGGGGATACCTGCTGCACCTGACCCGACTCGGTACCGACTCTACCCGATTCTGTACTTGTGACCGGGTCAGGCTCAGTCCCGATTAGTCCAGGCTAGACTCATATTCGGATGGGGTAGTTGTGTCAGGCCTATTTCAAAACCGGATTTAATCACGTCAACCCTAACCCGGTACGACTCGACTCGATGCCCAGCTCCACAGCCAGATCTAAGGCTCATTTGTCCCGAAATCTTCAAAACTCGGAGATATTTAGGTGGTACAGCAACAACATCGTAAATGTAAATGTCAATCTACTCCGTTCATCAAGTGGTAACCCTAATTTTCACTGTACATGCAAAAGATCATCATGATAAAAATCTCATATGGTCCATGGATGGGATGCTTATGAGGTAGATCCATGGATGGGATGGCTATGATTGTCCGCAAAGATGATTCTTTATGTAAGGAGCAATCCATGATCTTGACCGTTGATGCTAAACCCTATAGATCAAATGGTTAATATTTGTCACATCGGTTTGACGTTTGAATGGTTGCCCATAAAATTTACGTTCCACCTAACAAACAATCTAGATCAATGGATTGGACAGCTAATTGTCCAATATCTCCACAACATCTCGATCACTACAAAAATGCACACGTGCTGCATGCGGAGCTCTTGAAAATTACACTACCTTGCGGTTGCTCACAAAAGGATGTGACCCATCTAAAATAGGGCCCATGATTTAGACGGCTTAGATTAACGATCGTGTATGGAAGTTTACAATGAATGTCTGCAAGAGTAAGAATAATAGTTATGGACCTTCAGATCAATGGTTTAGATTAGGCAAATATGGGCCCACATTTGGTTTCAAGTGCATTTTTGTTATGCATCATGAAAGGTGGGGCACGCATAATGAACGGCCCAGATCTTGCTTAGGTTGGAGCCAGACTTAGGCCCGAGATGCAAAATAATATCATTAGGATTGGGTGTGGCTATATGGCTAAGTGGTAGATGGACTCTGATTCAACACAGAGATAATGGGATCAAGTGTCCATGTATTATAAATGTGAAAAAAGGTGGTTTGGCAAGTGCACCCACACCATACTTTGTGGGCCCCATGCGGTTTGTCATAGCGTCAAAGTTTTGTGGGCCCCACGATGATGTATGTGTTTTATCTCTGTTGGTCCATCTAATTTTCCAACTCATTTTAGGGCATGAGCTAAATATAAGGTAGATCAAAGCTCAAGTGGACCACACCACGTGAAACAATGGGGATTGAACTCTTATCGTTGAAAACTTCTTGGGGGCCATAGAACTTTTGGATCAAGCTGATATTTGTGTTTTCTCTTCATAAAGGGTTATGTGACTTAATCAAAAGGTTGGATGATAAATTAATAAACATTACTCGTGGGTAATGAAGTTTGTTTATGTGGTATAATTCACATGAGATATAGATCTTCCTCATCTTTTGGATCATGCCCTAAAATGAAGTAGAAAAATAGATGGATAACATGAATAAAACATGTACATCACCATGGGGCCAAAGAGCTTTGACGCCAACTAGCTCCATGGTGTTGGGATCACAAGCTCAACCTGGCATGGAAAATGGCTTTTATTGCTCTATTTTTAAAGACAAAAGAGTTGTGCAAATTTTTCATACACATAACATGTTGATTATACCTTGAAACAATATAAGTAACGGCTGCATCATTCAAATCGTGTTGATATAATGATCCAAACTATCCAAACATTGGCCATCTACATAGACAGAAAACATTAATGAGTTACACACTTGTGTCCTTATGTTAAGGTTTGTGACCTATTTGAGGCTCAAAAATTTCTTCATTGTTTATTAAAGTATATATTTCAACAGACTTATTATAAGTATTCTGTCAAATGTCACTTATGTACACTAATTTAAGATATTAAAATTGATTTAACTAAGTCCTTTTATATATATATATATATATATATATATATATATATATATATATATATATATATATATTACATAATTCCTATGCATCCTAATTATAGGCATCTAAACATAATTTTTGAATTCCAATGCATTTTAATTATAAGTTTCCAAACACAATTAGAGATTCCAATTCACATTCCGATGTCATTCCAAATTTAAGCTCTCAAAAGAGAATAGGAAAAATGTTAGGGCAACAAAGTGGTCCATTTGATAAGTGACGACCTTAATCTTTTAGCAATATATATATATATATATATATATATATATATATATATATATATATATATATATATCGTCAGACCCATTTGATTGGCAGCTTGGATCTTGCACGTGTGCAATGTTGGTGTGGGATGATGGCATGTAGATGTGTTATTAGGGATAGTTTCCTCTAGAAAATTAGTAAATTAGTAAATTCGGGATTTATTTTTCTTTTAATGTCCCCATCAGCAATTTGTGAGGCTCATCACATGGATTGTCTGGATTACAGAACCAAGTCCCGAAACTAATGGTCATCGTTCGTGCGATATCCAAAAGTGAAATGTCATTCTATTGTAGAAAATGGATGGACAATAAATTACTGGAAATGAGCACCTAGGAAAATCTTAGCCCCTTAAGAAAATCCATTCCCAAGCCCTTGCAAGTGTCTAGAATCCTCTCACCTTGTAAAACTCTTACCCTTTAGAGCAAACACTCGTATTTTACTAAGCTCCAATCATATTAGGCCTTAAATACGCCGATTTACGCTAATCTGCAACCTGTTGGCAAACTGAAACAAAACGACTCACACATATCAATCAAACCGAAAACGTGTAAATCTACACCGTGTGTTAACTGAGCTTCACCCACTAATTTGGTTGGACTGATGGGATATTAGTCGAACCTATAGTGGCATTCTCTGCATTCTCATATTAATAGAATCCAAAGCATCCCTCATAACAATCTCCACGTTAACTTGTATTCTATTAAGTCACCCTGAAGATCACTGGCGCAACCTCTACTATGAATTTTCAAACCATATGAGAACATGACTAATTAAATTAATAATTATTAATAGAATTAAGCACTTTGTTTAATTGGTAAATGTACTTTTGTTGGAAGAATAGGTGAGTGGGTCAATCTTAATATAATAAAAATTAACTTTTTTTAACAAATTACTAAATGCGATGGATTCTTCTAGATCCAGAGATCTTTCTTTATTTAAATAGAAGAACCGGTAAGGTTCCATCATTTTTCTTTAATTTTTTTTTTCTAAAATTTCATAAACAAATTCTAAATCTAAATAATGAACAAGGTGAATCTATCCTATGCCCATTGTTTTGATCTATGGAGAAGTTTTAAAGAAAACAAAATAGTTTTTGCGCGAGATCTCGTATTGTTGGAGATCAACTTTGAGAAAATCCAGTCATATCGGTCTAAAATGATTCGAATCAAAGTATCTTAAGGCCGAATTGTATCAGGGCCTCAAATCCTAAAGTGATTTGACTGGTATATTTTGAACAGTGATCTACAGATAGTATGGATGATGATAGATGATGCTATAAACGGTTTTAACCAATGATTGTAGACCCCGAATAATTCGGATACAAGCGATCCATTGTATTTTTCCAATTCTGATGGAGAAATCGGTGGATGATATTGGACCCAAACCCTTGTATTGTTTGGGTTCATGAAAGGCGAAACTCTAAAATTTTTAAAAATCAGATTATGTAATAAAATCTAGCCGACTTTGGTCGATTGATCGAACATATCGATTCCTGTCTAACAATTAAAGTAAAAAAATCATAACGTAGTCCGATTGATCGAATCCCTTGTTCGATCAATCGAAGGTACAGATTGAGAATAACAAATATGTCTAGCGAGCAAATGGAATTAAATCTTACTTATTTCGATCGATCAATGGGTAGGTTCGATCGATCAAAGGTGGCCAAATTTGTCCAGAGGCTTGAAATATTAAAATCCATAGTTGATTAATCAGAAGATTAATTGATGGCCGTCGAGCTAGCTCGATCGATCGACAATCCCTTGTTGATTTACAAATTGAATAATGGATTAATCAGTCCAGTGGGACATCTTGGGTTGATCAAATGTAGACCCCACTGGGTGGAATATCTAGATTAAAGTTGTAAATTGTTAAACTATTTTTTAGGTAACCGAATTCTAGATTCCCAAGCATACACCCATTCTACGGATTTGACTCAACAAAGAATAGGTGAGTGAATCCTAACATGTTTCATACATGTATGGTTAAGATAGATGTTATGGTTGTTATGATTGCCATGATTGATGTAACTATTGTGTTGTTGTGATAACATGTTAAGATGATCCTTATTGTATTAATTCATGCTCTAATAATTATTGATATAAATTGAACATGTGAACATGTGAACATGTAAATCATTACAATCATACATCGATTGTTTCTTCTTGCACCAAGAGATGTATATGCCGATTGTGTATAGCGACGCATAAATATTGAGCATGCATTACATGCAGCTATAGTATTCCTAGGTTGATTCCTAGAGGCACGCTCTTTATTACTGCATGCACATCCCTGGATGGTTTACCTGGTAGATTTATTACCGGATGCACATGTTAGTGGAAGTCTACTCACAGAGTAGATGCGGGCATTGCCCATGGCTACCTTCGATAGAAGCTAGCCAGATGCAGGTTGACGGATATCCAACCCAAGTAAGTGGACGATCATCTTATTTGACATGCATTCCATGACATCTCGGCATGCATACTCATACTCACATACATATATTCGATTATTGCTTTAACTTATATCTTATATTATATCGCATATGAACGATGATGGGTTCACTTACTAGCCTGTTCAACTTAGGGGTCGTTTGGCACCGTGGATTGGAGGGGATTTGAGGGGGTTTCAAATCCCCTGGTTGTTTGGCAGTATAAAGTAACTGGGGGTTTCAAATCCAAGGGGTTTCCAATCCCCTCTTTGAGGGGGTATGTAATCTGCGGTGAGAGCTTAGATTACACCTAAAATCGTTTCAATAGTTACTGGTGTAACATGTGTGTCACTATACACTATCATTTTATTGGGCACATGACCCACTAATGATGATCAACACCGTCCAAACATTTTCCAACATCGTCCAAACATTGTCCATGTAAATGAACGATTACAAATCATTGGCTAGTCACTCAAACATGATCTTGTGCTTGTGGCCTATCCGAGACTTGGAATTTCATCATTTTCGGGCAAAGCATATATTTCAGCAGGCTTTTCACAACCATTGTGTCAAAAATTACATATCTCACTAATTAGAGATATTAAAGTTGATTTAGTAATTAAATTCAAACCCCTGTAAATATACCACAGGTACTTTTGGATTAAAGTTGATTCACACTCTAAGGTGCCAAACACACTGGGAGGATTGCAAATCCAGGGGGTTTCTAATCCTGGGGGTTCCGAATTTAGGGGGTTTCTAATCCTGAGAGTTCCGAATCCAAGGGGTTCTAAATCCACGCTCCCAAACAGGCCCTAACATTGTGGATTGACAACCATACAGAGGCGAATGAAACGAAAAACTTAAATCAAGTATCGAAAAATAAGGCTGGGTTAGTGGATGAAATACATGACCAATAGTCGTATCTGGTGGATGAGCTTGCCACATTGAATGGATGATTTATTTATAAAGTTATTTTATAGGGGATTTAGTTTTCATTCATTTTAGTTATTAATGTTTAGATTAAATTTTAGTATTGTTTATAGTTATGATTTTTTTGAACGACATTTAATATTTTAGTTGAATCAAGTCTCAAATGGGTGGACGTAATTTAGTTTTGAATTTCATTAAATGGTTTTGAATGTGATGAAATTAGTATTGAAATAGACATGTGATTGTGTGGATGCTAACGTGCTGAAAACCTATAATGAATTAAAATACACCTCATATTAACTATATGATAAGTGGAATTACGTACACTTGGTATACGCATCACTTGGGTCCGAGGGTGCACACTCTGTATCCAAATTGAGGGCTTGACATAGACCACTCCTTGTATTTTTCACCTAGAACGCAACTCCATATCGGCACTCCCGTTCAAGGGTGCCCAATCTCATCAATGACTGGAGAGATTGATCAAGCCCAAGCAATGCTTAAACTTCTCTATGGTCATTGACTTCATCAATATATCCACGACATTCTCATACATGTGAATATTTTGAAACAGAATCTCTCATAAAGTAATGTATTCCTGTATCTTATATAACCTCACGTTGATATGCTTAGTTCTTGTATGATACACTTGATTCATCATTAGATGGATAGCACACTAACTATTGTAACGCAACTGAATCGCCTCCTACTTCAATTCGAGCTCTCCAATTAGACCATTCAACTATAATGCCTCCTTTAACGCCTCTATTGAAGTTATATATCTTGATTCGCTTATAGACAACGTTATCATAGACTGTAGCATAGATCTCCAACATATTAGTTTGACTGTTAATGTGAAAACATATCCCGTAGTTGACCTCCTATTGCTAGATTACCTGCATAATCTGAATCCACGTAGCCTACAACTCTACCTGAAGCTTCATGTCCCCTGAAAAAGATCTCAGTGTTGATTATGCTTCCGAGATATATGAAAATTCACCTAACAACATTCTAATATCTTTGTGAATCTCCATGTCTAGGATCTTTTTCGCAACGCCCAGATCCTTCATGTCAAACTCATTGCTTAATAGAGAATTAAACAATAGTGTCTTATTCTTATCCTTTGTAGCAATCGGCATATCATTAACTAAAGCATAAGTAAAATATAGGACTCGTTCTAAAACACCTTGTAATATACGTGCAATTGTACTCACATTTGATATACTCAATCTTGACCATGCAAGAATTGAACCATTTATACCACTGCCTCAAAAACTGCTTCAGCTCATCCAATGACTTTTTTAGCCTATACATGTGGCCTTCCTTACCAAACTCCTCAAATTCTTCAGGCTGCCTCATGTAAATGGTTTCCTCCGAATTTTCATGAACGAATGTCGCCTTCACATTGAGCTGCTCTAATTGGATTCCTCTATCATAGCCAGTATCACCCTGATTGATGTATGTATCACGACTAGAAAAAAAAAAACTTTATTGTATTATACTCCTCTATGTGAGTACCCCTTGGCTACACGTCATGCCTTGAATTTTACGCCCTCATTTTCTATTAATATTTCATTATTTCCTCTCTATCATTCTTGTTCTTTTATAGAGTCCCTAGAGTTAAGAAGTAGCTTGTGATACCCTATTTCTTGTAGAATTCTATAAATCTCACATCTTTGAACTCCGTACCATTATTCGACCTGAGATACTTAACATGTCTCCCGGTTTGCTTCTCTACTTCTGCATTACATTCCTTAAACTTGACGAACACCTCAAACTTGTGCTTTAAGAAGTAGGCCCAAACTTTCATCGAGTAATCGTCTGTGATGCTCAAAAAGTATGTTGCTCCTCCCTTAAACAATACTGTCACTAGCCCCCAGATAATGAAATGAATATAATTGAGTACACTATTACTAGTATATATAATAGTTTAATTTGAACCTTGCCCTATATTGTTTCCCATATACGCAATGCTCACAGAAATATACATCGCACGCCTTAACTCCCTTTAACAGTTTTCATTTATGGAGTTCCATCATGCCTCTCTCACTCATATGCCTTAACTGCATATGTCATAGATTACCGTCATCTGTGTGAGATTTTGCATCTGAGGTGATAGCGGCCTCACACATAACAGTGCTCCTAACCAACTTGTATAGATCTCTCATCTTATGTCCCTTCATTGACACCATTATACCCCTAGTAACCTTGATTATAACTTAAAATGTGGTGAATGTACACCTGTTTGTATTTAAAACTCCAAGGATATCAAATCTTTCTTCAAATCTGGGACATGCCTGACATCACCTAGAGTCCATATGACTCAATCAAACATCATTACATTAATGGTCCCTATTCTGAAGGCCTTACATGTTGCATCATTTCTCATCAGAACACTTTCATCATCATACAACTTGTAGGAATCAAACCAAGTCTTATCCTGACACATATGATACAAACATCCTGAA
Organism: Magnolia officinalis; assembly: GCA_021015155.1. NCBI lineage: Eukaryota > Viridiplantae > Streptophyta > Magnoliopsida > Magnoliales > Magnoliaceae > Magnolia > Magnolia officinalis. Next base: position 16,099,818 of record JAJHSJ010000002.1, on the reverse strand, counting down.
TCACATATCCATGTATCTGAGAGATTACTTGTACCTGAAAAAACCAAGAGGTCTTCCTTTGAGATCTCTTCTGCTACACTAGTCGATTCACCTATGTTCATTTTACTCTTACTTTCGTGGTCGTCCTTTCCTTTTTTGAAATCTCTTTTTGAAGTGCCCCTTTATGCAATAATAGAAGCGTCTATCCTTAGCCTTTAATTTCGATCTAGTTTTTTCTTCCTGTCAAACTGAGATCACTTCATCGATCTCCCACGTTCCTGACCCCCTTTCGTAATTAAACACTTCTGCCTAAGAGTCCTCATCATTTTACTTCTTCCTCATCTTGTTGGAAACGAGACCCGCGATGATTTTTCCAACTTTATTGCAATTTTCTCATACAGTAGAGTAATGACAAGATTATCGTAAAATGTGGGAGGCAATGCTAGAAATACCATTGTTTTGTCTCCATCCTCGATTATCACTTCAAGCCTTAACAACTCGCTACATACTTTCATAAAAAAAAGTTCATGTGCTCTAGGAGATTGGATCATTCCTTTATTCATGGCCAAAAAAGTTATTTCTTCATAAACAACTTATTCCTGAAGAACTTCGCCATATATGGATTTTCTAATTTCTTCCACATCTCTAAAAGAGATTCCTCAATCAGAATGTTGTACATGATTTCATCCGATAGACAGACAAATAATATTCATAACCTTCTCCCCAAGTTTCCTTTAGTCATCATCAAGCATCTTCTCTGGTTTAGTCTCTAATAATGTCTTGCTCAATGCTTTTGATACTAGAATATCCTTAACCTTCTGCTGCTACAAACTAAAATTATCTTTCCCGACAAATTTCTATATATCAAACTTCAACCTTGATATCTTTGCAGAATTCTCGAATGACCTTAAACCTAACGCTTTGATACCACTTTTTTGGATTCCGGCTCTTATCTCACACCACTATGATGTAATCTGAGCCACAACAAACCCTATCGATCCCAATATTAGAAATTTGGATATAATACCACCGTCAATCCATGTTCTTTGCGAAAATACGTTCAATGCAGATAGAACAATCACAATAACTAGAATAACCAAAATAATTTAATAAGCAAACACAGAATACACTTATTTTATGTGAAAAACCCTTGCGAAAAAAACCACAACACAAAACAATAAAAATCATAACTATAATCAAAACCTTACAGTTTAAATTACTTACCTTCTTTGATTACAAGATTATTCGATCTCCCCTTGTGATGTGCAATTAGGAAAATTGTAGCCTCTCGAGAAAATCTCTTTTTAAGCTCTTACAAGTGTCTAAAATCCTCTTATCTCCTAAAAACCCTTGCCCTTTGGGACAAAGCATTCGTATTTCACCAAGTCATAATCGTATTAGGCCTTAAATACCCAGATTTGCACTAATCTGCGTAACATGTCGATTGGACCGAAACAAACCGACTCACACGTATTGGTTGAATCGAAAATGTATAAATCTACACAATGTGCTAATTGAGATTCACCCACTAATTCGGTTGGACTAATGGATACCGATCGAACATATAGTGGTCTTCTCTGCACTCTCAGATTGACAGAATCCAAGGCATCCCGCATAACACGCATTGGTTCCTAGTCAAAAATAGCAGAACCATGAGGGTCGAGACTGACCCATTTATCATATGTATCAAGTTTGGGTTGGTCTGGGTTTAGGTAGATTTGGGCAGGTTGAAGTCCCATACAAAAATTACAATTAATTTTTCATGCATAGTATTCCAAGCCATCCAATTAGTTGTGGCTATCAATTTTGATGGTATAAAAATAAAATAGCTAACGCTTCAAATTCAACAGGTAAAATTGATATGATTAGAGATTTTAAGTATTGTTATTTCTAGTATATTCCTCGCCTACGATTGGGCCCACGATTTGCATACAACGAGCGTATAATTAACAACATTTTATAGAGAGAAAAAAAAAAAGAAGAAGAAAAAGATGAACTATTGTTATAGCCTAGCTCAAAAGAAAGTAAAAGGATCCCAAACACTTAATCAAATATATTTTTTAAAGGTTTATGACTCAAATTAGGTCCATTGCAAAACCGGGCACAAGTAGGTCAGTTTGATTTTGGGAGGACCTAAAAGCAATTCATTTAATAATTTAGCTCAAGTTTTTAGATATGTACTCATCCTATAGGTCTAAATTTTGGACCCAAACCCAGACCCAGGCCTAGACCCAGACCCAATAGTTATTAGATCCTCCATACATAATGGTTCTTAAGACAATAAATGCCCTTACGTTGGTAAACCAATGTTGCAAATAGCAAGGGATATTTTTATGTCTTTTGATTTGAATTAGAGGTATTGTCATAAATTAATGACACTGATCAACTTAACCAACTTAATCTCAAATCCTTGATGTAACAAAATCATATTCTCTCTCCCTTGGCTACTAAGCTTTTAACCTTTTCTATAATAAAATAATGCATTTTTTAAAACTTGAAAATAAACTTTTTTGGGAGATTCTGTTTTTCTTTGTTTCTTCTTTTTTGTTAGAAAAATAAAAGTGACCCAAATAACTTTATATTTTGAAAATATCCAATGAAGTTGACATAAGGTCGGCTGGGCCTAATAGGCCCAAGAGCTAAGCCCAAAGCAAACCCAAAATTGTTTATGAACATGTATATCTAGATAATTAAAAAAGAACACCTAAAAATTTACATTGTGGTACCTTTTTCATAAAGGTTTTCAATAAGCTGCCTTATTAATCTAAGGGCTCATTTGGCATCTCTACCCTAATTCGATAAGGGTTTTTTTTTTTTTTTTCTAATTTTTTTAAGAGCAATTCTAATAAGCTCTTTTTGTTCTAACTCTTGTTTTAAATAAGCTAGTTTAATAAAATCAAATTTTTAGGGTTTTTTTTTTTTTTTTTTTTTTTTTTTTTTTTTTTTTTTTAACTCTTATTTGAAATAAGCATGTTTGGTAAAACCTTCAAATGAGAGATTTTTTTAGAAGTAGTTGACATCATTTTTAAATATTACAACAACCTTATTGTAAGACAATCCAATGATTCTTTTGGTGGATCTCATCACAGATAAACCATGACCCAAATGACAAAAGAATGGATGACTACAATGTTCATATTTTAAGACATTTGTGTTAACTATTATGTCATACATTAGATGCGGACAACCATCATATGAAGCCTACCTTTGATATGGACCGGTCAGTGTGAGCCAAACCTTCAAAGTGGACCATCCATCATACAAGGCCCATCGTGGATGTGGATCATTCATCATTAGGGCCAACCTTGATGTAGGTCATTCATCATGTGGGTCCCACCATGAATGCTAATTGTCCTTTATGTGGGGCACCTCAACGTCCACTACCAATCACCCATCATGTGGAATCCATATTTGATGTGTTCATAGTGTGGGCCCTACATTCGAAGTGGATTGTCCATCATGAGGGGCCCACTTTCAATATCCACCATTCATCATATGGGGTCCACTTTTGATATCCACCATTCATCATGTGGGGCGCACCTTCTATGTGGATCATCCATCAGGTGGCCCACTTTGGATATGCGTCATCCATCATGCGAGACCTTGGATGTGGACTATCCATTAAGTGGGGCCCACTTGATGTGGACCGTCCATTATAAGGGGCTACACTTTGATGTAGGCCATCCATCATGTGAAGCCCGCTTCGTCCATTATTTGGGCTCACCTTAATGTGGATCATTCATTATGTGGAGCCCCACCTTCAATATGGGTCGTTCATCATGTGGGCCCACCTTAATGTGGATCATTTACTGTGTGGAGCCCCACCTTCAATATGGGTCATTCATCAAGTGGGCCCACCTTTGATATTAACCGACCATCATGTGGCCCACCTTCAATGACCATTATCCATCATGTGGGTCTCAGCTTTGATGTGGATTGCCCATCAAATGGGACCTACTTGATGTACATGTTCCTTTATGCTGGGCTACACTTTGATGCGGGCCATTTATCATGTGGGGCCCACCTTTGATGTGAACCATTTATTACATGGGCCCACCTTGATGTGGGCCCCACCTTCAATATGAGTCATTCATCATGAGGCGCCCACCTTTGATATCCACCATCCATCATGTGGGTCCCACCTTTGTTGTGGACATTTTATCATGTGGGGCCCACTTGATGTGGATAGTCCATCATGTAGGACCCACCTTTGATGTCCACCATCTATCATGTAGGTCCACCTTTGTTGTGGATCATCCATCATGTGTGGGCCAACCTTCAATATGGGTCATTCATCATGTGGGCCCATCTTTAATGTTAACCTTCCATCATGTGGTCACACATTAAATGTCCACCATCCATCGCGTGGGTCACACCTTTGATGTGGACCATCCATTAGGTAGGGCCTGCTTGATGTGGATCGTCCATTACATGAGGCTACACTTTGATGCGGGACACCATCACGTGGGGTCACACTTTGATGCATGACATCCATCATGTGGGGCTCACCTTTGATGTCACCGTGCATTATGTGGGCCCATGTTTGATGTAGACCATTTATCATGTGGGGCCCACCTTAATATGGGTCATTCATCATGTAGGCCTACCTCGAAGAAATTGTAATGAGAAGAGGAGGATTTTTGTCCAAAAAATATTAGTCCAAGATGCCTACCAACTTAAGTCAAATCCGGCGTGTTTGAAAAAGTAACCCCTCCTCAACTTAAAAAATCAGAGTTTATTTCTTATTTTATAAACAAATAAGCACTTTGAGTATATTTTATCAAACGGTCTAAAGGCTTATCTTTTAAAAAATAATAATAGTAATAAGTTCTTATCTGTAGAGATGCCAAACACTCAGTGAGTAATAGTCATTAGAGTACCTTTTATTAAATTTATTAATGTTGGTTGGGTCAGCAGATGTTAGCAAAGTGGTCAGTGGCTTGGGTGGGCCCATCATGATGTTTATGTGAAATCCACCCTGACCACTAGGCAGGTCAACCCATGTTAGCCTTATAGCCCAAAAATCAGCCCCCTCATCGATTCAAGCGGACCACACTAATGGAAATAATGTACAGGTAAACACTCACCGTCCAAAATATTTCCCTTAGTATGGTCCAGTTGAATCATAAATGGGCTTGAATTTTGGGCACTGGGCTGAATTTCCGTGTTGCATCTAATAGTTGGAGAAGATTCATAAAATCATCACAATGGGCTCTATAAAAACCAAGTGTGAACATCCCTCTCAATTGTTTTCTTTGGGGCAGCTCACCTGAATCACAAGTCAGCCTAGAATTACACATCTAATGGTCTGAGCGTGTCTCACAAACACATAATATTTGACCCCATAAAAAAATGAGAAAGGGTGTCCGAACAAATTTCATTTCTCTTAATATATAAGTGGAAATCTCTGATTTCTTAGGAACAGTTGAGAGAGGCCGCCCTTGATTTTTTATGGGCTCATCATGATGTGCATGTGGAACCCACTCCGACCATTAGATGTATAATCTCATGATAGCATCAATGCCCAAAAATCAGGCTGACTTATGATTCAAGTGAGCTACACCAAGGAAAACAATTGAGAGAGATGCTTATCCTTGATTTTTATGAGCTCATCATGATGTGCATGTGGAACCCAGTTCGACCATTAGATGTATAATCTTATAATAGCATCAATACCCAAATATCAGGCTGACCTATGATTCAAGTGAGTCACACCAAAGGAAACAGTTGAGAGATATGTTTATCCTTGATTTTTTTATGGGCTCATCATGATGTGTATGTAGAACCCACTTTGACCATTAGATGTATAATCTCATGGTAGCATCAATGCCCAAAAATTAGGCTGACTTATGATTCAAGTGAGCCACACCAGAGGAAACAGTTGAGAGAGATGTTTATCCTTGATTTTTTAGGACCCATTGTGATGATGATATGAAATCCACTCCAATTATTAAATGACATGCCAAATTTAGGCCTGGAATCCAAAAATCAGGACCATCCATGATTTTGGTGGGCCAAGGGAACCAAGGGAAACAATTTGTAAGGTAATTTTTGCCTCTTATATTGTTTCTAATTGTAAATATAGTCCACTTAAACCACTGATAAAGTTGAGTTTTGGTTCTTGGCATAAAAAGGGGGTAACAGACCTGGTGGTCAGGGCGGATTTAACACAAACATCAGGGTGGGCTCACTCGAGCTGCCTACACCTTTGCTAGTACAATGAGCATCCGCCGGAAATCCAATGGATGACACTATCATCAAAAGCACTTGGATTAGTGGGTAAGCTTTTTGAAAAAGGTAATGGTAATTAAGTTCTAAGAGGTCATTCGGCACCATGGATTTGGGTGGATTTTAAAAACCTTGGTTGTTTGGCACCACAAAATAATAGAGAGTTTCAAATCCCACTCAAAGAGGGGGTTTGAAATCCGCAGTGAGATCTTGAATTATATTTAAAATCTTTTTAAGAGTTGCATGTGTAATATATGTGTCACTTGATTATTAAACCATTGGGCACGTGGCCCACTAACGATATTCCAAAACAACTAGATTATCAATTGCGTCACCATAATTATTTTAATATGATGATCAGTGCTGTCCAAACAGTCCATTTAAATCAATGGTTAAAAATTATTGGTTAGTCACTCGGACATGATCTTGTGCTTGTGGCACACCTGAGACTTAGGATTTCATCGTTTTCAGGCCATATATATAATTCAACAGGCTTATTACAACCATTGTATCAAACATTACAAATGTTCACTAATTAGAGATATTAAAGTTGGTTTAATAATTAAATTCAAACTCCGGTGAATATATCATATATAACTATGGGTACTCGAATCGTGACCAGGTGTTGAAACTCCTGAGAGTCTACCACTGGAGTAAGGACCCGATTTGATGTAATTACATATGAAATATTTACATATAAATTTTCCAAATAATCATTGAATGCGTACATCAAACAGACGCATGCGTTTGAAAGTGAAGAGGAGTTGCCCCATATTTTATGATTATTCGAGGCCAAAGGTTGGTAGGCCTCAACCATGTGTTATATCCACTCCATCCACTTATTAGTATATATCATTTTGTGCTATGGACTAAAAATGAGGAAGATTCAAATATCCAGTGGACCACACTACATAAAATACTGTAGATTGAATGCTTACCATTTAAATGTTCTTTCCATAGTGTGGTCCACTTGAGCTTTGGATCTATCTCATTTTTGGAGGCATATCCTAAAATAATTTATCCAAATGAATGGACGGCATGGATGAAACATATACATCATGGTGAGACCCATAAAGTCTCTCACAATTTTCTATCTAAAAGTTGGTGCGGTCAATGTCATATACGCATCCCTTTTATCCTTTCATCACAAATTCTTATAAGCACTTAATTAATGCTTAAAAACGTATAAAAGACTCCTCTAGTCCCTGAAATACATCGAACCAAACAGTCCGTAAAGTACCGAAATGTAAAAGAGAAACTTCTTTCTGCACGACCCATATAAGGCCCACCAGCCCTTTTAAGCGCACTTCTTTTTAAGCTTCCAAAAATAAGTCTCTGCAGTACGGACGCCTCTGCACATGACGAAAATGCCCCCTGCTCTAAAAATATCACCACATGTACTCCCTTATACGCAAATACACGTCCGTACTCTCCATGCCATCCTAGCCCTTATTTTTCACCCATTTTCTTCGTGAAATCTCCATAGAATCTCCATAGAATCCCCATCCAACTATCACATTACATCTTCCATTATTCATTACTCAAGGCAAATGGTTTTCTTTTTCTGAGAGGATGTGGATGCATTGATAAATGTGAGATCTTGAAGACTTGTCTTCGAAGAACGTGTTTCACGTCAACGTACTTTTATTATTATTCTGGAACAGGATTTTACTGATACGGCGGCGGGACGAGGTAAGGACGTTTAAATTCTTAACAAATTACCTAAAAGTTTGTGGTCAATTTCACGTGTCAATTTCATGTATTGCTAAATCAGTTTTACGTGGTTATCCAATAAACTTCCAAAAGTTCGTGGTCAATTTGACGAAGATTCGGGGTCAATTTCACTTAGCGCATCTTTGATTTTCTCATGTAAATGTAGATGCAGTGGAAATGGGCAATAATTATTTCTCGGGTAATTACCTTCGAGGAGACTGCCAAATATAAGTGGGGCCCACCATGATGTAGGTAGATTATCGACACCGTCCATCCATCATGACAACTGAATTTAGGGCATGAGCCCAAAAATGTGTCAGATTCAAAGTTCAAGTGGACCACACCACAGTAAAAATGTAATCAAACACTTACCTTTAAACACTTCTTAGAGCCACTGTTTACTTTGGTGTGGGCCACTTGAATGTTGGATTTTTCTAATTTTTTAGCTCATGCCTCAAAATGTTACGGTAAAACGGATGAACGATGCGGATATGTCATATACATGACGGTGTGGGCTACAAATTTATGTCAGTTATTTTGGACCCGTTTTTCAAAGCAGTGTTATTTTCAAACAGGTGAAATTGTAATAATGGGCTATTTACAGGTATTTACATTCTCTTTGGAAAATCAAACGAGCCCTTAGTTCCTGGTCAATTTACTGAATTGATCGGTCAAGTTCATGCACTACTTGGTCAAGTTCACGCATTTTCCCTTCAAATTGTAGTGCATTTTTGTAATACGACCGTCAAATATGTAGTGCCTTTTTTGTAATACGACTGTGAATGTTATATATTGAATACATTTGTTGCTTTCTTTGAAATTGAGAATTTCATACCACTATGATTCAAATTTCACGGTCAATAAGACATTCGATTCACGGTCAATTTTATGCACTTCACGGTCAATTCGCTTCACTTCACGGTCAATTCCATGCATTTCATGGTTAATTCCATGCGAGTCCCCTTAACTTCACAGTCAATTAAATGCATTTAACGGTCAATTCCTTTCACTTCACGGTCAATTCCATGCATTTCACGGTTAATTCCACTGATTCCCCTTCATTTCACGGTCAATTCCATGCATTTCATGGTTAATTCCCTTCACTTCACGATCAATTCAATGCATTTCACGGTCAATTCCCATCACTTCACGGTCAATTGAATGCATTTCACAGTCAATTCCCTTCATTTCACGGTCAATGCAGTGCATTTCACGGTCAATGCAGTGCATTTCACGGTCAATTCCATGCATTTCACAGTTAATTCCATGGATTCCCCTTCACCTCACGGTCTATTCCATGCATTTCACGGTCAATTCCCTTCACTTAAAAAATTTAACTGATTAGTCGGTCATATTCGAGCTAGTACAACGGTGTATTTCCTACTACCTGGTCAAATCCACCTTATACATGTGAATATTAAACGAGTTATATTATTGTGTTTGTTTTCAGAAAATGGCTTCGATAATGATCCTATGCTCATATGGTGGGGAGTTAGTAAGCGAAAATAATCGATACACGTACAAGAGCCGATACTCGAAAACTACTGTTGTGAGCATTGACACTACATATGCTAGGCTTCTATCGAAAATGTACAAGATTGCGAAGAGTATACCTGAGGATTATGATATTAGGTTGAAAGCATTGTTCCCCTGCACAAATGAATTAGTCCCTCCGTTTGTAATTAAAGATGATGAAGATGTGAGAATGTTGTTGGCAACATAGTTGAAGCATTCAGATCAGTACATCCCTTTATTCATCGAGACAATGGAGCGCGCTAACGAGGCAATACCCGAAGACCCGGTGGCTTTCAGCAGTTTCGAACATGACGCCCCAGCAGTAGGAAGTTTGGGTGAGGAACATATCTTAAAAGTTGAAGTAAAGGCATCACCTTCACATGTTCCTCTAAGCAACACCCCAGTACCAGAGCCGGCTCAGATATCAAACTTCATTATAAGTCAAGTGAGGGCGTCGGTGGACATGAATCTCATAAGTGAATATACGACATCACCTTCATTTAGAAGAGTATATTTGGCCTCAACATCTAACACCATCAACGTAAGTGGAAGCGACATTCCATTACCCGAGCAAGCTCGAACATCGGACTTCACCACCGACCTTCCCATTGTGCCTTTCGAGGATGCTGGTTTCACCAATACAGACCTGTCATTGTATTCACATTCACTTGATGACCTTATTGATATAGCCGTTGGCTAAACGTTTAAAGACAAGAGCCGGTGTAAGTATGTGTTTAGCCGATTTGTAATTCGCAACAACTTTCAATACAAGGTCCTGTATTCCACATCCAAGAAATTCACCATGACGTGCATGGAAGATAAGTGTGATTGGAGGGTACATGCATCTAGGGTGAATGATGCAGGAATTTTCAAGATTAAGACTTACACATCCACACATACATGTGAAATGTCATACATGAAGAGTGATCATCGGCAAGCAAGCAGTAAGGTCGATAAATTCTGTACAACACATAATATTCGTGTCGGTTCTCCTAACAAACCACTCTACACATAATATTAGGGCTACCTTCACGACATCTTTGTGTTTCTTGCTATCAACTATCCTATTGAACACCTCCAGTACATGTTTCTTTAGGATATGATTTGAATTGAAATATTTTTCTTTTATTGACTTCTTCAAACGAGGGATATTAGGTATGGAGAGGTCACCAAACTTCAGCCCTGTTATTAAGGTGAAGTCCATCTCGGAAAACTTTACACGGCTCCCCTGTATCTCGAATACAAGATTGCCTATATATCTCTCAATAAGTTAGTGAAAAATGGCTCCTATAAACCTAAATGATAGAATGTGTAATAAAAATGAGAATGAGGTCTTCTTAAATATATTTATTCTACTGTCATTCTTCTCCAACCCACACTTGACGCTATCAAACCACCATGTTAAAGAACATCTGCATGATAGGGTGGGGGCCGACTCGCCAAATCCCTTATGCAAGAGTTTGTTATCTGCAAGGATGAATGAGAAATTATATTAACGATAACATTCAATATTTAACGAAGCATAATGTTAAAGTTTACTTGTCGTGAGTTTGCAGAGTCAGCGGTCAGTTATTGGTGAATTCCAAATGAAAGTATAGGATTTATAGGTGAATTTTCACAAGTTTTGTGCCTGTTTCACTCATATATCAGTCAATTTCATGAAATTGTCGGTACATTTATACAAGGTTGTTGGTGAAAAAGATGTCAATATCAAGCAATTATTGGTCATTTTGACATTCAACAAGTATGCGGCCAATTTTACTAAGTTATCGGTCCGTGAAATGAGTGGAATTTACCGTGACGTGAAGGGGATTGTCCGTGAAATGCATGGAATTGACGGTCAATTGAAGGGAATTGTCCTGCAATGTATAGAATTAACCGTGACCTGAGGGGGATTGTCTATGAAATGCATGGAATTGACCGTGAAGTGAAGGGGAGTCGCCGGAATTGATCGTGAAATGCATGGAATTGACCATGAAGTGAAGGGGATTGACCGTGAAATGCATGGAATTGACTGTGAAGTGAATGGGACTCGCTGGAAATGACCGTAAAATGCATGGAATTGATCGTGAAGTGAAGGGAATTGACCATGAAATGCATGGAAATGATCGTGAAGCGAAGGGAATTGCCCGTGAAGTTAATTATATGTTTCTTGCAGTTGTGAGTTGAATTTCACTTAGTGCTCAGTCAATTTCATTCACTTTGTGGTCATTTTAAGTCAGTTCACGATCATTTTAACTCAGTTCACGGTCATTTTAGGTCAGTTCACGGTCCTCATCAATAACTCAGTGGGTCCTCGGTCTATTAACTCAGTCCGTGCTCGTCGGTCTTCGTTTAGTTTCACATCTCATTTCGTTATTTGTTTCAAAAACACTCATTGTGGCTCATTTGAGCATTAACTTTTGCCCATCTATCAGGACATGCTATACCATTCAGTGTTTAAAATAAAATAGGGTTGTACACGAGTCAAGCTAGCTCGAACAGCTCGCTCGATACGTCCAGAGTCAGCTCGGATTGACTTGGCTTGAAAGGCCAACTCGAGGCAAGTAAAGTTGAGTTCAAGCCGAGTTCGACCATGGTGTATTGCAACTCGACTCGACTCAAACTCGACTTAACTCAGCATGGACGAGTCAAGCCGAGCTTGGCCCACCTCGACTCGACTCGAAATCGACTTGACTCAGCATGGACGAGTCAAGCCGAGCTTGGCCCACCTCGACTTGACTCGACTCGATGTACGACACTAAAATCAAAGGATAAATGAATTGTCGACCGTGAAAATATGACCGTGCGCATATATAGTATAATATATAGTGGGGTTCACAAAAAGTGAGGGATTTGAATATACCTGCCGTTCGAAGCTTCTTAGATGGGAGACCATTTTCGTGGGGACCATTTTCATCCTTTCTTCGGTTCACAAAAGTCGAAAATGACGTGCGTGGGGTTTGTATTCTTAACCGGATAAAGGAGAAATAAAAAATGAAGAAAAGAGAGGGTTTTACTGGAAGGTGGACAGTCACAAAGGGAGAGAAGTAATCAGAGAATCAGGTTCGGTCGGCTAGGATGAAGGAGCAGGGAGAGGAAAGAAGAAAAAAACAGATTTTCGGTGGAGATGGGGCTGGCAGCGTCGAAAGAAAAGTGTTTTAGAGCAAGGGCATTTTTGTCATGTGCAAGGGCATCCGTATGCCTGGGGAGTATTCTTGGCAACGAAAAGGATTGGGCTTAAAAAGGTTGTGGGCCATATACTGGTCGTACAGTTGGAAATTTCCCAATGTAAAATCTAAGTACTTCTTAAAAAGATACCAGAACGTAAATCTCATGCTGAGTAAGGCAGTGTTTCATGACATGTGATGCATTCAGGACGCCGATTGCATGCTGCCCCTGCCGGGAGGGACACGGCAGGGACTCTGTGGGGCCCACCGTGATGTATGGAATTTATCCACACCGTCAATCAGTTTTTCCTTATCATCTCAAGATATAAGCCTTAAAAAGGAGGTAGATCCAAAGCTCAGGTGGACCACGCAGTGGGGATTGAACGCACGGAAGTTTTTATCACGCTGATGTTTCTGTCTTCTCTTCATCTACCTTTGTGGATGGCAAATAAACATCACGGTGGACCCTAGGAATGTTTCAACGGTGAGGATCATTATCAATGATACTTCTTGTGGTGTGGTTCACTTGAGTGTTGGATCTTAATCATTTTTGGGCTCATACCATAGGATGATTTTAAAAAATGAATGAATGGCATGGATAAAACACATACATAACGGTGGGCCATAGAGCCCTTACCTGGAACGAGTCCGTTATGGAACTGGATTCCTCAAAAAGCTAAAAAATCTGCCTAGAATCTTTATACTGTGGTGACGGTAATGTGCGGAAGAGTGGAAGTCAAAGTCAAGACACTACTCCCTGCCATCGTAAGTGTAAGGATAAAGTGCTGTCAATGCCTTGAACTTAGACATAGATTCCTATGCTAGTCCTATACCATTTAAAAAATGGTGGTGTCTCTTCAAACCGCACAATGCCAAGTTGTTTACGACCATCAAAATTGCTAATCCAACTGAGTATAGAGCATAAATGAAAACTTACACCAACAAGATGATATTAGCCATCTGATTTTTCCATTCGAGTCTGGCCGATCCCTTCTTTTACTTTTGACTATCGATTCAATAGTCATTGATTGGACGGTGAGGATTTCATGATTAGAGGGTGGAAAGAGATATTATCCATACATAAACAGGACATACAATTTAGACGGCATGGATTGTACATCAGCACCACATGTGATGATTCTGAGTCACCACCATCTTCAAAATGGTGCAAAGCTTGTTTTTGAGCTGCTTTAGAACGAATGTGTTTTTCCGAAGAAGAGATACTTCTACTTTATGTAGCCTCCTCACGTATGGTATCTTAGAATAATGCGTCCTTTACCTGCTTTTGCAATAACAACGACTATAAAACAAGATAGAACTCATCTTCCACGAGAAGTTGTGGTACCGTATACCATCTTTCGCGGCTAACTATATATCCACTTGCATAAATCCATGACAAAAGGGTAGGCCACACTGAAAAGAACCTGGCACAAGGTCATTAGGTGGTTCACAATAATGGAATCAATGGACAACAGACAGTCTGACTCACATACAGGTGTGGCCCACTTAATGAGTGGATCAGCCCGATTTATGAAGAGGGTGGTAATCAGCATCAGATCTACTGTATTCATGGTACTGATGTTGACACATGGATGAACGTGATGAGGTCAATCACAATCTTTCTCAAGGATAACTACTTCGTATCCACGGAGTTCATTTGGACTCCTCACATAGACTGCTGGAATCCACAAGAAAAAAATATATATTTTTTTAAAATTTTAAAATAATTTAATTGATAAAGAAAAATAAATTTACAAATATTTAAATAAGAATACTAAACCATTGAAGAAGTTTCGAAATTAAACTATGACTAAAACTGTAATAATTAGCTTCACCATGCGATTCTCCTCATTATTCTAAGCACTTTTCATGTTGGACACAACCCTTAAAGTCCAATGGATGAAGAGTTATAATCAAACTAAAACTAACTATAAATAGTAAAATCAGAAATAAAATGACAACTCGACTATAGATTGGCAAAATCTCACAAATTTAGTTTGTGCACCTGACATAGCAGGGTTGGGTGGCTAAAGTAGCTTGTCCTACCTCAAAATCATACATGGCACGCCATATATAACTCATTTTGATTTGCAAGATGCATTCGCTTTAAGGTCCTAACGGTCAAAATCACTTTTGCTTGGTATCAACCTTTTTCTGATCCATCTTGGTGATGAAACTATCCGCAACCCGCTCTATATCATATGTCCATAAGAACTAGCATGTTATATAGTAGGAAAGATGTTGTGGTACAACCAGTCTATCTTTGCCTACAGATTATCAGTTGTCAGGGAATGTTTTTTTTTTTTTTTTTTTTTTTTATTTTTTTTTTAATCATTTAAATTGGAAGGTTTATAATGAAAACTCATTTCCTTGAAAATGGTAAGTGGAAGGAGCACTTTGTTGAATATCACTCTCTCTCTTTTCCTATTGAAAGTGCAATAAAAGCTCACATCAAGAATGTTTGTATGTGAACTTTAACATGAAACTCTTTCTTTTCTGCCAACGTGTCATTTTGTACAGTCCGGTCGGACCATCCACTTGTTAGGTGGGCCACTGAGGTAAGCCTTACATGTAAATGTTGACGCAGTATGTTATAAAAAGGAAATTATCTCTACTTCAAATCATGGACCCATTGTAGAGATGAAAAATTCAAGGAGAGGTATAGTTGATACTCTGGCTACCTATGACGCTTCATGTGCAGGCAGCAGTAAATGAGACATGGCTCAAATTAAATGTGGCTGAGTTATAGTCCAAAAGTCAGATTGGTTGAATAATCCTAACTTGACATTTTTATTTTTAACCCGCCCAATAAATCTCCACCAATCTAATAGTCAGATGATCAACAAATTAGGATAATTTTATATATAGTTGATGATACAACTAAACTGTTACACAGTTTTTGGATGATTTAATTTGAGTTACATGCATGCCACATATGCAATTTCTAAGTACACGCGTATCATCCATCACACTCTGCCAGAGTATTGAATATTTCCTCCGGAGAAATGCTCCAGTCTCTCAAGCACAAAAAATTATAGTGCGTCAAGTTGCATTTAGTTGCATTGGGACACTTAGACTATCCAATCCATTGATCTATACCGTTCATTAGGTCAAACTCACATTTGATGTGAAAACATGCAAGTGTCAAACCTATCTGACAAATATTAACCACTCGGTCAATGGTCTTTAATATCGATGGTCAAGATCGTTTACACAAAATAGGCCCAATTAACAATATCATCCACGTATTTGTTAGGGACCATGATGGATTGCGTATGATTCTAAAGAATCACTTTTGTTAGGCAATCGTAGCCATCTAATCTATAGCTTGGAAAAAAAAGGATGGCTAGAAAATAAGGCCAAAACAAAGACGGATTAGATCATTCAGTCAGTGTGATTTTACCATGTGAGCCTGAGAAATGTTTTCTTAACTTTATGGACGGTTCAGATTAATCGATTAGACCATCTTACTGAACTGATGCAACGAGGAGCTCTATAACTTACAGTGCTCTAAAATACATGGAGCATGTCCATATCCTCAAAATTAAAATAATATTGATCTGGCAAGTTTTAACCATTGATTGATGGGCATTTGCTCGCGGTATTGGACCGTTACCTAATTTCCATCCAGATTGTGTATTTCGTGTCCACTAAAAAAGTTAGTGCATTGGTTCAATTCTATGTAATGGGTTTCATGACCCACGTGCATGAAAGATGTGTTTTTTTTATATTAAATATAGAACGGAGATTTTTTTATATTAAATATAGAACGGAGATTTTCTAGAAAAACTTAGATACTCTGGAAGAGCTTGATGGATGATATACAGGCTCTTAGAAGCTGCATACATGGTATACAAGTACATCAAATGAAACCATCCAAATTATGGTTCCCAGTTTTGATATCATGAACTGCAAAATAGTGCTTATTTTTTTATTATCTAACTATTGGATTGTTGGAAATTTATAAGACGGTTGAGAATTAAAATAAAAATAAAAATCCAATGCTTATGTTTCAGTAAGCAAGGGTCCACGAATCAGAGGCTAAGATTGTTGAAACAATCTGCTATTGGGATAATGAGTTGAAGACTGGATTTCACAATTAGATGGTTAGATTGAGTTAATGAATCCCACGTGTACAAATTCTGGGTGCTTGGTAGAATACGAATGCGGCAATTTTATTATTCATTAACTTGACATCCATTTATAGGTCAAAATCAACGATCACACGCAGGAAAAGTGGAGCATGCGGTATACCTTGTGGTACAAAGCATCATGTAATTATTCCTCATGGTGTGAATGCACATCAAATCTCACCGTCCCATTTATAGCCAATCTTTTGATCGGATATTATAATTACACCGTAGAGTAAACGGATCCGTTATTTTAATTTGCTAGGAGAACTTTCAATGGAACCAGGATTTCGGCTTGGTCCTCGAGCCTGACTGGCCAACTTGGCTCGGTTTCGTCAGCAGCTCGGGCCAGTTTGAGCCGAGTTCAAGTCAAGATCGAGCCGAGTTCGCTTATGTAGCATTTTCACAAATACCTGGACTGCAATTTCAAAATCTCATTGTATTTAAGTCCGCAGCAATGGTTTTACAAGTATTTTATCAAACACCTTCTAAGCAACATAAAAATCAAGAAAAAAAAATGGGTATTGGTTTCATATACATACCTTCCTTACCACCAGCCACACTTCGTTGGGTCATTTCATCAAACACTTGGTGAGCATCAATATCAAAGTAACCAAGTCACCGAATTGGTTCGATCCGTACGAGTTCGATTTGAGCTGGGTTCGATTAAAGTCGAGTCGAGCTAGGGCCTGCTCGAACTCATTTTTGAGCTCAAAAAATCAAATCGACTCGGCTCAAACTCAGCTTCGAACCGAGTCGAATTGAGCTTTTTCAAGTCGAGTCAAGCGAGCTAACCGAGCTAGCTCAATTCGTATACACCTCTACATATGGGTGAGGAGTCAAAGATAGATATTTATAGAAAAGAAGGACAGAGAAGCTTACCCATCGCACTTTTCTCATCTAGAATCTCCACACCGTTTGTTTTTTTTTTGGTTTTTTTTTGTTTTTTTATTGTTTTTTTATTTTTACACATCCACTATCAGTACACACTGCATTGTTAGCCACCCCCACTAGGGATCGATGCCAAGACCTCAAGTGTTGAAACGAGGTATCTCCACTCCGTCTACCAGTTGAGCTATGGATCAGGGTGTTCCACACTGTATATTTCCATATCCAACATAATAACCTTATATAAGGATTGTGGTTCAAGCGTCCCACCCCAAACCAATCTGTAATTATTACAGTTGTAGTTGGACCCACAAAATTGCTCAATCTAAATAATCTAATAATGGTCAAATCTAAATCGGTGATCATATATATATGGCTCACCTAATGGAGTCTTACATCGAGCCCCACTAAAATCACACCAATTGGAACATCTCGCTGCCTCATCTAGCTAACCGTAGGATGCTCCAAAAGTCTCAAAAGAAGATCTATTGATCCAATTTGGCAATCTGACATTAAACTTTATTTCATATGCATGCATGAGATATGCTTAAATGACAAATCAATTAATCAAGCGCATCTGCACAATATTCATGCACAACACATAGGTCATGCAAATCGAGATCATTACATTGGTGTATTGGAAGAGCATTCTTCTATTGTGATCACTGGTCCCACAACATTCCCCTCCTCTTTTGGGCAACAACATGCTATTATAGAAAAATAGTTGCTCATAGTTTTTTCATCCTCTCATTTCTTTAATAAATCAAGGTCCACCTTAGGAACCTTTTTTTCTTTTTCAAACTAAGGAATATATTCCTTATAAAAAAACAAGACTTAAAAAAAAAAGACAAAAGTAAAAAGGTGAAGATAAATACTATGCAATAAAGAAAAATGAAAGAAACAAAGAAACAAAGAAAAGTAGGAAGAAAATGTTAATTGCATGACGCATGAAGAGACAAAAAACCAAGACTCTCAAGTCTCCGTGGATAAGCATGTGAATGGCGAAGAACCCTTAGCCTGTAGCATCAGAATTGTATGATTCTCGACCCGAGCATGGGCTCATCGGGGCCACATCACCCACGTACCGTCCAATGTGGGACCCATGTTTTGGTGGTCAATCCCACATCTCTAATAGGACAATCCTAACCGCTTGATCTGTGGCTTGAAAGTAGATGGTTGTGAAAATATAACACCAATGGTGCAATTCAACTACGACCTTTTTTGGGCATAGGATATCCATGAGGCCGATCAGATCAACGGTATGGATCAGCGGACCAGGACCACATAAATCTGAAGTACGGATGAGGTTTTTAGTCAAAGTTGGTGGGAGTCTTCCCGTCAACATACGATGGCTGCCATTCAGATTTCTCCTTTTCACACCACATGTGACTTCCTCGTGTTTGCATCCCGGCTTCAGATGATAGTGGAAAGGTTGGGTGGGGCGAGGCACTATACCACAATTAATATGGTGGGCCCTCCCTGACGTACACGTGGCATTACTCCAAATTGGAACCACCATAATAGTCTGACCCACTATAGATGTACGGACATCCAATGTACGGTAGAAACTGAGAAAGTAATAAATTAACAAACAGGACATTAGTCAGAGCTCAGGATTGGGATATGATTATTCTACGGTAGTTCAGCTGTTGGTGGTTTTTATTCGATGAATCTTAAGTATACGGTAGATGAGGGCCGAGCAGTGTAGGCGTGATATTCCAATTTCAAGTGCAAAGGTGGACGCTAATCGTCCGGTTGTAACATTGGTTCGCTGAATGTGAACAATTGCTGCAACCATTCATTTTGCACGCCATTGAAATGGACCCATATTGGGTCCACCCAGCTCCTTCCACCTCTAACATGATGGTATATTGAAATGGACCCATATTGGGTCCACCCAGCTCCAAGCAATGAGAGAAATTTCAAAATCATATCTATAGATAGCGGTGATGTCCGCTAGTGTGCAAGGTTTTGGCCAAAAATAATAAATATTTATTTGGCTTTTCTCAACTGTTCTCATAATTATTCTAAGTTCTCTTCATGTTGGGGCAACTCTTAAAGCCCATCGATAAAGAATTATAATTAAATTAAAACTTATTATTTATAGTAAAAATGGAATTAAAATAGGAAAGTGACTATGTCATTTGAGGTATTTTGCAAATCCGGCCTGCGCAACTCAAAATAGCAGGGTTAGGTAGCTAAAATAACTCGTTCTACTCCAAAATTATATATTTTACGTTCAATAATTCATTTTAGATTGCGAGATATTACCGATTTAAAGTCCAGTGGTCCATCCTTATCTGATATATCTTGACCTGGAAACCGTTCGGAACCGCTCTACATCAATATTCCACGACAGCAACATGCCATCCCATGATATTCCGCCAAATCAAGAAATGAAGGGAGTTTTGTCCAAGCATAGAATACCTAATGTGAATCCACCTTATAAAGACTTAAATTTGGAGTGTTGATTGGGTATTGCCCGTCTTCAACCGAACTCTCTTCCAAAAATACTGACATTTGATTGAATGACAGGATGTACATTAAAAACATAATTAAAAATTGTTATATGGTACAAATAATCAACCAAACGATATTTGATAGCGATCTGATGTTCCCTCGGCCCATATGGTACTGTACTCAATTTCTATCCCTGAATTTGTAACAGTCGACCATTTCAGGTCCCACCGTATCATTGGTTATGATCACCACACATATTTGCGTGCATACTGTGAGAGGAGATGCATAATACCTCTGTGAAGCGCGATGCACAGTAACATTTTTGGGTATCGTTGTACCACTTTCACTTCCAGTGTTGACACGTGTGTAACAAAAACGACCGTAAGAGATTCAAATGCTTGCATATTCTGTCCAACTTCGAGATGATCTAGACTGTTTATCTAGAATTCTTCACGGATCATATGGGAAATGAAGGACAATCATCCGTCCAGTGAGATTCTATACGAACGGTTTCGATCACGACTATAAAGAGCAATCAGAGGAACCTCTTTATTAAACTATCGGCAGTAGCTCGGTATACAAACCATCTCAACCGTCTGATAGTTTACATATGATGAGAAGGAACTAATAAAAAGAATGGGCCATGTTTATTAGAATTTAAATTGGACGTCTATGATCATTCATGAAGGACATATAAGGTTATATGACATGGGCCCACCCTTCGATTAACAGAAGTATCCGTCTTAGATATCTAGGGTTGTGATAAGCATTCTATCTCTGTCCATGTGGCATAGGTGTATCAGATCTGGACCACTCATCTGCTGTGTTCTACAATGTGTGGGCCACACGCCAAAGACTACACCTACCCACGATTTTTTTTCTAGTTAAAATAGATGGTTTGATCCAACGAATGGTCAATATCAATGGGCGAAGATCCACCAATTTGCAGCTTGGATCATCTAACTATTCTGATTTTTCCGGTGCAAAAGATGAACGGTCTGATTCCCATAGATGTGGTCGCTTGTACCAGATGAGAGTGTTTGATACGGTACCTTTTCTGATTTTCCTTTTTTTGTTTTCAAAGGGACGTCAGACGTGCTCCCGCGGACCACTAAACTGGTATCCTTTGGTACAAAATCCTGGGTCCCACGAACGCGTATTGTGCAATGCGGACTGCAGAGTCACCACGCTATAAGGTTGTGTAGAATCTCTGTGGGGCACACTGTGATGTATGTGTTTTATCCACGCCGTCCATCCATTTTACCAGATCATTTTAGGACATTAACCCAAACTTGAAGCATATTCAATGCAGAAGTGGACCACACCACATAAAACAGTGGTATAATGACGTCCATAGTTGAAACCTTCCTAGGGCCCACATTGATTTTTATTTGTTATCCAAACTGTTCATAAGGTCACACGTGCGGACTTGAATGAAGGGAAAACACAAGTATGAGTTTGATCGAAAACTTATAGGATCCCCAAGTTGTCTTCAACTGTAGGCTCTCATTTCCCACTGTTTCGGATAGTGTGGTCCACTTGAGCCTAGATATGCTTTAAGTTTGAAGTCAAATACTGAAATAATCCGGTAAAACGGATGGACGGAGTGGATATCATCCTAAAATAAGATGGAAAAAAAGATGGATGGCGTGGATATACAAAAATAAATCCACGTGGCCCCACACTGTTAGAATAACACCACTAAGCTGTTACTCGGCCAACATTAAATGTAAGAGTAAACTGTGGTGTGGTCCACTTTATCGTTGGATCTGCCTCAATTTTGTACGCATACCTTAGAATGATCTAATAGAATGGATGGACGGCGTGGATAAACAGATACACCAATGTGGGCTGGCCAACAGAACTGACCATTCGTGGCTAGAGACGGGCGGGGAATAGGACGCAATCCGCGTCCGTACCAGTTGCAGCAGAGCTCCCTACCACACAATCCGCGTCCGCGTACTAGTGGCACCACATGCGTCGGACTCTTTGTATGGTAAGACGCGTTTTCATTTTTGACAGGTGTGCCATACTTTAAACCGACACCATTGCTTTTCACCATATATTCCCAAAATTGAAGGGCTGAGAAGCATGCTTAGAAAGATATTCCGCGTAGGAAGATCCCAGGGACCACTTTTGATCTTTTTCCAGTTAACACCTTACCTCTATTGTATTTTCCTTCTTAACCATCTATCTATAGGACATAAATCAAAATATTAAGATTTTCCTATTCACATTAATTTTCAGTTACAGCCATCTAAGGTAAAACACAGAAAATCAAC
Organism: Magnolia officinalis; assembly: GCA_021015155.1. Taxonomy (NCBI): domain Eukaryota; kingdom Viridiplantae; phylum Streptophyta; class Magnoliopsida; order Magnoliales; family Magnoliaceae; genus Magnolia; species Magnolia officinalis. Next base: position 16,077,474 of record JAJHSJ010000002.1, on the reverse strand, counting down.
GGTCTAGATTAACGAAATATGGGACCCATTTTTTAATATCGAAAGCCGGTTTCAATGTGCAAAGATGCAGGGTACGTATCAGGATACTTCTTTTCCGTTGAATCTTGACTTACAAAATACAAACACACGAATTCAAAGAGGGTCGCGCTGACGTGGTACCGTGTGAATTTTCATCAGATCCACGCCGTCTATTATAATTTCCCTTAGATTTAATTTGATAGGACCAAAAATAAGAACAATCGAACTCTTAAGTGGGCTACACCAAAGGTAAATTTTGGGACGGGATGCCCGATCAAATCTTCCATATTTATTATCGGGCCCACCATTGTATTCATTTACCATCCAATCCATTCATCAGATATATTCCACCAAGATGAAGTGACAATCCTGAAATCAGTCCATTTCAAATCTTAGGTGGGCCACACCAAGTGAATTCATCGGTTTCATGTATGATTTCACATTATGACCTATGATATGGCCCACCTGCATTTTATACTGGCGTGACTTTTGGGTTATACAGATGGACATGGAAGACTCACATAAAGATATCGACATCATGGCCTTGACTTAGCCAATTACAGCCGAATTCCGTTACAAACGGAGGCTACCTTCCTTTTTTATCCTCCCCCATGACAACATTCTGTCCACACTCCTCTTCTTAAATGCTGCATTTAACTTCAAGGTTACAAACCGCAATCTCCGATTCTCAATACACTTATGTATCTCCCATCCGGACCGTCCAAATCTTGGAGCTTTTTCTGGATTTGTTAGTAACACAAAAGAAAGTTTTGATCGGACGGTCCTTATCACTAGTTTTAATGGAAATTGACCATTAGCCGATTTTATAATCCAGACGTCTGATGTCCACCAATTGGAGTGTTGTGATCATTAGTTTCAGTTCTTGGGATATGGTACATTGACAATAGGAACTACCATTTGGACGGCTTCGATTGAAATATATCTATATCCCATATGTACGGTGGCCATGTGCATGCACATACATCCTCACGCTCTGCGTGTATGTAATTATTTCTCATCCTGCCGATGTAGACACATGCAGACTCCCGCATGGGGATCTCTGGTTTTGCTCTAATACATCACGACGGATTAAAATACGATACGTCGATGATTTATTCGTTGGATTGTATTCTTTTTATAGATCTGAGACGTTTATATGAGATGGATCATTCTTCATGGGGGAAAATAACAAAAATATATCAGATTCAATATTTTAAACCTTTGATTATTTAAAAGCTATTTTGACCGTTCATCATTAAACATGAAATCGAAATTATTGAATAGTCAAAGTGATTTTTTATAGAAAGTGAAATCAATCAAACAATGGTTTAGATCATTGAAAGATATATATATGTAATGGATAAAGTCCCGACGTATTGTAAAGCAATTCGTCGCCATGTATTTGAGTTTTCCATCTAAACAAGGGAAACGGATTGGCTACTCCCCTTGCCATCAGCCCCGTGGCTGGTGGTCGGTGCTCCGTGGGCCCCACCATGATGTATGTGTTTCATCCATTTTGTTCATCCATTTTTACGGATCATTTTAGGGTTTGAACCGAAAAATTAGAGGGATATAAATCTCAGGTGGACCACACCACAGGAAAACAATAATGATTGGATATCCACCATTAAAATCCTCCTAGGGCCCAATTTACTGTTTATTTGAAATCCAATCTATTGATTAGGTCATACAGGCCCAGATGAAGGGAAAAAACAACGATCTGCTTGATCCAAAACTTTTATGGCCCCTAAAAAGTTTATAATGGTCAACGCTCATTCAACACTTTTTCTTGTAATATGGTCCAATTGAGATTTTGATATTCTCATTTTTTTTCTCATAGCATAAAATGATCTGGAAAAATATATGGACGGCATGGATGGAACACATACATCATGGTAGGGCCCACAGAGCACCGACCACCAGTCATTGGCTGGTGTCAGGGGGAGTAGCCAATCCGTTCCTGCATAGTTCTGCAGCAGCATTTGGTGCACCATACTCGTGCAGACATACTAAATCGACATGGCATAAAAATACCTTAATCTGGACCATTTGAAATGTGGGCTCGATCATGGATCCCTAAAATATTACTTATGTGTCTGTAGAACCATCCTATGCATCCAATTCAATCATTAAATTTGGACCGTTGAAAAGTTTCCAAAATATTTATCCAATCGCCCACTATAAAAAGGTTGGGGTTCTCATATCAGTGCTACTTCCACTTATACCAAATGAAAAATTGCAAAACTTGATTTGGACGGCCTTGATTAAAGTACAGTCCCATGTGCATGCGTATGCCCCCACCATGGTCAGCCAGATAAATTCGTAACTTTCTTATTTAAGAGTTGGTTATGGAAGCCTGCTGATCTCTACCAACCAGCCAAGATGAGCACATCATGTCTCCACATGCCGTTTCTACGTTCCCTTCACACTCTGTGATAGTTCACCACCATAAATAATGATGGTGACTCTTCAACCGTAGATATGCATAGTTTTAAGGAAATCTAGACCTTCCAAATTTCTGGCTCACTTGTGAGTGGAGCTTAAGAACAAAATTACACCGAAAGATGACATTAAACGTCTAATTTTTCCCTCAGAAATTGGATAGCTCACTAATTTAATATCAACCATCCATTTGATAGTCATCAATTGGACGATCAGGATTTGTTGATCGATATGCTGTTGTAGATATGGCCCATCCACAATGACTTCCACAGTTTGAACGGTTCGTAAAGGCGTACCTGATGTCACGTTTGAGGAGGATGAGTCACCACCACAGTGGTGAACTATCGTATGCGTGTACGGCCGTCTTACAGCCAAATTACTAATATACCCTTACTCAGAAATCTAAAAATCGATCCAGACCACCCAAATCGCTGTCCCAGTTGTAGATGGAGTAGAGCCGGAAAATTGCACCTAACATATGATATCAAACATCTTATCTTTCCCTTCGAAATTGGACCATCCACAATTTTATTTTAACTATCCATTCATAGCCCTTTAATTAGGGACGCAGCTTCGGTGGATCCCCGGATCCACCGAGTTGGGTGGATCCGTGAATGTGGGGCCCACCTAGATATATGATACTTACATCCACACCGTCCATCCATTTTTACAGCTCATTTTATGTCATGATCCCAAAATTGGATCATATCCAAAACCAGGTGGACCACAACACAATAAAATATAGTGATTTACCATTAAAATTTTCTTGTGGGCCACGATAGTTTTGTATCAATCTGATATGTGTACGGGCCCTTCATCCATGTCTTTGTAATCTTATCAACCGGTTGGATGGAAAATAAACATTTCACTAAACCCCAAGATGTTTTCAATGATGGAAACTCAATTACCACTGTTTTCTGTGGTATGGTCCACCTAATAATCAGATCCGCTTCCTTTTTTAACCAATCCCCTAAAATGACATTTCAAAACGGATAAACGGCGTGGATTTAAGTCACATACACCATACTGTACCCCACAGTCAGGGATCCACCTACCTAGTTAGATCCACGGACCCACCAAAGCTGCGCCCATTAATTTCAGAGAAAATAAATGCAGTGGGCCCACAATTTTGGACACCACCATTTTTAAATCCTGCAAAACCAACACAAGATCTGATGACACCAATCCCTTTTTAATTTTCCACAACATCCTTTTCATAGGGTTTGGAGTTTCATAAAAGTGGGCCATCATGACTCTTAGGTGTCGATGGATGATTTTTATTTTATAACTAAATGATGTAATGTTATAATTTTCAAACTCTATAAAACGTCTACACATCTTTTACATTCTTCATTGCACCTCTTCTCTTCGTTGTAACGTTTTTCTCGCACACACCTTTTCTACTTTGGATATCTCCCACCATGCACAAGCTCCAATTTCCCCTCATGGCCTTCATCTTCTACTTCCTACTCTTACCATTACTGGCATCAGCAGCTTGCGAATGCGAACCCGACACCGAAGATCGTAACAAGACCGTCGCGCTACGATTGAAACTGGCTGCGATCGCTTCTATCCTTGTAGCAGGCGCGATCGGCGTATGTCTACCGATCTTGGGGAGGTCTATTGAAGCACTTCGGCCGGAGAAGGATATCTTCTTCATCATCAAAGCATTTGCCGCAGGCGTGATTCTGGCTACTGGGATGATACATGTGTTACCGGACGCGTTTGATAACCTAACGTCGCCGTGTCTGAAGGAGAATCCATGGGGGAAATTCCCTTTTGCTGGGTTCGTCGCTATGTTGTCGGCGATCGGGACGTTGATGGTGGATGCTTTTGCGACGGGGTATTATAAGCGGTCGCATTTCAATAAGGCTCTGCCGGTGAGCGATGGGAATGCTGTAGATGTCGAGGGGATGAGTGAGCATTCAGGTCATATTCATATGCATACACATGCTACTCATGGGCATGCACATGGATCCGCCCCGACGTCTCATGAATTGAATTCTTCTACTGATCTTATTCGACATCGAGTCGTATCGCAGGTATGTTTGGGTTTTTTTTTTTTTTTTCTTTTAATGGTAGGGTTTTTATTGAATTTTAATGGGTTTTTTTTAAAAATGGAATTTCGTAGAATGTGGAGTTTGTTTGATGAATTTCATTAATGATGAGATTTTTTCTAAGATATCTTATTTAATTTATGGTAGAATGAGAAAAATGGTCTATTTTTGTTATGGATGCTGCTAATGGATGCATGGATAGAGTGGTTTTTATCTTCTCATGATTTCTTGAGAGAGAGAGAGAGAGAGAGAGAGAGAGAGAGAGAGAGAGAGAGAGAGAGAGAGAGAGAGAGAGAGAGAGAGAGAGAGAGAGAGAGATGGGTGATGATCTAGATTGTTAATCTATAGGGGTGCCACCCTAAATGGGCCACAAACAAAGGGCCTATTTGGATGAAACTTCCACAACAGGGGGATTTTCTTGTGAAAAGTGTGTAATTTCTTCTCCAGACTACCCAAATCTATCAGGTAGGCCTTTTAGTGTCTGTTTCAACAAGTGGGGGATTACATGTTTTGTTAAAAAGTGCATCCAAACACCCAATAGAAAAGGGGTATGGCTGAAACGGCGTCTAGGCCTTAAATTTCCTCTTTGGAGAGAGAGTCCAAACAGGCCCTAAAAGGTGAGTTAGGACACACTACATGTTTGAAAGTTTTTTTTTCCCTAATATACAATTTTCTCAAATTCATTACTTATATAACATGGTATCATAATTGGAAGTCTATGCACCTATATCACCCACTGTTCATGAGTGGTGGGTGGGAATCTTTAACACACTTTTTGAAATGAGATTTTGAATTTTTGAATTTTAAAATGTTGTTTGATTACAACTAACTATTTTAAAATGGGGAGAGGTAACTAATGTGTACAATGGTATTTGCTTTTGAGTGAGAATTTTCAACACTTTTCTTTATTTTGTGATGTAGGTTTTGGAACTGGGCATAGTGGTTCATTCTGTAATTATTGGAATTTCCTTGGGTGCTTCGGAAAGCCCATCGACAATAAGGCCTCTTGTAGCTGCCTTGAGCTTTCATCAGTTCTTTGAAGGCATGGGTCTTGGTGGATGCATTGTTCAGGTATGATTTACACATTTGTTGAATGACTTGAAAAAGAAGTTTATTTTTTTTTAAAATTAATTAATTTATTTATTTAAAAAAATTGGTCAAGACTCAGTTGATTCAGCACAACCCAAGAAAACTCAAGAAACCCATAAAAGCTCAGCTTCCTTATATTTACAATGTTTTTGTTTTTTAAAGTATTAAATGTTACAAGTTGGATGCAACTTCTTCAAAAGGGGTTTCTCATGAAAGTAAGTGCGTATCGATTTTGTCATTCAACTTAATTTTTGGAGAGTCGCCTTTTTAGCTCCTATTTAGACTCTTGGCCGATTAAATGGGCTTTGTGAAAGTGCATCCGACACACACAACAGGAAGAAGAGCTTGGCTTACAACAGCACCAGCACCCCTTTCGATGGCACATCCAAAAGGGCTCTTCTTGTGTTACGGGAGGGTGCTCAACCTGCTCACAAACTCTCTAGCTGAATTTTTGAGTTCTAAAACCAGGATTATACACTCTTAACTCCTAAACGCACCATTCTTTCCACTTTAAAACCAAAAGTGGGGAGTGTCTTGGATAGGTTCATTGTTTGTCTTTCTGATGTACTGGTTTCAGTTGTTTTTTTTTTTTTCACCCACTCACTCCACAGTGGGATTTCACCACAATGGGTACTCATATCTATTTCCTCATCTTGAAACTCTTGTGTGTCTACCACTTGGGCATTTTCACACACACAAACTCACTCCACAGTGGGATTTTACCACAATGGGTACTCAAATCCATGTCTTCGTGTTGAAACTCTTGTGAGTTTACCACTGAGGCATGAGTAAGGACTCTACTGGTTTCAATCCCTGAACTGACTAATATTATTCAAGAGAAAAAGATCAACGATCGTCTAAGCCTGGAAATAGAACAGGCACGGTCCTGAATTTTGAATTGATCATGCCTGGCGACCCTATTTAGCAGTCTTAAGGTCTGCAAAAGCGTCATACCCAGCTCACACACAACCTGACACAACTCGGGACCGACAATGAGAGCACAAAACTCCAACATATAAATAGCCTATTACATTACATTGGTTGATTAAAATCAATAAGGAGAAACATATAAAAGAAAAAGAAAAAGAAAAAGAAAAAGAAAAAAAAAAAGAAGAAGAAAAAGGGGCCTATTTAGCAGTTATAGTGGGTGTAGATAGTGGACCATTATATAAATAAAATGTGTTTACGACTGAATGAATTGCTTTAGTCACATCTTAACATGTAACTGAGATTAACATACTTTTTTTTTTTCCTCCAGGCGAGATTCAAGACCCAGGCGATGGTTATCATGGCACTCTTTTTCTCCCTGACCACCCCAGTCGGGATCGCCTTGGGCATTGGGATATCGTCGGTTTACAATGAGAATAGCCCAACAGCTCTGATCGTAGAAGGGGTTTTCAATTCGGCCTCCGCAGGGATCCTGGTCTACATGGCACTGGTGGATTTACTCGCGGCAGATTTCATGCACCCTAGGATGCAGAGCAATGGAAAACTTCAGGTGTGGGCAAATGTTTCCCTTCTTCTTGGGGCAGGCTGCATGTCCCTTATGGCCAAATGGGCCTAAGACTTGTAATCTTCCCTTTTGTTTTTTCCTACTCTAATACTGGGAATGCATACATACATTGTTGCTCTGATCCTGTTTTGGGTTTTATTTTTTCTTTTCTTTTTGTTTTTGGTTTGGGGATGGTGTATACAAGAGAGTGGACCGTTGTATTTATTAGTATCTCATGCAAGGAGATTAGATCAGTTCTCAATTTCCTTTAGACAATTTAATTTGATGTGTTGGCAGAGTAGAGCCATCAGCCACTGGTCTGCTACACACGTCCTACATGATTGGCTACAGCACGAAATTAGCCTAGAATTTTGATCCTAACTGTCTGATTGGTGGCCATTTAATGGACGGCTGAAGTGAAGGAAAAAAGAAGAAGATGCAATGGTTCAATATTTTATATTGACATGGGCCCACCAATTAGATAGTTTGTATTGATGTACATGTGTGGCGTGTGTACTAGTTATTTGTGGGAAGAAAAATTCAACACTCTTAACCTATACTTTTGAAATTTACTAGTTCAATTAGTGGAAGTCCTTCAAATGGAAGTATGGTACAGGCAAAAAGTAGGGATGGTAATGGGTCGGGTCCTGACTGGATCGGGGTCAGCCCAAGCCAAACCCATTTACTAAACCTGACCCACAACCTATTACCTTTGACCCAACCCGACCCACTTAAAAATTCATTAGTTCCACCCAACCGAATTAATTGTAAATGAGTCCTCCACTAACTTGACCCAACCCACCACTAAGAATGGAATAGAGCACTAAGTTTCTAGCCCCGACTCTGGATATGTTCATATATATATATATATATATATATTAATATATATATATATATATATATATATATATATATATATAAACCGTAAACTTGTCCTGAGAGCAGGAATTGGGTTTGAAATCTAGGCCCGGGTGTCAATGTTGAATAGCCCAGTCAGCATGCCCTGGTGCATATAACCAGAGAAATTTTGATACTCTGGCCCAGTGTGATGGATGTTACACATATTACTTAGAAGATGCATACGTGGCATATAGGATAGATGTATCATGAACCAACAACTTCAATTATTTCATTAATTGCACGGTTAGGAGACATTTGGGGGATGGTAAAAAATGAACGAATGGTTCAGATTCAACAAAAAACTGTCCCTGAATAAGAGTTTGGGTTATTCAACCAACCTCATTTGGATGCATTTCAACAAAAGAAGGTTTCTAAGAAAGGGATTTTCATGCCTACTTTTTTTGTTGATTGAACGAAAATCAACCGTGTGATGGGGCGAAGCCTGTGGCAGATATCTGCACAGGCAGCACACGTGTAAGAGATGTAGGCCATTCATCTGCTGGGGGAACTGCAAATATACTATATATAAAAAATAAATAAAATAAAATAAAAAATCAAGGTAATCTATTGACCAAGCGACCACACATGTAAGTTGAATTTGGGCCGTTGTACTCATACAAGTTTGAAATATCTGAGTAGAAAGGCCTGATTTTTGGACTTGACTATTGTACTTCTATGGCCATGATCTAGACGGCTTAAATCAAGTTATATGTTTTTCAATAGAACAATTTCTAAGCTACCATGGACAATTACTTCCTGGACAGTGGGCCCATTGTAATGTGGGCCCGTTGTAATGTGGGCCCATTGTAATGTGCAAGTGCCATCCGATACATCCATTGGACAAGCCCTACCATGTAAGTCCTGATACCAAGTTTCAGCATGATACATAACTCAAATGGCCCCCACTATATAAAAAAATGTGATATGATTTCACCATAAAATGTGATTGGATAAGGTGCACATCACATGACTATTAGTGTAATGAGAGACACTAAAAATGTGGGGTTGTTAGACTGTGATGGTATTTCATTAGAAAATGTAATGGGATTGTTAGTCGATACTATGTGTTTTCATTAAGAAATACGATGGGGTTTTTAAAAAGTGATGCATATGATCACACCTACATACATGTGATCTGAACAGTCGATATGGTGGGCCATGCCATTGATGGGCCGTAAAGAAAAGATAACACCCATCGGGCCATTAGCTTATCTGAAGAACAAAGAACAGATTGTTCAAGTTCAAATGTAAAATGTTACCTATGTGAAGAAAAATAAGCTCTGTGGAGCTTTCTAAATAGACAATCCTCATAAAAATTTATGTTACATCCCGAAATTCAGAATTCAAGTATAAATTCAAGTATAATGACCTTAATTTTGAACTTCAGGTTGTGAATTAAAATTCCAACATACATTCTTTGATATTCTATTTCACACATTGCATTCAGACTAAATTGAGATAAAATTTTCATCAATTTTAACTCAACTTAAATTTAAACTCATGATCCAAGACTAACTATTTCCACTAATTTCTCTATTAAATGAAAGCTCTAATAAATATCTTATTACATCAATTTCAGGAAATAAGAGAAATCAACCTAACCTATGTGCAATGCTCTGGAAGAAATACACGTCTTCTGCCACTTTTTTCTCATCTTGAAAATATATAAGAATTGTTATGATTTGAGTCAACTGGAAATCCAATGAAATCATATTCATCACAGTTGAGGTTCTAGTTGATATACGATACAATCCTATCCAATATTAAATAGAGTTGGCAATGTACTACTGAGTAATGTTATAGCATAAATTCCTTAAGAGTTCATTAATAAAGTATGATGATCATGATGTCATGCATACTATGATGAATGTATTGTAAATTTAAATTAGCAAGATTTATACAAACTTGCATGCCTCTAATATTCGAAACTTATCCTAAATCAACCATGCTTACCTAATCGGTATAGCGAGATGTGTACATAATGTTCATGATTTTATATGGCTCTGACGTCAGAAAACTATAACAAATTAACTATGCTCACCTAATTAGTCCGACAAGAAATGTATATAATGATCTCATACGGTTCTGACATTATGAACATATCACAAATCAACCATACTCACCCAACCTATCCGATAAGGCGGCAAATCAACCATGCACGCCGTTGAGCAAATAAATTATGCATTACCGATTCAACCAAGCAAATCAATCATACTCAATAAACAAATGTAACGACCAGATCTCACATGCCTTTAATATTAGGAACTTATCAAATCAACCATGCTCACCTAGCTAGTACAACGAAGTGGCAAATCAACCATATACGCCGGTAAGCTAATCAATCATACGTCACCAATCTATCATCCATCCAAAACTAAATCCAAATAAAATAATGACATAAATGTTATGAATATGAAAACATATTCTAAGCATTCTATAATTCAAATTCAAGCACATCATGCATATGAAGTATGTAATGTCTTTATTCGGTAATTCAACAATTAATTCTTAATTGAGAGATCTATCTAACAAGTAAATTTCTATAAATAAGGAAGGGTATAAGGGCAATATTCAAGATTCTAGTTTTCCTAAACGATGGCTATTTCAATGAGAAAGGTGATGAAGAAAGCATACCTGATTAAGATAGCATACCCAAACCTTTCAAAGTTAAGTAATGACAGTTCTAGGGAAGCCCTTGAGTTGAGAGCGAAAAGGAAATAACTATTGTTGGAATATTTGGTTGAATTAAATAGATTATAGAAATTGAAAACCAAAAAAGAAAATAAAATAAAATTTTGAGAAAGAAGACTTATTGAATTGTGTCGAGGTATGACTGAGTCACTCAGCTTGAAATCGAATTTGCTCCCCATGTCACACCCGAAAATGATCTGGACTCTTACCCAGGCCTGCCAACAGAACGCTTTGTGGCTAGAGACGGGCAGGGGTAGGACTAGGGGTGTACAAAAGTCGATCCGAGTCGAACTGGGCTCAACCCAGCCTGATCCGGTCACCAGCCAAACCCAGCCCGGTCACTGGGCCAACATGTTCGGCCCGAACTCGGCCCGGTCAGGAATCGGGCGAGTTCGAGCCGAGTTCGGACCTTATAGCAAGTTCATGGGAAAGGCTTTGGCAGGTAATCCACGTCCCATTACAAAGCCCTCGATCAACGGTTTAGATAGTTGAACTATAGACTCCACAAAAAATCTAACTAGTCAGGACATTATTATTCCTTTTTGTATTTGGATGAATCTAGGCCGTTGAAGTTATACGTCTGTGAGGTGGATGAGTCACTGTCACTTCAAATATGGGCAGTGAACTATCTTAGAAGGGTAAAAGGGAAAGGGACGGGTAGGGTTTTATTTATATATATATATATATATATATATATATATATATATATAGATATATATATATATATATATATATATATATTATACACACACACACACACACACACACACACACACACACCACTTGACAGAGTCGGGCCAGGTTGAGTCGGGTTTCGGGCCGAACTGGGACCTATCCGAACTCGGTCCGAACTCAGTTTCGGGCCGAAGAAAATGGCCGAGTTGAGCGAGTTAATCGGGCTAGCCCGGTTCGTGTACAACCCTAGGTAGGACGCAATCCGCGTCTGAAGCAGTGGCAGCGGAGCTCCTTACTACACGATCCGAGTCCGTGTACTAGTGGCACCTCATGCGTCGGACTCTTTGTATGGTACGACGCGTTTTCATTTTTGACCGGTGGGTCATGCTTTAAACCGCAACCATTAGTTTTTGCCGTATATTCCCAATGTGTGGACTACACGCCAAAGACTACACCTACCCACGATTTTTTTCTAGTTAAAATAGATGGTTTGATCTTACGAATGGTCAATATCAATTGGCGAAGATCCACCAATTTGCAGCTTGAATCATCTAACTATTTTGATTTTTCCAACGGTCTGAATCCCATAGATGTGGTCACTTGTACGAGATGAGAGTGCTTGATATGGACCATACGGTACCTTTATCATTATTTATTTATTTATTTTTCATAGGGACGTGCTCCCAAGGACCACTGAACTAGTATTCTTGGTACAAAATGGGGTTGAAAGTCGGGCGGGTTGGGTCGGGTTGATGCTCAACCCTAGCCCGACCCAAGGTTCCTATACCTCAACCCTAACTCGACCCAACCCAACCTTAGGTTGGGAATTCTCAACCCAAGCGGGCTTGGTCGGGTTGATCGGGTTGGTCGGGTGGATACATGCTAATATTTTTGTTATTACATTAGTCTATTATATTTCAATACATATTTTATTTTTTGTACCTATTATTTTATTAATTATATATGTAGTTATTTATGGTAAAGAACTTCTTTTTTCTAAACAAACAAGCTAAAATATAGTACTACTCATTTAAAAGTCATGTTGTGTTGTATGCAGTCTATTTGAGAGAGAAATCTAGCATATCTTGTTAGCATGAGTCATTGGAAATGGCATGGACCAATAAGACCTGACGGCCTAGAATTTCATATTGCCTTCAACACAAACGATTTACACTCAATTATCATTTATAACTTATATAATAATTGGGTTCAGGTTGGGTCGGGCAACCCGAGATATCAACCCAAGCCCAATCCATCTTTTGTCGGGTTGGTGTTTATATAGCCCAAGCTCGAGATCAAACCCAACGCATCCTGCTCGAGCCCAACCCAATGACGGGTCAGCCGGGTTGAACCACCCGACTTTCAGCCCTCGTACAAAATCCTGAGTCCCACGGACGCGTATTGTGCAGTGCGGACTGCTTAGTCACCACGCTATAAGGTTGTGTTGATTCTCTGTGGGGCATACTGTGATGTATGTGTTTTAATCCACGCCGTCCATCCATTTTACCATAGCATTTTAGGACATGAATCCAAACTTGAAGCGTATTCAAAGCTGAAGTGAACCACACCACATGAAACAGGGGTATAATGACGTCCGTAGTTGAAACCTTCCTAAGGCTCACATTGATTTTTATTTGTTATCCAAACCGTTCATAAGGTCAAACGAGCGGACTTGGATGAATGGAAAATGCAAGTATCAGTTTGATCCAAAATTTATGTGATTCCCAGGATGTCTTCAACAGTAAGCGCTCATTTCCCACTGTTTCGGATGGTGTGGTCGACTTGAGCTCTAGATATTTTTAAGTTTGAGCTCAGGTCCTAAAATGATCTGATAAAACGGATGGACGGAGTGGATAAAACACATACATTAATGTGTGATCCACATAACAGTTTGGATGGCAAATAAGCATTAATGTGGGCCCTAGAAAGGTTTGAGCAGTCGACGTCATTATACCCATTGTTTTTTGTGGTTCTGTCTACTTCAGCTTTGGAAATGCTTAAAGTTTAAGTTCACACCCTAAAATGATATAGAACAACGGATGGACGGTGTGGATAAAACACATGCATCACGGTGGGCCCACATAATCCACACTAGGCTAGAGCGTGGTGAGCTCCTTACCAAACAATCCGCGTCCGTTTACCAGTTGCGCGAATTAGGTGTTATCCGGGTAACAGCGAAATGGGTGTTACCCCTACCGTAGGGTCCACCTTGATGATGTGTTTTATATCAATGCCGTTCAAACGTTTTTCCAGATTATTTTAACATGGTGTACCAAAAACTATATAGATCCAAATCTTATTTGGACCACGCCACAATAAACAGGGTTGATTAAGTGTTTCACCGTTGAAAAATTCAGAGGGCCCATCGTAAGTTTTTTCTAATGCTTATTTTCAATCCAACCTGTTGATGATGTAAATAAAATCTAGATTAATGTAAAATAGAAATATCAGGTTGATCCAAAATTTTCGTAGCCCATAAAAACTTTCAACGGTTATTCATCACTATTTCAATTAACATGATACGACTGAGATTTGGATCTTCTTATAATTGGCATAGCATCCTAAAATAAGATGGAAAAACAGATGGATGGCTTCACACGGTTAGAGTAACACCGGCTGTCACTCAGCTAACAGGTAATCCGCTCTCGTGTACCATTAGTACGTGGATTGCGTCTTACTCGGACGCGGATTTCCTGCGAAAGCCTTTGTGCAGGAAGTTCCTGCGCTGGGAACTCAGGTAGGCCACTGTGATGTTTGTGAAATATCCTCCCCGTCCATCAGTTTCTTGAGTTTATTGGAGGACATGTTGTTAAAAATGAATTGTATCCAAAGCTCATGTGAGCTTAAAACGTGATAATTAAACTTCCACGGTTGAAATATTCGTGAGGCCATAAAAGTTTTGATTCATGCTAATATTTTTGTTTTCAGTTATCTTAATAGTAATGATGTTATTAACGGTATGGATGACATCTAAACATCACTCTTGAACCCAGAAAGGTTTCAACGGTAGTAATTTCCTTAGGGATTACTTTTTGATACGGTTCATATTTTGCAGCATATCCTAAAATGAACTAAAAAACCGGATGGACGGGGAGGATTTCTTAAAAACATCACAATAACCCCACTTGGGTTGCCAGCGCAGGAACTTCATGCTGAGGGCTTTTGCAGGAATTCCACTTCCGTCCTACTCCGGCCTATTTGTTTATCTACGCCGTCCATTCCTTCTATCAGATCATTTTAACGAATCTACACAAAAATGAGCAGATACAATGTTCAAGTGTACCACACCAAATAATAAGTTTTGGATTGCATTAAATGTACAAAGCATGAAACGCAGGTTACTTTAAATGCAAGAGTCAACTTCGGTGTGGTCTACTCTATCGTTGTATCTGTCTCATTTTTGTGTTCATACCTTAGAATAGTCTAATAAAATGGATGGACGACGTCGATAAACAAAACATCACATTTGGCCTGTGGCCAGAGACAGGCGGGGTAGGGCGCAATCCACGTCCGTACCAGTGGGTCATGCTTTATATTCCGGGCTGAGAAGCATGATTAGAAAGGTATTCCGTGTAGGAATTAGGAAGATCCAATTGATGGGCTGAGAAGCATGATTAGAAAGATATTCCGTGTAGGAAGATCCCAGGACTACTTTTGATCTTTTTCCAGTTAACACCTTAGTTTTACTGTATTTTTCTTCTTAACCATCTGTCTGTCAGACATAAACCAAAAGATTAAGATTATCCTATCTAGATTATATTTCAGTAATAGCCAATTAGCCATCCAAAGTGAAACATAGAAAATCAACGGTCTGAATTAATGAAATATGGACCCATTTTTTGATATCGAAAGCCGGTTTCAATGTGCAAAGATGCAGGCTACGTGCTAGGATACTTCTTTTCCGTTGAATCCTCACGTACGAAATACAAACACGCGCGTTCAACGAGGGTCACGCTGACGTGGTACCGTGCCATCGATATTGTGGGACCCATGTGACTTTTCATCATATCCACGCCAAATTACTAATATACCTTTACTCAGAAATCTAAAAATCGATCCAGACCACCCAAATCGCTGTCCCAGCTCTAGATATAATATCAACCATCTTATCTTTCCCTTCAAAATTGGACCATCCACAATTTTATTTTAACTATCCATTCATAGCCCCTCTAATTAGGGGCGCGGCTTCGGTGGATCCTCGGATCCACCGAGTTGGGTGGATCCTTGACTGTGGGGCCCACCTCTATGTATGATACTTAAATCCACGCCGTCCATCCATATTACAGCTCATTTTATGGCATTCGCCCAATATGTTTTTAATGATGGAAACTCAACTACCACCGTTTCCTGTGGTATGGTCCACCTAATATTCAGATCCGCTTCCTTTTTTAACCAGTCCCCTAAAATGACATTTCAAAACGAATAAACGGCATGGATGTAAGTCAAATACATCACAGTATCACCCACACTCAGAGATCCACCCATATCGTTAGATCCACGGACCCACCAAAGCCTCGCCCATTAATTACAGAGATAATAAATCCAGTGGGCCCACAATTTTGGACACCACCATTTTAAAATCCTGCAAAACCAACATAAGATCTGATGACACCTCCCTTGAAAAATTTCCACAACACCCTTTTCATAGGGTTTGGAGTTTCATAAAAGTAGGCCATCATGACTCTTAGGTGTCGATGGATGATTTTTATTTTATACCCTAAATGAGGTAATGTTATAATTTTCAGACTCCATAAAATAATTTTCAAACTCTATAAAACGTCTACGCATCTTCTCTATTCTTCAGTGCACACATATCTCTTCATCGTAACGTTTTTCTTGTACACTCGTTTTCAAGTCTGTATATCTCCGACCATGCACAAGCTCGAAAATCCCCTCATGGCCTTCATCTTCTACTTCCTACTCCTACCATTACTGGCAACAGCAGCTTGCGAATGCGAACCCGACACCGAAGATCGTAACAAGACCGTCGCGCTACGATTGAAACTGGCTGCGATCGCTTCTATCCTTGTAGCAGGCGCGATCGGCGTATGTCTACCGATCTTGGGGAGGTCTATTGAAGCACTTCGGCCGGAGAAGGATATCTTCTTCATCATCAAAGCATTTGCCGCAGGCGTGATTCTGGCTACTGGGATGATACATGTGTTACCGACGCGTTTGATAACCTAACGTCGCCGTGTCTGAAGGAGAATCCATGGGGGAAATTCCCTTTGCGGGGTTCGTCGCTATGTTGTCGGCGATCGGGACGTTGATGGTTGATGCTTTTGCGACGGGTATTATAAGCGGTCGCATTTCAATAAGGCTCTGCCGGTGAGCGATGGGAATGCTGTAGATGTCGAGGGGATGAGTGAGCATTCAGGTCATATTCATATGCATACACATGCTACTCATGGGCATGCACATGGATCCGCCCCGACGTCTCATGAATTGAATTCTTCTGCCGAGCTTATTCGACATCGTGTCGTATCGCAGGTATGTTTGGGTTTTTTTTTTTTTTTTAAATGGAATTTCATAGAATGTGGAGTTTGTTTGATGAATTTCATTAATAATGGGATTTTTTTTCTAAGGTATCTTATTTAATTTATGGTAAAATGAGAAAAATGGTCTATTTTTGTTATGGATGCTGCCAATGGATTCATGGATAGAGTGGAGATGGGTGATGATCTAGATTGTTAATCTATAGGGGTTCCACCCTAAATGGGCCACAAACAAAGGGCCTATTTGGATGAAACTTCCACAACAGGGGGATTTTGTTGTGAAAGTGTGTAATTTCTTCTCTAGACTAACCAAATCTGTCAGGTAGGCCTTTTAGTGCCTGTTTCAACAAGTGGGGGATTACATGTTTGTTAAAAAGTGCATCCAAACACTCAATAGAAAAGGGGTATGGCTGAAACGGCGTCTAGGCCTTAAATTTCCCCTTTGGAGAGAGAGTCCAAACAGGCCCTAAAAGGTGAGTTAGGACACACTACATGTGTTTGAAAGTTTTTTCCCCTAATATACAATTTTCTCAAATACATTACTTTTATAACATGCTATCATAATTGGAAGTCTATGCACCTATCACCCACTGTTCATGAGTGGTGGGTGGGAATCTTTAACACACTTTTTGAAATGAGATTTTGAATTTTAGAATTTTAAAATGTTGTTTGATTTCAACTAACTATTTTAAAATGGGGAGAGGTAACTAATGTGTTGATGTAGAGCGGGTCGCGGACAAATACATGGCAAAGATGGATCAGAAAAGGCCCGGTCGGCGACAGAAGTGATCTGGACCATCAGACCTTAAATCAGGCGTATCTCGCAATCCGGGATGAGTTAGCGGACGAAAAATATATGATTTTGGGGTAGAACGAGCTACTTTAGCCAACCAACCCCGCTATGCCGGGTTGCGATGCTCGGAATTGCGAGAAACCCTGATTTGACGGTCGTTTCCCTTTTTCAATTTCGTTTTTACTATAAATAGTAAGTTTTAGTTTGCTTATAACTCTTCATCCGTCGGGCTTTAGGAGTTGCGCCCAACGTGAAAAGAGCTTAGAATAATTAGGAGAACGGGTTGGTGAAGCCAAATAGGACACTTACTATTTTTGGTCGAAAACCTTGCGCACTAGTAGACATCACAACCGTCTATAAATAGTAAGTTTACTATTTATAGTAAGTCGCGAATTCTAGGAGTCCTAGTTGTAGTTTGATTCTGATTTCTTTCCCATTGCTTAGTACCCTTATTTAAAGGGTTGTGAACTCGTTTTTATGGATTAATTAAGCTATTTCGAATTTATTTAGAATTTATTTCTATTTTCTACTCTCTTTCTCGTGGATTCGAGAAGTCTCTGTGAGGAGTCCAGAGAAGTTCCGTGGATTCGGAATAGTTATCCTCTCGAGGAAGACGGTGCTCGACCTCACGTCCTCCCCTGCGTCATGTGTACAAGGGTATTTGCTTTTGAGTGAGAATTTTCAACACTTCTCTTTATTTTGTGATGTAGGTTTTGGAATTGGGCATAGTGGTTCATTCTGTAATTATTGGAATTTCCTTGGGTGCTTCCGAAAGCCCATCGACGATAAGGCCTCTTGTAGCTGCCTTGAGCTTTCATCAGTTCTTCGAAGGCATGGGTCTTGGTGGATGCATTGTTCAGGTATGATTTACACATTTGTTGAATGACTTGAAAAGAAGAAGAAAATAAAAATAAAAATTGAATTGGTCAAGACTCGGTTGACTCAGCACAACCCAAGAAAACTCAAGAAACCCATGAAAGCTCAGCTTCCTTATATTTACAATGTTTATATTTTTTTAAGTATTAAATATTACATGTTGGATGCAACTTCTGCAAAAGGGGTTTCTCATGAAAGTAAGTGCATATTGATTTTGTCATTCAACTTAATTTTTGGAGAGCCGGCTTTTTAGCTCCTATTTAGACTTGTGGCTGATTAAATGGGCTTTGTGAAAGTGCATCCGACACGCACAACAGGAAGAAGAGCTTGGCTCACAACAGCACTAGCACCCCTTTCAATGGCACGTCCAAAAGGGCTCTTCTTGTGTTACAGGAGCGCGCTCAACCTGCTCACAAACTCTCTAGCTGAATTTTTGAGTTCTAAAACCAGGATTAGACATGCTCCTAAATGCACCATTCTTTCCACTTTAAAACCAAAGGTGGGGAGTGTCTTGGATAGGTTCATTCTTTGAGTCTTTCTGATATACTGGTTTCAGTTGTTTTTTTTTTTTTCACCCACTCACTCCACAGTGGGATTTCACCACAATGGGTACTCGTATTTATTTCCTCGTGTTGAAACTCTTGTGAGTCTACCACTTGGGCATTTTCACACATACGAACTCACTCCACAGTGGGATTTCACCACAATGGGTACTCGAATCCCTGTCTTCGTGTTGAAACTCTTGTGAGTCTACCGCTGAGGCATGAGTAAGGACTCTACTGGTTTCAATCCTTGAACTGACTAATATTATTCAAGAGAAAAAGATCAACCATCGTCTAAGCCTGGAAATAGAACAGGCACAGTCCTGAATTTTGAATTGATCATGCTGGGCGGCCCTATTTAGCAGTCGAAGGTCTGCAAAAGTATCATACTCAGCTCACAATCTGACACAACTTAGGACCGACAATGAGAGGAGTGGGTGCAGATAGTGGACCATTATATAAATTAAATGTGCTTATGACTGAATGAATTGCTTTAGTCACATCTTAACATGTAACTGAGATTAACATACTTCTTCTCTCTTCCTCCAGGCGAGATTCAAAGCCCAAGCGATGGTTATCATGGCACTCTTTTTCTCCCTGACCACCCCAGTTGGGATTGCCTTGGGCATTGGGATATCGTCGGTTTACGACG
Source organism: Magnolia officinalis (assembly GCA_021015155.1). Lineage (NCBI taxonomy): Eukaryota > Viridiplantae > Streptophyta > Magnoliopsida > Magnoliales > Magnoliaceae > Magnolia > Magnolia officinalis. The sequence goes on along the minus strand of JAJHSJ010000002.1, from coordinate 16,057,752 downwards.
AGAATAGCCCAACAGCTCTGATAGTGGAAGGGGTCTTCAATTCGGCCTCCGCAGGGATCTTGGTTTACATGGCACTGGTGGATTTACTCGCCGCAGATTTCATGCACCCTAGGATGCAGAGCAATGGAAAACTTCAGGTGTGTGCAAATGCTTCCCTTCTTCTTGGGGCAGGTTGCATGTCCCTAATGGCCAAATGGGCCTAAGACTTGTAATCTTCCCTTTTGTTTTTCCTACTTTAATACTGGGAATGCATACATACATTGTTGCTCTGAGCCTGTTTTGGTTTTTTTTGTTTCTTTTCTTTTTGGTTAGGGGATGTGTATACAAGAGAGTGGACCGTTGTATTTATTAGTATCTCATGCAAGGAGATTAGATCAGTTCTCGATTTCCTTCTCGAACTAGGTAGACGAATTGGCAGAGTAGAGCCATCAGCCACTGGTCTGCTACACACATCCTACATGATTGGCTTCTAGCACGAAATTAGCGTAGAATTTTGATCCTGTCTGTGATTGGTGGCCGCCATTGAATGGACGGCTGAAGTGAAGAAAAAGAAAAAGATGCAATGATTCAATATTTTATATTGACGTGGGCCCACCAATTAGATAGTACGTGTATGGCATACGTACTGGTTATTTGTGAGAAGAAAAATTCAACTCTCAACCTCTACTTTGAAATTTACTAGTTCAGTTAGTGGAAGTCCTTCAAATGGAAATGTGGTACCGCAAAAAGTAGGGATGGTAATGGGTCAGGTCCGGACTGGAACAGGGTAGGTAGCCCAAACCCGACCCACAACTTATTTACCTTTGACCCGACCAAACCCAACCCAACCCAACCCAATTAGTTGTAAATGAGTCGGGCTCGAGTAACTCCACCCAACGCACCACGCCATAACTCATGTTTAAGAATGGAATACAGCTCTAAGTTTCTAGCCCAGACTGGATATGTACATACATTATATATATATGTGGGCCCCACTGTGATGTGTGTTGAACATCTACCCCATCAGCCAGATGCACCATTCAATGGTGGGCCACGGGGCTCATGACTTGAGTGGGCCACACCACATACAACAGTTGAGAGGGGTTACCCTCCATTAAAACATTCATAATCATTTATGGGGCCCACGCCATTCATTTTGTGTGTCCTACTTGGATGAGGGGTCGACCAACTTTCAGCTGCATACAGAACTCAGGTGGGCTCCACCAAGTGCTTTTATATGTTTTAGGCACATCTTCACATGGTTTTAGATGGTATGGCCCACCTGAATGCCATATATGGCTGATTTTTGGGATATCTCATAACCTTAAGGCGACCCATCAAATGCATGGGGTTGATGTTCAACACAAATCATGGTGTGGTCCGCATAGCTCGACCTCATGGGAAGTTCTGGTGAGGTCGACCTCATGGTACCATTATTATTATTTTATTATTATTATTATTATTATTATTATTATCATTATTATTATATCATCCAAGTGGGACACATAATGGATGGGCTGGATTTATGAACCACAGCTCAGTGGGCCCAATAAATGATTATGAGTTTTTTAATGGAAGGGTAACTCCTCTTTAAATGTTGTATGTGGTGTCGCCCACCCAAGTTATGGATTCACTTGATTTTTAAGCCGTGGCCCACCATGGAATGGTGCATCTTACTGATGGGGTAGATGTTCGACACACATCACGGTGGGCCCACACAGCTCGACCTCATGGTACCATTTCCATATATATATATATATATATATATATATATATATATGGATAGCCTAAAATGATCTATTCTTTTTTATGTAGGTAGGTCGTCTGGCCCAATCCATTGATAACTTATATGGGTGGGTCAGGTCAGGTAGGGTTCAAAACAAGCCAGACGCATTTACTTAAAACGGTCACTTTTCTGGCCTGACCCTGACCCGCTAGCCCTTTAGCTTGACCAGAACCCACCTCAAAGTCCGGTTGGGCCAGTTCACCAGCAGGTCAACCCAAGCCATTGCCACCTCTAGCAGCAAGATGGCTTGTTGAATGTGGATCGTTGCTCCCGCCATTCATTTTCCATCAGATGGCTAACACATTCCAAACTCTTGCATCTGCAATATAGCCTACAATGCCATGGCCCACCAGATTCATCACCGCATATGTACTGCTTGTACTGGGTTTGAAATCTAGGCCCGGGTGTCAACGTCGAATAGCCCAGTCAGCATGCCCTGGTGCATATAACCAGAGAATTTTTTATACTCTGGCCTAGCGTGATAGATATTACACATATTACTTAGAAGATGCATACGTGGCATATAGGATAGATGTATCATGAACCAACAATTTCAATTATTTGATTAATTGGACGGTTAGGGGACATTTGGGGGATGGTAAAAAAATGAACGAATGGTTCAGATTCAACAAAAAAGTGTCCCTGAATAAGAGTTTGGGTTATTCAACCAACCTCATTTGGATGCACTTCAACAAAAGAAGGTTTCAAAGAAAGGGGTTTTCATGCCTACTTTTTTGGTTGATTCAAGGAAAATCAACCGTGTGATGGGGCGAAGCCTGGTGAAGATATCTGCACAGGCAGCACACGTGTGAGAGATGTAGGCCATTCATCTGGTGGGGGAACTGCAAATGTACTATAAAAAAAATCAAGGTAATCTATTGACCAAGTGACCACACATGTAGGTTGAATTTGGGCCGTTGTACTCATACAAGTTTGATGTCTGAGTAGAAAGGCCTGATTTTTGGAATTGACTGTTGTACCTGTGCCCATGATCTAGACAGCTTAAATCAAGTTATATGTTTTCCAATAGAATAGTTTCTAAGCTACGAGTTACCGTGGGCCCACTGTTATGTGCAAGTGCCATCTGATACATCCACTGGACAAGCAATACCATGCAAGTCCAGATACCAAATTTCAGCCTAATACATAACTCAAGTAGCCCCCACTCAATTTTAAAAAATAAAAATAAAAATGTGATATGATTTCACCATAAAATGTGATTGGATAAGGTGCACATCAATTTCAAATGTGAAATTGATGGACTGCATAAAAAAGATAACACCCATCGAGCCATTAGCTTATCTAAAGAACGAATTGTTCAAATGTGAAATATTACCTATGTGAAGGAAAACAAGTTCTATAAAGCTTTTTAAATAAGCAAATCCTCGTAAAAATCCATGTTATATTTCGAAATTCGGAATCCGAGTACAGTGAGGCATAGTGTGAATTAAAATTTGAGCATACATTCTTTGATATTTTATTCCGCACATTGCATTCAAACAAAATTGAGATAAAATTTTCATCAATTTTAACTCGACTTAAATTTAATTGCATAATTCATGACCAACTAAACTATTTCCACTAATTTCTCTATTAAAGGAAAGCTCTAATAAATAGCTTATTACATCAATTTCAAGAAATAAGAGAAATCAACCTAATCTTTATGCCATGCTCTAGTAGAAATCATTGTCAAAATAAACGACTTTTGCCACTTTTTCCTCCTCTTGAAAACCTATAAGAACTATTATGATTTGGGTCAGCTAAAAATCCAGTGAGATTATACTCATTACAATTGAAGTTTTAGTTGATATACGATACAATCCTATTCAATATTAGATAGAGTTGGCAATGTACTACAGAGTAATGTTATAGATTGAATTCCTTAGAAAGAGCTCATTAATGAAGTATGATCATCATGATGTCATGTATGTTATGATGAATGTATGATAAATTTAAATTAATAGGTGTACACAAACTTGCATGCTTCTAGCATTAGAAACTTTTTGTAAATTAATCATTCTTACCTAATCATTGCAGCGAGACGTGTACATAATATTCATTATCTTACATAGCTCTGACATAAGAAAACTGTCGCAAATCAACTATGCTCACCTAATCAATCTGACGAGAAGTGTACAAAAGGATCTCATATGGTTCTGACATTATAAACCTATCGCAAATTAACCATGCTCACATAGCCAGTCTAATGAAGCGGCAAATCAACCATGCACATCGGTGAGAAAATAAACCCTACATCACTGATTCAACCAAGCAAATCAATCATGCTCAATAAACAAATGTAATTATCAGATCTCACATGCCTCTAACATTAGAAACTTATCGCAAATCAAACATGCTCACCTAACTGGTGTAGTGAGGTGGTAAATCAATTATGCACGTCGGTGAACAAATCAATCATACATCACCGTTCCATCATCCATCCAACAATAAATTAATTAAGTAATGACATGAATATTATAAATATGAAAACATATTCCAATCATTTAATACAGTCTATAATTCAAATTCAAGCCATCATGCACATGAGGTGTGTAATGTCTTTATTAGGCTATTCATCATTAATTCTTAATTGATCAATCTGAGGAGTAAATTTCTATAACTAAGGAAAGGTATAAGGGCAATGTTCAATATTCTAGTTTTCCTACAAGATGGCTATTCCAATGAGAAAGGTGATGAAGATAGCATACCCAAACCTTTAAAAGTTAGGTAATGACAGTTCAAGGGAATCCCTTAAGTTGAGAGGGAAAAGGAAATGACTATACCTAATGCAAGAGGGTTTCGCCTTTAAAAAATGGGGTAGATTTGAATCTGAAAGAGATGTTTTTGGTTTTCCTAATTAATGAGAGAAATAGGAAAATGATCCCTTACTTGGGATCATGTACGGGAAAAGCTTAAAATATGTAAAGCTGTAAATTGAATTATAATTCAAGACTACATGCTTTGAATACAACGGAAAGAATATCGAGGAAAATTTTATGCAATGAACCACTCACCTGATTTGTCGAATTCCTCAACTTGAATTGAACTTGACTCAATTCAACTCGGCTTGACTTAATTGTGACTCGGTGGCAAAGCGGTTACAATTCGATGCAACTCCATGTGTTTTGGACATTAAACGATTCAGCTGGGCTCCCAGCTTCCTTTCTAAGAATTCTAGCGGGGCGGGACCCAAAATCAGCCCTTAGTTGACTCAACTCATCGTGACTCGGTGCGACACACTTGCAAACTATGTAATTGGGTGCTGAACTGGATGTTTGTCTCCTCCAGTGGGGTCTTTGATTGTTCAGTGAGGTTTCTAAGTCAAACGGACCCAGCTTTGAGCTGAACTCAGCATGACTCAACGGGTTGACTCGCTGATTTGACTCAGCTTCTTTATTCTCTTTCCTTCTTAATTTTTTCTCCTTTTTCTTTTTTCTTTTTTTTTTTTTTTTTTTACTTCTCTCTCTTTCTTTCTCCTTCTTCCTTCTCTTAAATTCAAGACTCTCAACTTTTATTTTGAAATTTATTAGTTCAATTAGTGGAAGTATGGTAGTGTTCAAAAGTAGGGATGGCAATGGGTCCAATTCCAACTTGATCAAAGTCAGCCCAAGCCTAACCCATTTACTAAACAGGCATAATTCTTACCCAAACCCAACCCATTACTCCTTGACCCAACCAGACCCACTTAAAAATTCATCAAGTCCCACCCAACCCATTTAATTGTAAATGAGTGGGCTCGACTAACCTGACCCAACCCACCATGGCATAACTCAGGTTTAAGAATAGAATACGATGCCATGTTTCTAGCCTAGACAATGGAGATTTACATTAAAAAAAATTTTAAAAAAAAAAAAAACACACACACACACACACATATGCACACAAAATCATCTATAATTTTTCTGTATTTTGTTTTAGGCTTTGGGGTTGGGTCATCTGGCCTAACCCATTGATAACCTATGTAGGTGGGTCAGGTCAAATAGCGTTCAAAACAAGCCTAACCCATTTACTTAAATGGGCCACATTTCTAGCCTCCCAACTCTTTAACTTGGTCCAAACCCACCTCGAAATCGGGTCGGGCTAGTTGAACTGCAGGTCAACCCGACCCATTGCCACATCTAGAAGCAGGTATGGCTTGTTGAATGTGGATGGCTGCTCCAGCCATTCATTTTTCAGGCCACTGATCAGATGGCTAACACACTCTAAACCAATATGGCCTACAATGCCATGGCCCACCAGATACTTCACCACAACTAGGCTAGGCCCTTAAACTTGTCCTGAGAGCAGGGATTGGGTTTGAAATCTAGGCCTGGTGACCAGGCAGGGCTGGGCCAGGTCCGAAATATCGATACTCTGGCCCAGTGTGAGTAGAAGGCCTGATTTTTGGACTCGACCACTTTACCCATGTGTTCCATGATCTGGATGGCTTAAAAAAAGTTATATGTATTGAAATAGAACAATTTCTAAGCAACCATGGACAATTAATTCCTCTTAGTTATGAGTTATAACCTGGGCCCATTGATTTGCGAGTGCCATCGGATCCGTCCGGCCCCGACCATGTAAGTCTAGACACCGAGATTCAGCCTGATATATAAGTGGTCCCCACCAAATGGATCAATGAGGACGTTGGCGAGGGTGACTCACGCCATAGAAACTTTAAGATAGACCATGAGATCCACCATGTTATTCTGTTGCCATCTAATTCCATCATCTAGCGCCCTGAGCAGGCCTGACGTTAAAGGGTCTGGGCTAAGGCTGAGGGCATTTTGGCCCATTAGGGCACATTTATGACTTGCATATGTAAATAGATTCCTATATAATGGTAAAGCCTTTACGTAGTAAGGCTGGGTCAGGTCATAGTAGACTAGGGCCGTTATATGGCCCAGGCCCAGCCCATAGTCATCCATAACCATGAGGGAAATGCACGGAAGTCACAAACGAAAAATTACAACTATAGATTATTTGAATATGGGACTTGTGGTTAAAAATGGAAAATATTCAAAGCCCTATTTCAACAAACGTCCACACCAATAAGAGGTTATGATTGTTGGGGTCCCTACTCATGGCTCAGCTGATAGACTACATGAGTTTCAACATCCAGGTTATGAGTTTGATTGCCCATTATATAAGTGTGTTAGAGAGAGAGAGAGAGAGGGGCTTATTTGTTTTACCCAATTATATATACACCTTAAGGGGATGTTTGGATCGTAAGTTATTTAAGATAAGCTACATATTCCTTCAGTAACTTATCTTAGTTTCTACTTATTAAGCAGATAAATATATCATCTTTTTCATCTCTCCTAATGCCTCTCTTTAGCGACTGATAAAAAGTAAAAAACTTTAGAAAATTAACCAAACTAATTAAGTAATTTTAAGTAAAAGTTTTACTTATAGTTAATCATAAACCAAACTTACTTATCTAATGTAGTAAGTAGAAAAAGTAACTTATTTGGTGTTATCTAAACGGGTCATCCATGTCTCCTCACAACATCTACATTTGACTACGTTAAATAGCATCTCCTATATTTAGTTTAATGGTAGTAAAATCATAATAATAGTATCTTCAAATTAATGTTAAATTATCAATAAAATACACTAATTTTGTTGTTTGGATTTGAGCTTTTTATGACAATACCATAAAAATTATAATAATTACAAAATAAATTAAAAAAACACACTATCTTTTCAATACATATGAATTTGACCAATGATTTCCATGTTTAATTTAACAATGATAAAATCATAATAATGACATATTTCATTTACATTACCACGAAACCAGAAACCTAAATTGAACTAATGTATGCCCAACATACGATATTTGAGTACCTGCATATCAAGGTCATATGATAGCCTGCATGTGTATCAAGTAGCTCCACAATTGATGTAACTTAATATCCTTGATTTCTGCCCAATTTTCAGATAATCTAGACCACTCATTTAGAATATTTTGCACTAGATGGATATAAGGAAAAAATGAGAATCAATTACACAATCTCTACCATCATATGTTGTTGTCTGCAACTCCAAAATCCCCCCTTCATCTCTGATTTGTTCATCTAGATCTGTTACAAATCCACCAAATAATTTCTCTGACATCCCGAGACCAGATTAGCTCTCTCAAGACAACTCCAACATGAAATCCCAACCACCAAAGGTATATTTTTATCATAAAAGTAAAGGTCAAAATCATAATTATCAAAAGAATTATTAAAGCATTAATCAGCCATTGAAAGCGTCAATGTTCACAACCCAAAAGTCATCTAAAGTTTCTATCCAGCTTAAATCATTGCTGTGTCGGCATTGATTTTTTTCTTTTATTTTTGAATTAATTAGTGCTTCACTTTGAGTTTGAAGGGGTGTTAAGAGTAGATGATATATTTAAGTACAACTATACATGCTATAAATAGCTATGTGGATGAATATAGATGTATTTATAAAAATCTCACTTTTTCTAATCTTTTATATACTGTCGTTACTCTCATCAATGAAAATACATAATAATATCTTACAAACTATAGTACTTGAGATAATGGGTTGAACCGAATGGTCAACGTCAACGCTAATGGGCAAAAATACGCCACTTGGATCATCCACGCGTTACGATTTTTTTTTTTCCAGTTCAATTCGTACCCTTAACTGTAATTTTCTTCTTTAACCGTCCAACTACAGGACAGAAATTAAGGGCCCGTTTGGACGGGTGGATTAGAAGGGATTGGATGGTATTGGAAGGGATTGGAAGTTAAATTCTGGGATTGGCCGGGCGTGCCAAACAGACTGAATGATCTGATCCGGGGATATATCAATTCCTTTGATCTTAAGACAATCCACTGACAACGCCATCATTACCTTTAAATCCCATCCAATCCACCCTAATCCATTCAAATTTGGGTGGGACGTGTTTGGTTCGAGGGATTGGAAGGGATGGGAAGGTTTAATCACCGGATTGGCCGGGCATGCCAAACAGACTCGATATAGCAATCCCATGGATCTTAAGACAATCCACTGGCAACACCATCATTGCCTTGAAATCCATGCCATCCACCCTAATACCATTCAATCCTTTCCAATCCACCCGTCCAAACGGGCCCTTAAAAGGTTTAAGATTATCCAACATGATTTCTGAGGCACGGTCAATCCACATTTGAAGACAACAGATCAATGGTCTGGATTACCGAAGCATGGGCCACACTTTTCAAAGTCGAAAACCGGTTTGTAACGTACAAAGTTGCAGGCATGTATCATGTTACTCCTTTTCAGTTGAGTATTGTTGTGCAACGTACAAATGACGGGCGCTCACACGGTATCGGTACATCGGCTGTTAAAGGTGGTGGCAAGCTGTTGTGGGACCTACCGTGATGTATGTGTTTTATGTACACCGTCCATCCCTTTTGCCAGATCATTTAAGGGCATGGTGCTAAAATGAGGTAGATAAAAAGCTCAAGTGGACCATAACACATGAAGCAATGAAGATAATGACACCCACTGTTGAAACTTTCATAAGGCCCACCTTGATGTTTATTTGCTATCCAACGTGTTCATAAGGTAAAACAAACCAGGATGAAATGAAAACACACACATTAGCTTGATCCAATACTTATGTGTCCCCCAAGAAGTTGTCAACGGTAGGTGTTTAATCCCCACTGTTTCCTGTGGTGTGGTCCACTTGAGCTTAGAATAGTTTGGGTTCATAAATTAAAATGATCTTGCAAAATAGATGGATGGCATAGATAAAACATATAGATCACGGTGGACCCCACAGAATATGCTCACAAGGGATATTCTCTATGCCATCTACGTCCCTCTATCAGGTGCGCCCTTCAATGTGAGGTCATGGCCAAAAAATCAGTTTGATTGAAAACTCAAGTGGGCATACTACATGCAATATTTGTGGGAGGTGATGTTTAACGTATTAAAATCTTCCATATTTATTGTGGGGCCCACCTATGGGTATATATGCATATATAGTACCATCGGATTCATGCATCAAAGAACGGGTGCGGATAATTACATACTACCCCACTAGGACTTAGCTGGAGATGGCAGGTAATGTGAAGGGAGTTGTGGGGCCACCATAATTTATATATTTTATCAATCGTTTTCCAGCCATTTTGACATATCATTTTAAGCCATGAGCTCAAAAAAAGAGGCAGATAAGGCTCAAGTGAACTACACATAGGAAGCTGGGGATTGAAAGCTTAATGTGGAAAAGTTCCTGGTAAGTAGAAGTTTTGGATCAAGCTGATATTTATGTTTTCCCTTCATACATATCTACGTGACCTCATAATGATGTGCCTTAGGAATTTTTTATATGTAGGAATTCAATCCCTATTGTTCCTGTGTGTAGATACCCCACCCCAGGCGAACAAGCTCATTAGGTTGAATGGCAACCCTAATGCAAACCCTAACCCTAATCCAAGCTCCAAACTCTAACTCTGGTCTAAATCTGAAACCTAATGCAAACCATTAACCTAATCTAAACCCCAAAACCTAGTCAAACCTAATTAACTCATGAATTCAATTTGTCGAGTCAACCCACTGAGTTGACTCACCCAATTAGCTCACATAGTCAACCTACCCAACTAACTCACCTTATTAGAAAAAACCCAAAATCAACCCCAAATCAAGCTCATATAACTAAGCCCATCTAAAAATCCTAGAGATATAACGGTTGGCACCAGCTAGGGAAGAGCCTCCACACGTTCGAGAGAGCTCATCTGCCGAAGCAAGGAGCCCAATACATGTGCCTATTCCCCCTTTCCAACCTCATCCGTGTTGCTGGGGTAAATGGAGTCTTATGCCCCTCTCTTACAGCCCAAATTACAGCCCATGCCACAAATCCAACCATTAAGATCTAGCTATATAGTAATCTCAAATTCCATCCATCCAACTCCTCCTTAATCTCTGAACTTTACGAGAATTACAAGAAAATTGGGTTGAAACCTCCAATTCACATTTCAACCATCCAGTAATCTTTAACATCGTCAATCTATCCCCAAAACACCAACATCCTCTTCAAATCCCAAGCCAAAATCGAATCCAATCAAATAAGAGTCTAAGAAGCCCCTTAAGCCCTAAGCCTAGTCATTTCATCCCTCCGCCAAAGAAAAAAAGAACTGTAGGAAAGAGTCCAGCCCAATCTATAGCCTCTTGAGCCATCAAGACCTCGATCATGGCCACTTACCCAGTCCTTGCAACACTACTGTTCATCTAGCCATCCAATTTGCTATCAGCTTCATTTCATCTCAGCATTAGTATTGTGCAATATTTATTCCCTCCTCAACCTCATTGCTCATCAAGTTCATCATTATATTGCATATCACACCTAGTCAGTATAAACGTATTCTCCGTGGCTTACAAACATAGTCGGATCGTGCCCATCAAAAACTTGTATTGATTGGCTAATCACTTTGGAAATTTGAGGAGTTAGGGCAGATTTATCTATCCCAAACTAAAGTTTGTCATAGACGTTGCATCAACACATCATCACACACTGCATCCTATACATTGCATCACATACATAACACTCAGCACCTGACCAGTTCAAACGTATGCTCTGTGACTCGCCAAGTTAATCGGATCTTGTCTATCAGAACTTGGACTTGTAGGTTTACTACTTCAGCAAGTGGGTAGTCCAAGCGGATTCATCCAGCCAAAACTACAGTTTGTTGTAGGCATTGCATATAACATAACATTACACACACTTCTACATCATTAGTATGGAAGAACTAATCCAATCATTAAAAGTTTAAGAAATTTCATGAAGTAGAGATCGTAGAGTGGGTGTTTAATACATTCCCTCTTTATAAATGTAATTCCTTACTTGGAGTCTCAATCCAAGATCATGGAATCATCTTATGGTGGGAAATCCTTGGATTCTCTATCCTAGCGTTTTTTTCTACATGATCTAGCCAACTATGAAATAAGATGAATTAACTAGTGGGTACCTCTAGTAAAATATAGTATATTTATAATTACACCCACAAGCGCCTCCAAATATCATCACTAGCATGAGCGTGCTCTGCCCAGGGTCCAGCGTCCACACTGTGGTGTGGTCCATTTGAACCTTCAATCTGTCTCTTTTTTATGCTCATAGCCTAAAATGATCTATAAAATAGATGGACTGTGGATAAAAACATATACGTTATAATGGGCCCCATAGATCCCCTGATAGGACCATGCGGCCAAACAACCACAGAGAGAAAAAGAGACAACTTGAAAAACACACTATTTCAAGATTGAAATGGGCCGCAGGACACGATGGCAGGGGTTAATTTCATGCAAGAGCGAGTGCATAGAGATATACCTGTGCCCGGGCTGTGTGGGGACTACAGATATGTCTGTGACAAATCCAATCTATCCTTCTGTTTTTAAATACCATATTAGTATGGAATCCAAAATTCACGTGTGACATGTCACTTAGAAAAAGTGAGGATTGAGCACCTGGGATGATAGAAGTTTTGTGTCAGGATAATATTTGTTCCTACAGTTTATCTTAGTGGTAATAACTATATGAACGGTTTGGATGGCATATAAACATTATGGTCCCACTTGAGTTTTAAATCTGCCTGATTTTTCAAATTCTATCCTATTGCGGTCTTTAAAAACAGATGGACAGAATGGATTTGTCACAGACATTTCTACGGGACCCACACAGCCCTGGGCAGAGGTATATCTCTTCTCCAGGTGGCACATGCAACCCGCTCAATTTTCATACATGATTTTACATTCTTCTGTGGCCTGTTGATATTTTTAGTTTTTTACGATCACAAGGACAGTACGAACTATGATTTCAGTCTCCTTCACCTACATTTTCTAACATGGCCCACCTGAATTTTATATGATCCTAATTTAAGAATCTACGGTGAACACGAGGGGCAAATGAAGGGCTGGATCTGATGCACACAGATCACGTACCAGATGTAACACAACACACATCATAATCTTTGCTTTGAGTCGCTCCTTCCGTTACAAACGGAGCTTATCATCTGTTTTCTTCTCAGACGACAACATTCTATCGGCACTCCCAGAGTACCACTCATAAATGTCATCTGTACACTTCCCAATGCACTTTTGCGCTTCCCATCCAAACCGTCCAAATATTGGGACTATTTCTAGATCATTAGTTTAAACGGTCCCAATCTCCGGTTTTGATGGACTCTCAATTGTTGAATTTAGACCGTCAATTTCATTAAGCCGGAAATTTGATGTCCGACAATTAGATAGTTATGATCATTAGTTTTGGTTTTTATATATATAGTTCATCTACAATGGGGGCCTACCATTTGGACGGATTTGATGGAGGTATCTCTATGTGCACACGTACCATGCCATGCATATATGTCACTGGAGCTTTACACTAGTCAAGTTCGAGCTTGCCCGATCTCGATTCGACCTGACTTGGATCGAACCTCAACTCAAATTGACTCTGATCAAATTAACTTGGTGACTCAGTTATTTTGATATTGAAGTTGCTTGCCAAGTGTTGGATAAAATGACCCAACGAAGTGTTATTTTATGGTATATATGTTCTTTGTGGGATTAGTTGGTGGCTAAGGAATGATTACAAAACAAATTACTACCAAATAATAATAATAATAATTATTATTATTATATTATAAAATTGTCCTGATATCTTGATTTTGATATTTCTTACTGTGTGTTTGATGAAATCTCTATAAAGAGTTGTTATTATTTTGTATTTTATGATAATTGCTTTGTATTTTATGATAAAATGAAAATTTTTTTTATGTATTTAAGAAAATGTAACACAAGTTTAAACTTTTTTTCCTTTTAACACACGCACACACACCCATACACTCACGCAGTAGTGGGATTTCATCACCTATGAGTACTTGAACCCTTGTCCAGGTGTTGAAACTCATAAGAGTCTGCTACCAAAGAAAGAGTAAGGATCCCACAAGCGCGAGCCAAGCTCGAACTAGCCTGAGCTGCCGAACAGAATCGGCCAAGCCAAGTCAAGTTTGAGCTGGGGTTAACTGTTGTCCAAGCTGTGCCAAGCTTAACTCGATTTGACTCGTGTACGTATGTCCCCATCACCTGCCGGTGTATCAAATAGTTTCTCTTCCTGCTGCTGTGGACGACCAAGGCACTGTAATTTTCATGTAGAGAAGAGCTCCATTGTTCTCTAGAATCTTATGGTGGACCGTACTCATGCAGACATCCATCATACAAATGACACACAAATACTATAATCCACACCATGTAACATGTGGGACCAACTATGGGTACCCCAAAATCGCACTTATCAGAGTGTAGCACCATCCCATGCATTCAATTTCAACCATTGAATTTGGACTGTTGAAATTTTTCAAAAGGTCTATCAGATGGTTGAGACTGTACAGTCAGTGCTAATTCCACTTATACCACATAAAACGTAAGAAACATGATTTGGACGGTCTCGATTAAAGCAGACTTGCATATGCATGACTATGCATGACTATGCCTCACCGTGCTCAGCTAGAGTCAGTGAATAATAACTTCATCTTTTTTAACGTGAATTTGATCGTGAACATCGATTTTTCAGTCTTTAAGTGTGCTTGGATAACTACTTAATCAATTTTAAAAAATAATTTTCAAAATCATACAACGCCTAGCAAGCTAGCATCCACTTCTTGCACGTGAGGATAGAGATATGCACCTCCACACATGTGCCATCATGGCATATAAGTATGATATCAAATCCATTCACCCGTTGATTTAATCATTTTTTTCACTAAAATTAATTTGGTCCATTGAAAAAGTAGGCCCCAATATCGAAAACAGATGGGTGGATTAGAAAACTTCAGTTAAGTGTTTTAGATACACACATTTATTTTGCAAATTGCGTCTCACCTAAGTAATGGATCAACTTACTTATTGAACTAGGCCATTAATATGATGATGCCTCTGATGCCTTTCTATGGATGAATTGTACCTTAGACCTGCGTTCCATTATGTTAAACGTAGGGTGCGTATGAGTTGCATTGGGCATATGATTGTGGGCTTAGAAAATCCCATCTCTATAGAAACTAGATGGAGGCCACTTTCCATTAACTCTGCCTCTAATATGCTGTGGGGCTGATCCTGATGACATGTTAAAATTTTTGGTTTAAAAAATAAATAATATATTTAAAAAAATTTGTTTTTCTTTTTAAGATGATTTGAAAATTTTCAAATAAAAAGTTGTATTTTCTTTATTCCCTCATTGGAAAGAGTGGGAAAAAATTTGTGGTTTGTAAGTTGTTGAGGTAATATTCTTACTAAGAGAAATAGATGATGCGAAGCACGGTTTAAATTGTTCTAGTGCTACGCACTAAAACTCACTCACGCTAGGGCACGGACATGAGCAATGAGACTGTAATGGCACACTTTACACTTCATTTCTTGGGTGTAGATGAGAGGTGTAAGATGAGCCAGGTTGCTAGAAACGGTTGGATGTATGGATCCAAACAATCATAAATGTTTTACAAACGTTCTAAATCATTGATGATAACCTAACAATGGTTCACCCCTTTAAAAAATTTGCCAAGTAGCTCAAACATTGTTTGAGTCATTGAGTTCGACAAATCATCAAATTTGTCAGACGATCAGCTGTGATTGCTATAGGTGGGATTTAAGAGAGAAGACTTATCTTATCCTAAAAGTAATTCACTTCTAATCCATCAACAATTAATAAAAGGGTGAGTCAAGCTTTAAGGACAACATATTTATACGTGATTCAGTCTTTTATTAAATTTAAAAATAATTTTAATTTTTATTTTTCAATATATTTTTTCCAACATGATAGTACAACATTCACTTTGTCCATACATTTCACTATATCATATTAGGGTTTTAGGACGCAAATTTCCTGCAGAATCCTTTTGCATGAAGTTCTTGCACTAGAAACCTAGATGGATCCCACCGTGATATTTGTGAGGAATCCATCTGTTCATCCATTTTGTGAGATCAATTTAGAACATGAGACCAAAATTGAGTAAAGATCCAAAACTCAAGTGGGCCGGACTATAGGAAAAGGTGGGTAGGGAAATTCCTATCATTGAAACCTCCATGGGGTCGACGGTAATGTTTACTTTTCATCTATACCGTTCATAATGTCATTCCTACTGAGATGAACTGAAAACACAAATATTAGCTTGATTGAAAACTTTTGTGGCCTCATTAATATTTCAACTATGAAAGTTTAATCCTTACATTTTTCGGCCCACTTGATCATTGGATTTGGCTCATTTTTTTTCTCATGTCCTAAAATGAGCTCACAAAACTAATGGACATATAGCTTCACCTACTTCCAGTGAAAGAACTTCCTATGAAAAGCCTTGGCAGATATATATTCAAGTCCAGGGTGTAACTCCAAAAATGAGATAGATGCAAGATTAAAGTAGTCCATGCTTCTAGAAACACTGGGAATTCAATGGTAATCATTAACTTTGGTGGAAGTGGATTGGTTGGTGTACCACACACCACCCACTTGACTGGTATGTTGATGTCACCAAGTTTCGTGAGTCCCATCATGAGGTATGTATAATATTGAAATTGTTTATCCATATCCAAATTGTTTATCCATTTGCAAAGCTAGTCGTGAGGCTTGGGTCAAAAAAATAAAATAGATACAAAGATCAAGTGGACCACACTGCAAAAATCAGGGGAGGATTGAATGTCTACCATTGAAACACATTTGGGGTCACAGAATTTTTAGATCAATATGATATTTATTTTTCCTCTTCACCCGTCCATGTGACCTTATGAATAGATTGGATGGAAAATAATCGTTATGGTAACCCCTAGGAATGTTTTAACCGTGAGAATCATTATCCCCCATGCTATTTATACTGTGATCCACTTGAGATTTTGATATGAATCATTTTTGGCCTTTTTTGAATCCTTAAACCTCAGCTCGTCTTTCCACGACACATGCCCACACCAGTCATGTCGGTGGTGTGTGTTACATGCATCAGCCAGTCCACTTTCAGGGAATTTGGTTCACACCGGTCACGTCAGTGGTGTGTGTTACATCTGCCAATCCACTTTCAGGGAATTTGGTTCTTGTTTTGTTTTTGTATTTTTTTTTTAATTTTCTTTTTTTTTTTCTTGTTTAAACGCATGTTTACCAAACAATGTGAAGAACAACTTCTGCCCAGCGGATTGGCACCGGCGATCTAAGCTGTTGTCACCAAGTTCAGTGGATCCCATCATGAGATATGTGTTATAGCTCTACTGTCCATTTATTTGGAGTCTCGTACTAATGCTTGAACCGAAAATTAAGATGGATCCACGGATCAAGTGGACCACACTGCAAAAAGCCGTAGGGTATTGAACATCTGCTATTGAAACTCTTTTGGTGATTACAGAAGTTTTCAATAGATATGTTATTTGTTTTCCTCTTCATCCACGTCTGTACGACATTATGAACAGATTAGATAGAAAAAATAAACTCTATAGTGGGCCCTACGAATGTTTTAACAGTAATGATCATTGTCCCACTGCTATTTCTAGTGTGGTCCACTTAAGCTTAGGATATAAATCATTTTTCATATAATGCTCTAAAATGATCTCACAAAATGGATGAACAGTGTGGATATAATAAATACATCATTTGGGAGCATGTAACTTTGATCTCATTTGAACCGTTGAACAACTCGGACCTCGCACGACAAGTACTCACACCAGCGATATCGCTGGTGTGCGGTACACCAGCCAATCCGCTCTCAATTTCTACAGGCAATTCAATCTGCCGACCAGATCACCCAACACGGTGTGGCCTGGCCTCACCCAACACGGTGCGGCCCTGAAAGTGAGGTCCACCTTGATGTATGTATTGTATATCCACACTGTCTATCCATTTTGCCAGCTCATTCTGTGGTATGAGAAGCACATCCAAATCTCAGGTGGACCACACCATAGGAAATAGTGGTGATTGAACGCCTACCATTAAAAATTCTTAAGTCCAACCGTGACGCCCACCATAATGTTTATTTTCCATCAAACCTATTGTTAAGGTCACACAGACCTGGATGAAGGCAAAATATTAATATATCTTGATCCAAAACTATCATAGCCCATAATTAGTTTTTAATGGTCAATCACCACAGTTTCCTATGGTGTGGTCCACCTGTTATTTGGATATGCCTCATTTTTTGGATCATGCCCTAAAATGATCTTAAAAATCGGATGAACGGCGTGGATATTCAATATATACATCAAATTGGGCCCCACATTCAGCGCCGCACCTAATCCGATCCCGTTAATTAGACCCTGATAATCTCCACTAACCAACGAAAATGAGCACATCATGTCACCAGAACTACTTTCTTCTTTCGCTGTTTACTCAAATGATAGTTCACCACCATTTAAAAATGGTGGTGACTCTTCAACATTACACATGGCATATTTATACGCCAATCTAGACCGTCCGAATCACTGATCCAATTGTAGGTGGGGCATAGTAACAAAACTATACTGAGAAGATGACACCTAACCACCTAATTTTCCCTTTAAAACTGAAAATTTTACTATTCTAACTTTAACCATTCATCATTTGAATGGTTAGGATTTCTTGATCAATGCCATTTTAGAGATTGGGTTAATCCACAGTAGTTCCAGTGTGAATTGTCATTTGTTAAACGGTGCAAAACCAACAACGCATCTTGCCCATTACAGACTTTTGTAACAGCCTGTCATAGGTTTTGGAGTTTCTTTAAAGTGGGCCATCATGAGGCCAGAATGTTTTCCACCGTAAAAGACTATAATAGAATTTCAAAATCTATAAAGTATCACATGTTCTTGTTGCATGCATTTCTTTTCATTGTAACATTATTTTTATTTTTTTTTTCACACTTCTTTTCTACTCTGCACTACTGCTCCCATCATGCACCAACTTAAAACTTACCTCATGACCTTCATATCCTACTCCCTACTCATACCATTGCTAGCTACTGCAGACTGTGAATGCGAGTCGGATCCTGAAGATCGTAACAGGACTGAGGCCCTCCATTTGAAGCTGGCCGCGCTCGCTTCAATTCTTGCAACCGGTGCAATTGGTGTATGTATCCCTATCTTGGGGAAGTCGATTTCGGCACTTCAGCCCGAGAAAGATATCTTCTTCATGATCAAAGCTTTCGCTGCCGGTGTGATACTAGCGACTGGCATGATACATGTGCTACCAGATGCATTCAATAGCCTAACATCGCCTTGCCTGAAGGAAAACCCATGGGGTGATTTCCCATTTGCGGGGTTTGTCGCCATGTTATCGGCGATCGCGACGTTGATGGTGGACACTTTCGCCACTGGTTATTTTAAGCGGTTGCACTCCGACAAGGCTCAGTCGATGAATGATGGTGATATGGATGTGGAGAAGATGAGCCCTTACGTGGGTCATGTTCACACACATGCTACACATGGGCATGTGCATGGTGGGTCTTTAAAGTCAGTTGATTCAAATTCAACTGATCTTATTCGACACCGGGTGGCATCACAGGTATTTTAATTGAAGAATTTTGATTAAATTCTAATGAGTTTTTATATGGAATTTAGAACATTTTGGTGATTAAGATTGTTAATCTTTAAGGTCCTATCCAAAATGAGCCACCAACAAGAAGGTATCATTGATATTAGTTAGGACTAATGCTGGGAAGCAATTTCCAACTCACCTTTGTATAGTCGTCCACATCTCACTTGGATACAAACAAGGTGTGGAAAGGGGAATTGTAATGATTATTCCCATCTTTGGGAGAAGAAGGTAGGACTTCAAAATTAGAAAAATGCTGCTATGAAAAGTGTAATGATTGTGTCTTGTAATCTATGGTTTTAAGTCTACCCATGTATAGAGCCTTTTACGTCTGTTAGGTGAAAAAGTGCATATTTGGTAAAGAAGTGTTTAATAAAATTGATTTGTCTTAAAAGATTTTAATGGTGAGCGTTAAATCCCCATCATTTATTATGGCATGGCCCACTTAATAAGAATCATATCCTAATATAGTATAGGAAATAGATAAATAAAATAGATGTTACAAAGTCATCAAGATAGACCTTCCAACACTATAAATGAGTTATTATTAGAAAGTTGTGCGCGCCAGGCTTCTTCAAGTAACAACTAATATATAAGCCATATGCTTTGCCATCATGGCATGTCTAAGATCTAATCCATCATTTAGAAAAGCATTATGTTGATGCTCTAGCCTAAGAATTAGATTGATACACATGGGTGGGCCACCGTATGCAAAACAAATGTACATAGGCCTGTCAATGGGCCGGGTTAGGGCTGAGGCCGAGCTTTATCCAAGCTCGCTCTACAATTCTGAACCTAAGCCCAAATCCAACCCCGGCTCATAACGGGTTGAAATAGTCCAGCTCGAGTCTGACCCAGGACATTTACACAAAGCCCGACCTGAGTTCGCCCGAGGCTTGAATATCTCTATTTATAAATGATATTTTGGTATGTCTCATGTGTGAAAGAAGTAGAGAATGAAAGAAAATGGGGAAAATTAGGTTTAGAAAAGACCTATCAGGCAGGCTGGATTTATGGTCTTTTTTAGGTGCTAAGCTTGAGTCCGACCTGATTTACAATCAAAGTCTTAATTTAAGCCTGAGCCCAACCGTCAGGCCTAATACACTACCCCAAACTCAGCCCAATACGGGCCAAGCCCGAAGGCCCGTCGGTACTACCTGGCCATTGACAGCCCTAAATGTACTGCTCTAAAAACACTTGGTTTAAATTCAACCTATCAACCTCTTTTTAAAGACCCTCCTTTCAAGTGGACCAAATTAATTTTAGGAAAATCATGGTCAGACTAACCAGTGAAAGGATTTGCTCTCAGACTCTTTTCAGTGACTCACCATCCAAGTAGACCTAATTAACTTTAGGAAAAAAATATGATTGGACCAACCAGTGAAACGATGGCACATGTGTGGAGGTGTAAGGCTGACTAGTGTGTAAAGGTATTTGCTTTTGAGTTTTTTTAAGAAATTCTTCAACACTTTTACAAAGAATTAATATTCTATTTCTAATCTTACCTTCTTTTTATGATGTAGGTTTTGGAATTAGGCATAGTGGTTCATTCCGTAATTATTGGAATTTCCTTGGGTGCTTCGCAAAGCCCATCAACAATAAGGCCTCTTCTAGTGGCCTTGAGCTTTCATCAGTTTTTTGAGGGCATGGGACTTGGTGGATGCATTGTTCAGGTATGATCATTTCAGCATTTATCGGGCTAATATTAATATCAACGTATCTAAATAAATGTTGATTAAAGGCAAATAAGTTATTTTTTTCTACTTACGGTAGTAAATAAGTAACCTATTTGAGATAAATAAGTTTGATTTATGATCAATTATACGTATCGTAGGTTAATTAAGATAAGCTATTTATGTCTCCAGTAGTTTATCTTGGTTTCTTCTTATTAAACTAAAGTGATTAACTACCTTCAAGTAAAAAAAAGTTACTTATCTAAAATAAGTTGGTTTCTACTTATTAAACTAAAGTGATTAACTACCTTCAAGTAAAAAAAAAGTTACTTATCTAAAATAAGTTACTTATCTACTGTTGTAAGTAGAAAAAGTAATTTATTTGGTGGTATCCAAATGGGCCCTTAATGAAAATTCATCTTTATTATAGACTGAGTTAACTCGACCCAATCAAATTTCATTAAGACTTGGAGGAAATAAAAAGCTTAAATTAGTCAAAACTCAGTTGACTCAACTCACTTCCACTTGAGAAAAAACTAAACATCTTCACATGTAATTGAGCTAGTGTACTTGTTTTTTTTTTTTTTTTCTTGCAGGCGAAATTCAAGGTTAGATTGATGGCGTTCATGGCCGTCTTTTTCTCCCTGACCACCCCAATTGGGATCGCCTTAGGCTTCGCCATATCATCAGTTTACCATGAGAATAGCCCAACGGCTTTGATCGTGGAAGGAATTTTCAATTCGGCGTCGGCAGGGATCCTGATCTACATGTCACTGGTGGACCTACTCGCGGCAGATTTCATGAGTCCTAAGATTCAGAGCAATGGAATGCTTCAGTTGGGGGTAAATGCTTCCCTTCTTCTTGGGGCAGGGTGCATGTCCCTCATGGCCAAATGGGCGTAAGAGTTCCAATAATCAAGGTTTAAGTTGTCCTCCAATGCCATGACAGTAAGGATTACTTGATACGTACTAATATCGGCCTAGATCGGACCACATTGGCATAAACCAGCTCAACAGTGGAGAAATACAAACCCGTAACGGTATTGGTGGTGAATGATCGGATATATGCAAAAACCAATTTCCAAACTATGTTTATATATAATCCCCCTTTTGTACTGCATTCTTACATTGTTGTTCCCAGCCTTTTTTTCCCCCTTATTGTATGTAAGGTCGTAGGTTGTAGGGTGGACCGTTTTTGTTTTTTCTTTTTTGTTTTTGTTAGCTTGTTAGTACACCCACTGTAAATTCATACTTCACGGTTAGCCACCCCGCTAGGGAATCGATACCAAGACCCCAGTGTTGAAACGAGGTATCTTTCACTCAGTCTACCACTTGAGCTACGGATCCGGGTGTAGGGTGGACCGTTACATGTACTGATATCTCATGTAAGGAGATTGCTTCAAATCTCTCTCTCTCTCTCTCTCTCTATATATATATATATATATATGATCGTATCTCAATTTCCAACTATCCTGATCAGGTACAGTGTGACAATATAGCTGAGATTTTGCAAATCTTACGATTAATTCATTGGACGATAGTATGACAATATATTCAAAATCTCCGCAGATTTTAAAATATTGCAAAAGTAACTCGAAAATGATAAAAATTTAAGCACTTTATAATTCAAATATATATTTTAAATTATAAATTTATTTAATAATTTAAAATAAATATATTTGATAATATCCTAAGGAAACCATCAAAATTTGAAAATCCCGGAAGAAGATTTTCTGGCTGAAAATTTGCCAAGAATGAGATTCGTCACTGTGACCACGTAGACGAATTATTTGATACGATGGGTGGCAGAGTAGGACCATCAACCACGGGTAGGCCGCACACGTGGCAGACATACCTCATTCGAAACCTTTCAAATTGTGTGGCTGGTTATTGATTGGACGTGGGCATCGAATCGAGTCGGACCGGATTGTGTCCAACTGAACTCGATTCGAAATTTTCAACTAATTGACCTAAACGTGATCTGATCCGGACCGAGTCCGAGTTAGCTGACTCGATCCGATCCAATGCATTGGTGGCCTGACCCGAACCGAGTCCAACTCGGTCAGGGAAACCGAGTCGGATCAGGTTGGGTATGAAAGGTGAATGGGCGGAATAGAAGAACTAAAGTAGGTGGAGACGTGGAGTACAAGTCAGAATCGAGAGCCAATTGGCTGGTGGTGTATTAACGTCAACAAGTTTTGTGGGTCAAACTATGAGGTATGTGTTATATCCAAACCATCCATCCATTTTGAGAGCTCGTCTTAAGGCTTGAGCCGAAAAATAAGATAGATCTAAAGCTTAGTTAGACCACACTACAAAAAACAAGGAGGGATTGAACATTTACCATTGAAACCCTTTTGGAGATCATAGAAGTTTCGAATCAATATGAAATTTGTTTTTCCTCTTTATCCATTTATTTTTAACCTTATTAACAAATTATATGGAAAATAAACATTATGGTGGGCCCTACGGATTTTTTAACGATGAAAATCATTATCCTTGCTGCTATTTTTGGTGTGGTCCATTTGTGCTTTTGATATGATTAAATTTTATTTTTTTTCAAATGCTCTAAAATGATCTCAAAAAATGGATAAACGGTATGGATATAATAAATACATCATTGTGGGGCCCATGTAACTTTGATCTCATTTGA
Organism: Magnolia officinalis; assembly: GCA_021015155.1. Lineage (NCBI taxonomy): Eukaryota > Viridiplantae > Streptophyta > Magnoliopsida > Magnoliales > Magnoliaceae > Magnolia > Magnolia officinalis. The sequence goes on along the minus strand of JAJHSJ010000002.1, from coordinate 16,034,153 downwards.
ACCGTTCGTACAACTCGCAGCTCGAGGCGCGTCTCCACTTGTCTTCGCACGACACGTATCTACACCAACTGTATAGATGTTGTGTTGATGTGCATAGCACGAAATTAGATTGCAATATTGAGTAACTCAGTATGCTCTTATTGTATTGAGTAAACTCTGTTGGGGCCCACCATGAATGCGTGTGGTTTATCCACGCCGTCCATTCATTTTTCCATATCATGTGATGGGTTGAACCCAAAATTGATGCATATCCAAAGCTCAAGTGGACCATACCACAGGAAAAAGTAGAAGTATTGATTTCCACTGTTGAAAATTTTATAAGGCCCAAGTGATGTTTATTTGTCATCCAACCTGTTCATAAGATTAGAAAAACAGGGATGAAGGGAAAAAACAAATATCAGCTTGATCTAAAACTTCTTTGGCTCCCAATAATTTTTCAACCGTAAATGTTCAATTCACATTGTTTTTGATGGTGTGCTCCACTTGAGGATTGAATACACTCCACTTTTAGGATAAAGCCATAAAATTATTATCGGTTAAAAGAGATGGACGGAGTGGATAAATTACATGAATGACATTTGGGCCTACAGAGTTTACTGAGTACGTGTAACAAGTTACTCCAATCTGCTTCCGTGTTACACCAGCCAATCTGCTTCCGAGTTTCAAGGTCTGGTAAACCTGCCCAACACAACCTCATCAATGCGCCACCCATTGGCTCACATTTCTTGGGAAATAGTTTAACCCTAGCCTTTTATTTCTCAACGGTTAAAGATGAAAAAAAAAAAAAATCCAATGACTCTATATTAACTTCATACGACCTGGCTGGATCGGATTGGATCAGTCCGGATTGGATCCAATCGGATCGAATTCCGGATCAGATTGGATTTCGGATTGGATCGGTCCGGATTGTCCACTGATCCGAACTCGATCCGATGTATGGTCAGATTTGAGTGGGCCTACTCGATCCAGCCCGATCATGGCCTTCGGTTTAGATCGGATCAGGTCGGCTCCGTCGGATCGGATCGGTTTCTGCCCAGCTCTAGTTAGTGGTGACTGTTAAATTTAAAAAAGAGTAAATGGTTTAATGTCAATGAATTAGAGCGTTGGAATTTATGTACATGTGTGGCATGTGTACAGTAGTATCTTTTTGTATCTTGGATAAGAAAAACTCAACATTTTCAACCTTCTAGTTTGAAATTTTAAGGGTTCAATTAGTGGAGATATGGTACCTCCAAGTGGAAGCATGGTATACCGTGCATCTAGTATGGCTTGTAGAATGTGGACGGCTGCTCCTAATGGCCTACCATGTCATGGCCCACCAGATCAACAGTTCCGATCACTGTATATATTTGTTGCCTGCACCATGAGGAGGGAGAGGTTTAGACAGTCCATGAACTGTGATGCACAGAAACATTTTTGTGGACTGTAGAACGGCGAAGTGTGATGGATAATGCACTAGCACGTATAAATTGATTAGAAATTGCATACCTAATATATAACTATATAATTCAAATTAAACTGTCCAAATTATATGTTTCTAGTTTAGATGTATCAGAAACATATTACACTTAGATGATCTGACTAGTGGATGAGTGGACATTTATTGGCTGGGGCGGCTCAAAGGGGTAGGCAGGTGAGGCAATCGCCTTAGGCCCCCTAATTATGAAGGCCTTATATTATAGCAAAATTAAAATTTCTTAATTATAAAGGTCTTATATTATAGTAAAATTAAAATTAAGAAGAAGAAAAAAAGCCTAAAGTTTTTGAAATAAAACTCATTGAAAGGCCTATAAAATAGGAACATCTAAAAATTAGTTTATAAATTTGAAATTGAAAATAAAAAACAAATTGTAGAAACTAGCATTATCAATAATAACAGTCTAACTCTATCGTATCTTTTCAAAATAATAGCATCATTCCCAATAAATTCTTCTCCTAAAACCTACGACCACAACTACCTACTTTATTGCTAATTAAGTTCTCAAAAAAAATAAATTCTAACGTCATTTTTCTAAATTAAATTCTAACTTCATTTTTCTAACGGTTTGGATTTATTTTTGGAATTAAAAGTTTTAAAAGAAGTTGTAAAAACAGAAATTAATACTCCAATTGAAATACTTAATCTAATAAAAGATAGATTGTTTTCCAAATTGTTTTATTGTATATAGAATACTACTTACCATACTTGTCACAGATGCATCTACATAAAGAAGTTTTTCAAAACTAATTATTATAACAAATTATTTACGAACAATTATGTCTCAAGATAGATTAAACGGTTTAACGATTTTATCTATCGAAACTGATTTATTGGATAAACTTGAAAACAAAAGTTTAATTAGTAATTTTGCATCTAAAAAGGCCATAGACAAATTTATGGTTTAATTTTGAATTTATTAATTTTTTTAAATTTTTTTAAACTAAAAAGCCTCATTTTTATAACTTGCCTAAGGCCCCCAAAAATGTTGAGCCGCCCTGTTTATTGGACGGCATAAAAAATATCATTCCATCTAACAAGTGTCCACGAACCATAGAGATCTAATCGTGCATCCAATATATATTATTTTAGCCGACAGTGGATTCCATAATTCAATTCAGTTTAGTTTGGGTTAATGTATGACACGTGTGCAATTTTTTAATGCTCACGAATCAAGCATGGTACACACATTTAGATAGAGAGGAATGCTCACCAGCACCCCTTTCGCACATGTGTCATGGGCACCTTCGCACATGTGTCATGGGCATAAAATTTGAACCGTCCACATGATGTGGCACCCTTGAAAATCTATTAGCCCAAATTTCAGCCCAATATAAAACTTGGTGGGCCTTGGCAAAAGGAAACAATGTCCTTCCTTAATTTGCATCTCTTTGCTATGTCCCACTAGAGTTTTTGATCAGGCTGAAAATTAGGCCGGATGAATTTCAAGGGATGCCACATCACATGGACTGTTCAGATTTTATGCCCATGACACGAATGCAAAGATATGCACAGGTGCTCACGTAAGAAGGTAGGTAGGTGAGTATCCTTTATATATATATATATATATATATATATATATATATATATATATATATATATGGGGGGGATCATCGTGTTGGCTGGATGATCAAGCAGGAGATAGGTCTGTTTATTTTAGCTGTTCATTTGCTTTAACATGTTCATTATGTATTTATAGTTTGCTACATGTAGTTCAGACATCCTCCTTCATTACACATGGTGGGGATGCAGGGCTGGGTTAATCAAGACTGTCTACCTAGTACTCCCTACCATTGATCTGTTGGGCCATGCATGGATCAAATGGACCATGACCCAAATGCAAGGAAAATCTAAACTATGCGTAAGTTGCACCACATTGATCATAATAGAGTTGTTATAATTTTTAAGAATGTCATCAACTATTCTTTATAGAAGTTGTAATTTGAACATTTTATAAAAATGTGCTTATTTCAAAGAAGAGTTTTTTTTTTTTTTAAATAAATTTTAAAAGTCATTTTACCAAACCAGCTTACTGTAAAACAAGAGTTGGAACAAAAAATCTTTTTAAAGCAATTCTTATTTAAAAACTCTTATTGAATTAGATAAGAGATGCCAAATGGGCCCTTAACTCATATAGATTTCTCTCACTTTCTCTTTGGTGAAGAAGGAGGAGGAGAAGAACATTGGTATTTCTTATTGTTTATTTTTATTTAATTTTGTATCTCTTTCTTCCTTTCTCTCCCTGTTTTGTTTTGCTTTTTTTTTTTTTTTTTTTTTTTTTGGAACATTGGTTCTCTCCACGTGTGTTGCACGTGCCTTGCACCTTAGTGATTAAAACAAAGGGGGAGAAGGGGACGCGGTTTGGTTAGTGACGCTGCCACTCACCAGCCAGGTGGATAGTGGTCGGTGCTATGCAGACCCCACTATGATGTATGTGTTTTATCCACGCCGTCCATCTATTTTGAAATATAATTTTAAGGCTTGATCCCAAAAATGAGGTAGATCTAAATCTCAGGTGGACCACATCATGGGAAAACAGTTGTGATTGAATGTCCACCGTTAAAAACCTCCTAAGGTCCAATGCAATACTTATTTGACATCTAACCTTTGGAATAGGTCATACAGACTTGAATGAAGGGAATATATATATATATATATATATATATATATATATATATATATATATATGTGTGTGTGTGTGTGTGTGTGGCCCCAATAAGTTTTTAATGGTGGGCGTTCAACCAACACTATGCGGTCCACTTGAGATTTAGATCAACCTCAGTTTTGGTCTTGTACTATAAAATGATATGGAAGAATGGGTAGACAACATGGATGAAACACACATCATGATGGGGCCCATAGAGCAGCCTATTTGTTTCGGGAGAAGGAAAAGAGAGCCGCTACTATTTTTCTTCTCCTAATCTCTATTTGAAACTTAGAAAAATTTCAAACCATCAACTAGTCTGCCTTAAATCCTAAGGTGATCCCTGTTCAATTCTCTCCTTATTCTTTTGTCGTGTGTCGTCGAGAAAATGCATGAATCTCAATGTTTCTATTTACTCTTACATTCAATTCTTAAAACGTGCTTGCATTGTTTCTAAGTGGTAAAAAAGTTACATGTAACTTATTTAAAAGGTGAAAAAAGTTAACGTAATTTTGTTTGGATGTAAGTTGTAATTTACTTACATGTAGCTTTATTTTTGTGTTTAGATAACTTATGACTTTGTTACAGATAATAAATTGTATATTTACCATAAATAGAGTTTGAAATATGGAATCGTTGAAAAATTAGACTGACACATAAAAAACACTTTGATAAAATTATTACATTTTATTAAGCCCACATACATAAATAGTTTGATCGATTCTTATACTAAATTAATTAATAAGTGAGCAATAAAAATGAGCCTATGTTTTCGAAATGATTGTAATAAGAAAAATACTCTAAAGTAACACATAAATCATGATATGGTGCACGTAGCACCATTAGTAGTAGCCAATTTTAGCTGACTACTATGGTGTCGCTGCTGACATGTTATTTGGGCCCCACTATAACATATTTGTTTTATCCACACTATTTATCCATTATTTAGACCATTTAGTCATCAGCTAAAAAATGAGGTACATCCAAATCGCAGGCGGAACACATCACTAAAAACAGTGTTGATAGAACGCACACCATTAAAACCTTCCGGTGGGTGACCAATGTTTTGGATCAAACTGATGTTTGTTTTTTTTCCCTTCGTTTAGGTCTTTATTACCTAATCAACAGGTTGACTGTCAAATAAACATTATAGCGGGCCTTGGGAGTTTTTTAATGGTGGACTTTCGTTTATTACCATCTTATGTGGTGTGGTCCACCTGAGGTTTAGATATGCCTCGTTTTTGGAATCAATTACTAAAACGATCCAAAAGAATGGATGAACGGCATGGATAAAACAAATACAAGATGGTGGGCCCCACCTACCACCAGCCATTACCCACTCATCCTAGCAAAAAAGAAAGGGAAAAAGAAAATAAAGAAAATAAAATAAAATAAAAAATAAGGAAAGGGTTTTCTAACCTTGCTGGAGCTCGACGGGAGAGGGAGAAGGAGACTGAGAGAGGGAAACGGAAACTGATAGAGAGGGAGAAGGAGACTGAGAGAGGGAAACGGAGACGGAGAGAGAGGGAGATGGAGACATTGGAGGGGGATAAGGTGTTTTTATAGCCAAAGGGCCACCAACCGGCTTCAATACACAGATGCAAGTTGCAAGCTGCGATTCTTCCTATAAAATTTGTAGGTAGGCCTCTTCAATGCAAGCTGCAATTCTTCCCATAAATTTTGATTTAAAAAATTTCAACCGTTACCTGTATCAAAGATACAGATAACTTGAAAAACGACTCAAGCGCCTGTATCATTTTCGCCTCTTTCTCCTGTAAGAAAGTCACAGGTTGAGAGAAAGTTACCTGTGACTTTCCTCCCCCAAACACCAACTGTAACAATCTCACCTGTAACTTTGTTACATTTTAAAAATGTTACAGGCATCCAAACAGGCCCTAAGAAGAGAATCAGTCTGGCAATCTGTTATCTGCTGGTGGATATGGCTCTATTACTGGCAAGCTTCTATGCCCTTAGATAGGATTTCGAGAAAGGTATGTATACCCTCTGGAAGTAATTACAAATTTGTGAGTCCGATTTCCATTTTTGCTTCATATTGTCTTCAAACAGCATGATACTGAACTTTAGGATAATCCCTTGCATCGCTATTCTCTTTACAACAACAGGTGTTTTGTTGCAATTTGAGAACCTCAAGAAGCTTAGAGTCACATCACTGAGGTGAATCCATTACGCATCAATAGCAATAGAAATTAATAGAATAAAGTGTATAGAGTACTATGATAGTACATCAATTTAGACAGACAGTCCATAGTTACCAGGATATCTCTCATGGAGTTCGATATGCATTTCATGGGACATGCATTTCCAGAATGGGGAAAACGCTTTTCCTGGAAAACAGTAAACCTGTTTTCACACACACACACACACACACACACACACACACGTTTCCTACTGATTTTACCAAATAGTAAGTCAGTTCCCTAAATAGGAAAACCATTTCATGTATTTGGGTAACCCCTTTCTTGTAAAGTAGGTAACCTGTTCCTTGTATTTAGGAAACACATTTCCTGTCTGATTTCACCAATTAAAGATTAATGTGTTTCACAGGGGTCCATACATAAAAGGTTGGGAATCACATCTTAACAGTTCCCTGTGGCATGGCCCACCTCAGTGTTGGATTGGCCTGATTCTTTGGCTCAGGCCCCCCAACATAGAAGGGCAGACTTACTAGATGGATTGCATGTCATGCACACATCATGTGGGCACCACAGCTCGAGTTCACCAGAGGATTTGGTGGAGTGGACTCCCACGTGATCATTCCCCTAAGTGGGTGGGTGGTGTCACTGGTGTGGAGGTGTTTTGGGGTTGTGTGGGTGGGCGGTGGGTTGTGTGTGAGGTTTACTCCTATGTTAGCTTTAAAAAAAAGCAAAACAGAAAAGAAAAAGATTGTGGTGAGACTCATCCTCCTTGCATGTGGCACTCATATACTATCTGGAACATCCAAATTATGGGTTCCACTGTGATGGAGCATATAACTAAAACCACAGTGGTCAACTAATGGCTATCAAATGATGGTTAAAAGTTAAATAGTAAGTGGTCCAAATTTGAAGGGAAAAATCATATTGCTAATGTTATCTTCTTAGTTCAATTTTTAGGTTATGCTCCATCCATGTTGGGTTGGCAGTTTGGATAGTCCAGATTCCTATAACTGTGCTGTGTGTACGGTTGAAGAGTCATCATCATCATCTAAGCCTTACCCCAATTAATTGGGTCAGCTGGTTGAAGAGTCTCCATCATTTTTTAAAACCAGTGTAAACTAATGAGTCTGGCCCATATATATGTATGTTAGTGTCTGTGTATATTTATGCATGCATGATGCATGTATGTATATACATATAGGCTTTGTTCTTCACCAGTTGAGAAGTGTCTTAAACCTTCACCCAAACTCATCGTTGAATGTCCCTGTTAGTCTGCGCTGCTTGTTAGAGTTACTAGCTCTTAGATAGTCATTGACGAAAAAATTAAAATTAAAATTCCAAGGTTGACTGGATGCTCTTAACCATGCCAAAGTACCCTACAGTATCCATCAAGTAGATTGTAAGGATGTCAATGTGCTAGGCCTAGGCTGGGTTAGGAACAACCCAACCCTGACTTGAAAATGCAAGGAGCAAATTTCATTGAAGATGAAGCTTCCACATCTCAAAATGACCACTTGACACACCTAACAGCATATGCAATCCCTCTATAAGAGCGTGCAATATCCACTAACTAGATTGTCAATATGCTGGGCCTAGGCTGGATTAGGAACAACCCAACATTGACCTGAAAATACATGGAGCAAATCTCATTGAAGATGAAAGAAAGCTTACACATCTCAAAGCGATCACTTGACAAGCAACAGACAACATTCATATAGTCACTTTGACAATCGGTGGATCATTTTTGAAGATCCACAATCCCTCTTTAAAAGCCAAACCCTCCACCCTTGTTGCATCCTCCTCACCAGTTGGCTAGGAGAACAGGAAAGATTTCTTTGTTGTCACTTCTTAAAGCACACCAATCCCACCATGACCCACCCAGATTAGCTTGGGAGGAACTGTCAAGTTTAGTTTCCACCAATCGGCAATGTGAAGAACATGTGAATATTTAATTAAAAACAAAGAAGAAGAAGAAGAACAGGAGAATGGTTTTTGCACACTGCAATCACACACTTAAAAGAATTTTTTTTTTTGTTTTTTTTTAAAGGATCTCCCTTTGCAGGACATAATCCCCCCCCCCCCCCCCCCCAGGACATAATCCCCCCCCCCCCCCCCCCCCCCCCCCCCCCCCATGTTTGTTTTTATTCAATCACTCCAAGCCATATGGCGTATTCAAATAGTCACACATTGTCATCATATCATTTGTCCGAACAATTTTGGGTGGGCTTCTAAATGGTGAAGCTGCAAATTTATTTATTTATTTATTTATTTTTTTACGATTGGCTGCCTGATATTAACCACTTTTACACTATCTCTTAGTACTAGTAGCAAAGGTTTACATTGACTCTCATCGGTATTGAACCCCAAGCGAACTATTACATGCATGGCCCTTCGGGTGAGCAAGTACTTAGGATCAAGGAGGGGCAGTTTCCAGAAAATCACTAAGCACAAAGCACCAACATACATGAAGGGTCATGCTCAAATAGTTGGCTGCTCAAAATAGGAACCTACCAATACATGATTGCTAATGTGACTCAAATGCCAACATGGTTAAGCCCCAAACTGCACACAAACACAAACACTACTCACCAAAGGGGAATTTGCAAATGATAGCTGTCTAGAGCATGCATTGTTGGATAAGCCCATTGAGCACAAATGATTGTTCATCTTTTATTAATCAAAGCCCTTGTGTTGTATTTGCTTAGGTTTTTTCTTTTTAACAAGTCCTATTTCAAGCTTAAAAAAAGTTGTTTATAAACCCAAGATTTTCACCTTTGACTCAAAATATGTCCTTTGTAATCATTACTTTTGTCCTGAAGGCCAACATGACAATACCAAAGTCTTGTGATGTTATCCTGTTTACTGAGGGAAAAATGAGATATAGAGCAATATAAAGAGATGATGCAACCAAATGGTTGCACAAGCCGATTGATCAATATTTGAAGAATCCAATTGTTCAATTGTCTTGATTGATGATTTGGACTAGATCTGTGGTTTGATGATCAATATGATGAGATCAACAATCAAATTACATTGTGGAGCTAAGAGGATCAATTGAATGGTTATAGTATTATTATGGTTTGGTTGAGTATTTAATAATTTTTTCCTTTTTGTATTTCCGTTAGGGCCACTTTTGGGGTGCTAAATGAAGTTTGAACGATACGAAATCAGTCTCGTTTGTTAGTCTATGGAGTTGGATTTCCGAGTCCAAGATCGTGCAATTCTAACTCCATTGAGTGAGTTATGGGTTATAGCCCATATATGCAAGGACTATATGGTAGTGATGGGCTTCAGGGGCAGTTTAGTCATTTTTTGTTATAAGGGCTTCTCTGGGCTGTTCGGTCATTTTTCGTTATATGGGCTTCTCTACTTAGTTTAAGTCTATATAAGGCTATGCCATGATGGTGTAAGGGATTATTATTATTATTATGGAATAAAAATTCAGTTTTTAGGTTTATTTCTTCGGTTTTATTTGGTAGAAGATTTAGAGAGGGGGTTTATTGCGATCTCGAGCATTTAGCTAGAGGATTGTTCGGTTCTATCCTACCATCTCTTTCTTCTCTTATTTGATCTATTTGCATTCCCTTTTGGGGTTTGCATCAATTGGTATCAGAGCAAGTTCTGTTCTTAGAAAACTAAAATAAGATAATTTTCTCATCTCAATCTTTTCCTTTCATCCTTCCCCCTTTCTTTAATCTTGTCTTCCCATTTATTTTTTTTCTTTCCCTTAAACCTTACCCAAAACCCATCAATCCCTAGCCCTACCAAAAACCCTAACCCACCATATTTTGAACTCATCAAATCCTTTTTCTGTTTTCCTACGCAAAACCCATCTCAAAACGCTTAAGGTTTGTTTGTCATTGCTTTTAGCAACTGCAAACGTGTATGTGCAAAAGTGTATGTTTGATTAATCTCGCTAAAAAAAAAAAAACTGCAAAATTGATTACCAATAAACAATTCTCTCAAATTGTTTCTTGAGAATTGCTTATGTGAAAAAGTGTTTGTTTGGTATGCATAAGAAAAGCGATTTCCCTAGGAAGATTTCAATGGTGAGCGTTGAATCCCAACTGTTTCTCGTGGCTTGGCTCACCTAAGTCTTGGATCAACCTAATTTTTGAGGTCATACCCCAATATGATATGGCAAAACGGATGGATAGAGTGGATGTCGCACGGTCATCTGTGCCTCATAGCCTTGCAGGCAGGGGTTGGGTTACCAGAAAGTTGTGTTCGTTCGGCTTCTCTAGAGATGAGATTTGTCAAGTCCCTGCGTATGTGCAAATTGCAATACAACTCACGTACACGACACATGTTTGCCATCTTGGCACATAGGTCGGAGATCCAATCCATCCATTAGAAAGGCATCACTATATTGATTCCCTAGCCCAAGAATTAGGTTGATCCACTGGTTAGGTGGGCCATAGTTTGCAAAACAAATGTACGACTTTAAAACACCTGGATGAAATTTTCTAACCCATCCACATGTTTCCGATATTGGTGCCCGCCTTCCGAGTGGACTAGATTAATTTTAAGGAAAACATGGTCGGACCAAACAATGGATGAATTTGATCTCGGATCTACGTGCCATGATGGTGCATGTGTGGAGTTGTATGGCTCTACATGTGTGCAATTAACAAACCAACAATAGAGATAGATTAGATGTTATGCGTGCTTTTCGCAAGTTTGTAGAAGTGGAAATGATTATAGGAAACGAGGGGCTGGGCATTGCAAAGGAAGTGCAATTTTGGATATATATTTTTTCTAAAATTGATTAAGTGGCTAACCAAACACACTTGAAGTTTAAAAAAGTGATTTTTAGAATCAAAATCTCAACAAACTTTTTTTAGCAAAGCCAAACAAGCCCTTTGATCTAAGCCCCAAGCCTAAAGTTTAGCCCATGCTCATTCTTGGAGACGTCGTGGATGGGAAGATGTTCATATGCCGCGTACAATTATCCCTATTCTGACTCCCATGCCTATCCATATGTGTCATGCTATTCTTATATGGGTCACTTCAGTGATCATGATTGTCCTTTATATCACCCTGAGTCATACCTATCTTCATTTGTACCTTATGGCGATTCCTGTCAACACCCCCCCATGTTATGAGTGATGGTGGCTACATATCGGCTATTCAAAAGCATCCTATTGCATGGAAATGTTGGTGATGTCTAAGAAGTAAGAATGCTCAAGAGTCGGGAGGAGAAATCCTTCAAAAAAAAAAGGTGGGAGGAGAATATATAGGAACTCAAGAAGGAGATTAGAGTGCTTACGGAAGATATCACAAAAAGAATTCAATGAACTCAAGGAGGTTGAAAGAGCTTGCTTCAAGCTCTTGATTGGACAGGAAAAACATTATGGACTTCAATCCATTGTCTTTGGAGTTCCTAAGAATTGCATGTTTGAAGTGTGGCAACTCAAGAGGAATCCACTATTGGCTTGCTCAATGGATCCGTGGATACACCTATTGATGGATCAATAGCTAGATCAAAGGCGGTGCCAATGAAAATGGATGATCAACCATCTAATGACACAATAGAAGAGATTGAAGGATTAACAAATACGGACGATTTGATGGATAGTGTCACGATCACCATGGTACTATCTCAACGTCAATCCAGGCCCACAGATTAAAAGCCGATAACAAAGAAGATGCGATGATCAATGTTCTAGATATCTTGGTCTATAAATCACCTCTTGCAGAAAAAGGGGAAGTTAGCTCCCCGAACATGGAGAATTGCAATGAAGTGGAGGAAGGATTCGTGTTGCACAAGCACCATCTCAGGAGTGATGTGCCAATTCAACATGTAGGCCTTCATTGTCGAAGCCGAGAAAGACACTACAAAGGCGGATTGTTACGTTGGACAACTATTGGCTTTAACTCGAGGGCTACACAAGCCGATTGTTTAAGATTTAAAAAAGCTAATTGTTCAAGTCTTGATCAAGGTGTTCTGTAATGGTAACGGTGGCCATAACAGCCACCATCGTTACCTTACGATACTGGTCGTAATGGCTGTTACGGCCCCTGTAATGGCTGTTACAATCTCTTTTTTAAAAACACTCAAAATACCTATATCTGCCGCATAACTTTGAAAAAAAATATCCGAAAAACTGTATCTGCCCCGTAAGTTACAGACCAATACGAGGCTATTACAACCTTTACATGGGGCGTAATGGTTCGTTAATGGTGGTTACTAGTCATTTTTTCCATAATGGTTGTTACGGCTGTTATGACCCCATAACGTGTAACGGATGCCACTGTTACCTTTACGTGACGGCCTTTATGACATGCCATGTTCTTGATAACTGATTTGGACCAAATTCGTGGTCTGATTATCAATCTCATGAGATCAACAATCATATTACATCACGGGGCTAAGAGGATTAATCGAATGTTCATTATATTTCTAGGATTTATTTGTTTTAGTTAATCGTTAGGGTTTGGTTGAGTATTTGATAAATTTTCCCTTTTCGTATTTTCGTCAGGACCATTTTTGGGCACCAAATGAATGTTCGAATGACACGGAATTGGTCTTATTTGATAGCCCATTGAATTAGCTTTCAAATGAGCCCAATATCAAGCAATTCTAACTCCATTTGAGTGAGTTATGGTCCATTTACATAAGCTCCATGTGGTAGTGATGATATCCAGGGGTAGTTCAGTCATTTTTTATTATAAGCGTTGCTCTAGTTAGTTTAAATCTATATAAGGCTATGCTAAAAATAACGAAAATGCTCTCCTGTGAACCGGTTCTCATGGGAACTTCATGAGAACCTTAGACACGTTTTGTGGGCACAAAATCCGGACGGTCCATTGGATGAGTCACCTCATGAAACCCCCCTAGCTAACTTTTTATTTTTGCCCGATCTAAAAACCTACTGGGCCATAGCAAAGTGAAAACCCCTAGGCCCTTGATTTGCCTCTCACTTTGCTATGGCCCACTAGAGTTTTAGATTAGGACAAAAGGTTAGCCCTAGGGGTTTCATGAGGTGACTCATCTAGTGGACCGTCTAGATTTTGTGCCACATCATGTGTCAAAAGTTCTCGTGAGAACTGGTTCTTAGGAGAGCATTACTCACCAAAGATCATGCAATTCAACTCCATTTGAGTGAGTTATGGTCCATTTACATAAGGCCCATGTGGTAGTGATGGTATCCAGGGGTAGTTCGGTTATTCTTTGTTATAAGGACTTCTCTAGTTGGTTTAAATCTATATAAGGCTATGCAATGAAGGTGTAAGGGATTATTATTATGATTATCGAATAAAAATTCTGTTTTCAGGTTAATTCCTTTGGTTCTATTCGGTAGAAGATTTGGAAAGGGGCTATCGTGATCTCTAGCATTCGGTTGGAGCCTAGAGGATTGTTGGGTTCTTTCTTGCAATCTCGTTTTTTCTTTTCTTTGATATATTTGCATCCCCTTGTGAGGTTTGCATTAAGAGACCTAATAGAGTGTTTAGACCTTTGGTAAACTCTCAAACTATATGTTGGGAATCTCCATCCTGTCAAGCACATTGCTATTGATCGCTGTGGCAGCCTTGAGGATATGGTTAGCAGTTAGCACAGTCCTTGTATTGCCGCAATCTGTTCCTTGTGTCATATGGGAACCCTTTCGATGGGACCATCGGGCATGGGAGCCACCACTTGTCTTCTTGCATCACCGAAGGCCTCCTAGAAGACTGTCATGTTCTTCTTTGCCTAAAGAAGGAGACAACCATATCCCCTGTTCAAGGAATAGTCTTCAAACACTAGACGTCCAAATGATTCTGCCTTTGGACAAGGTTTGGAGAAGTATTTGAGGCAAGTCATTTTTTATATATTATTATCTGGTGCACCTTCACCATTCCTATATTGGAACACCAAAATGGCCAGAGGATTGAAAGAAGTAATGGAAGACCAAAAAGCCTGTGGCATGTCAAAACCAGGAATGCTTTGTCTCACCAAACCAACGGAAATTCCCCCAAAAATGGAAATTGAGGACTGGTTTTCTTGATGCAGTTTCTACATATTTGTGATTATAATTGATTGATTACATGTTTAGGACATGTTTTCTTGATGCGTTTTCCTCCCAAAAGGAGGAATGCAACTTACAAGCATCCATTTGTAAACACCAAGCACACGTGCCCCAGAAGTGCCAAGAGCACATGTGAGATCCTGGTTGTATGTGGACCCCACATTGTGTGACACAGCCAAATTCTCAGTCAATCAACTCATCAGGTGCGATACATGTTTGTTGAATGTGTACCATTTTTTAAAATCTTTTTTATAAACGCCCATTTTTCTGGTATGTCTGGCCAACCTAAATGAGTGGACTGGAGGTGTTTTTTTTTTTTTTTTTTTTTTTTTTTTTTTTTTTTTTTTTTTGTGAGTTGGAGCACATTCACTATTGTGGCTTACTGGTGGATGGCACGGATCTTTCACATGTGTGCCACATTGGAACACGTCGGGCATATGTTTTTGGAATTTTCACAGGGCTGCAATTAGAATTCTACTTCTCAAAATGATCTTCCCTCAGAAAAACTTGCATAACATGTGCAACTTGTCATATGACATTTATGTTGGAAGCTTTATAAGAACAGTTCATAGATTTTCCTAGAATAGCATAATGGAAGTTACATGAGTCAATGAGAGTTGTAATCAGCCAAACAAGTTCTAATTGCCCCCTGCTTTAACCAATTGATAGAAGTTAAGCCAAGCAGCCCCATCCAATATCAAATTGTTTGCCTTATTTGTTTCTACAAATAGGAGATTTGGTCTAAGAATGTTATGGAAATGTAGCCAATTGGGGTTTATATCATATGCTTTTCTAGTCTAAGAAAAGGAAACAAAGTTTAGTTTCCCCTTCACAGCAATTATTCTTTGATATTGTATTTATTCATTTGCATCCTTAACACACATCGAACTAAAGTAAATTAATGTTTTTGACATAGTTCAATCATGCTCATGCATGATTTAATAACAAGTCATTTGGCACCCTGCTATTGCTTTTCGTTGAAACTAGGTATGACGAATTCTTGTATCATGCATGATTGTCACATTTCCTCCATGGGACACATGCACACGTGAACAAGATCTGGACTGCTTGTCCAGCAGGCCCAATGTGGATAGCCATAGTTGAACAGAGATGAGATTTCAGGGAAAATTTGGGATGGTAAAAAGAAAACCAGATGGAAGGTATGCATTCAGTGTCAATGAATGCCCTCCATTGATGTGGTTAGGATTATTCAATCAATTTTATTTTTGGCCAACTGCACATCCGTGGTGTGTCCTATCTGATGAGCAGTCCACATGTTTTTCATCTATGCTAGCGCATCAGAGGTGCATTTGACAGTAGCTCATGAAAGTTCGTATCAGGATTCTTCAGTCAACTTATATTTGTTAATGGGAATGCTCACTATTATCATAGAGTTGATCTAACAAACTTCTAACTCCCTATAGAGGCCTACTGAATATCGGGCTTATGGATCTCATCATAACTCTGCCTCATAGCAACTGCACTACCCTGTGCCTTGCCTGGGTGAAGGAGGCTTGATGTTTGGTAGGCTGTTGGTCATCGAAATTTTGCCAAGCTACAATGACAATAAGCTAACCCCAAATACCAATCTTCTTTCGTTGATGTCGCCTTTCGTTGATGTCTCTCTCTCTCTCTCTCTCTCCCACAACTTTTGAAAATGTCATACAACAATATTTGTGTTTTTATGATGTTATTTTGTTTCATCGCAGGTAGATAGTGGTCATGGCGGGAGTGGTAAGAAAGTTCTTCTTTGCATCTATGTTTATGTGGATAACCCCAATTGTGATCTTATATGGGTTTAACCATCATATGTTTCCTGGTAAGCTTTCTTGTTCTACTAACAGTGGTATGCATTCATTATCTATCCATCATGACGGCAACTTGTACTACTCTGATGCTAATCTTTAAGCTCAACCCATTTTAGTTCAGGCCTTAAATGGATTTCAACAACCATTCATTTAAGCTAATTCAGATCTTAAAAAAGTATTAATCTGTCTTTTATGAACTTATGAGATAATTTTCATTCTTCATCCAATAGCACAATACATGTAATGCAATTGACTTCTTTGTCAAAATTTCCCCTTATATGATCAACAAATCCAATATGAAGCCATGTAATAGATTTCTTCTTCCAGATGGAAGAAATGGTTGTGCCGATCCCCAAATAGCTGGGACAAGGCTATGATATTATGATGGTGATGATGGTAGCAACTGTCTTCTAGATAATTGTGGTAGTTTCCAAACTCATGCTTGTTACTTCAACTCAAAAGGAGAATCTTGTTATGCTTTGAGCAATGAATGGGGGGTCATTGCAAAAATAAAATTAAAGATATTAGTGACAACACTGTCCATTAGATTAGGGATTTACCTTTTACATCGCTGTAGTTTCTTTGAGTATTCCTAGAATGTTATTCCACATTGGTAATGGTGTATTGTTATGATATAGGCCATAATGGTTGTTACGGCTCTTTTTTTTTTTTATTATTTTATTTTCCATAATGTCAGTTACAGTCGTAATGCATAACGTTGACCATTGTTACTGTTACGTGACAGCCATTATGTAATCATTTTGCGTACCTTGATTCATAGTTTAAAAACTCAAAAATACTTGGCCGAGTCTACTCGAATCAACAAGTTTTCCCCAAGACTAGAGAAAATTTTGATCTAGTCATGACTCCAAAACTCGAGAAAACCCCTACCCAACTGAAACTCGGAAAAAAATTGAAGAAACTCGACTCTACTTGGCACAACTTGGTATTATTTGTACTGTCACATATTTAATAATTAATAATACTGAAAAAACTTGGAAAAACTCGCACGAGTTTTCGAGAAACTCACCCGAGTTTTAGACGACTCGACTCAGGTTTCAAGTTGAGTTGAGTATCATGTTTTTAAACTATGGGTCTATTTGTTGTAGCATGTGCCAAGGGTCCTTATTGTGAGCTCCTCCATGTATCTATTGTAATGTTCTTTTGTTTTCTTGAAGAAAATCTTTTGTTTTGCCTTCCATACAAATATATGGAGGATCCAAAAAAAAATGCCAATTTGTTAACTTGATGAGGGTCTCTATGCCTAGGCCTTTTTCTTTTGCGATGCTTCTGACATGAAATTCCCAGTAGGATCCGAGCTTGTTGGCCTACTCAGTAAAACATAGTAAAAGTAACAACATAATGTGGAATGCATCCACCAATTAAAAGTAGAGCATGGAAAGAATAAAACAGCTCACAGAAACAAAAGGCTTACAGAACTAAACAAGGGCCATGCCTCTTTCTCTACGACTGAAAGTGTCTATTCCTTGTTTCATGAGTGTACTTTCTACTTGAACAATGCTATGTGTGAAAGCTTAATACTTTTCTTACTGTACTTCCAAAGTTGTTGAGCATTAAAGATTGGGAAGGTTTTTCTCTGAAGTTTGTTGGTTTGACCTCTTCAACTATTTCATTTTGAGGTACTTTGTATATTAGAAATTTTTACTAATGAGATGTCACCATGATATTATATGTTTTTGGGTTTAGGGTCCAACATCCTATACTATTTAGCGAATGGTATCAACCATACAAATCTTCATTGGTGCCTTTTGGTGATGATTGTGGCTCATCCAATTAGTTGACCAATGCGTGGATGAACCATACCTAAATGTCGTGCTCTTTTTTTTTTTGTTTAAATTATTGTGGCCAACTTGAATGATTGTGGCCTCTATATTTCCTTTTTTTTTTTTAAAAAAAAAAATAATATCTGATGACTAAAAAAGAAAAAGAAAAAGAAAAAAATAAAGTCACGCCGAGAGGAAGGTCAACTAGCCATAATACCTTAAAAAAAGTTCATAACTAAGCAAACCATCACAACTTTTCTTCGATGGTCCAAAAAAGTGTGATAGTCCAGAAAAATAGCATATCTAGTTAAAGTGGTTAGAAACATTCCATTGGTGCAAGTTTTAATGTCCATCCATGTAATGGCAGTTGGATGGTCCGGATAGATTGGCATGTTTGGCAATTCTACATGTAATGCGGTTGATACCATGTACTAACTGTTACTGCATGCACATTGGATTGGGTCTCATTTTTAACACATGGCAATCTCCATGAAGACAAGATGTTCAAGTGCATCTTCAGAGTTCATCTATGCATCAAAGATGAAGGTTGGGACCTTCATTAAGCCTGTGTGCATATCCATTGGTAATGCTTCTAGGACATCCGAGCCATGCATCAGGTCACCCACAACGTCGGTGACTTGCCCAATGACGAGGTTGGTCAATTCATTATGTGGGTTGCACATTGTCAAAAAAAAAGGATATCTAAACGGGATCAATTTTCCAAATTCAACATACACGTGGGCCCCGCCTGTTGAGTGGACTTTGGCACTGTCATCTACATGGACCCACCTGTGCACAGCGTGGATGTCCCAAATTCACACCAGCTTGGAATTTGTGGTTGCATTAGAGGTGCATGCAGGCTAACAGTTACATATGTAGCTGCAGTAGCTGACTGATTGCTGTGGTACACTGGTACTGCTACAATGCTACAGTGTATGATGCAGGGGAGGACATGTAGAGGTCGAGCACCGTCTTCCTTAGGGGGTTAACTATTCCGAATCCACAGAACTTCTCTGGACTCCTCATAGAGATTCCTCGAATACACGAGGAGAGATAGAAAATAGAAAATAATTCTAATAAAATTCGTAATAATTTGATTGATGATGAAAAAGGAGCTTACAACCCCTTAAATAATAACATAAACCCTAAGAAGAAGTTTCGGAATTAAACTACAACTAAAACTCCTAGAAATCGTGACTTACTATAAATAGTAAACTTACTATTTATAGACGGCCGTGATTCCTACTAGACATCACAGTTTTTGGCCAAAAATAGTAAGTGTCCTATTTGGCTCAACCATGCTATTCTTCTAATTATTCTAAGCACTTTTCATGTTGGGTGCAACTCCTAAAGCCCAATGGATTGAAGAGTTATAATTAAACTAAAACTTATTATAAATAGTAAAAACAAAAATAAAATGGGAAATCGACTGTCAATCTGATGGTATTTCGCAAATTCGGCATGCACAACCCGGCATAGCAGGGTTGGGTGGCTAAAGTAGCCCGTCCTACCCCAAAATCATATATGGCACATCAGATAACTCATTCCTGTTTGCGAGATACGTCTGTTTTTAAGTTCTGACGGTTCGGATCATCTCTCGTCTCCGATCGGGCCTTTTCTGCTCCATCTTGGCCATGAAATTATCCGCGACCTGCTCTACATCGGTGTACCACTCTATTTTTTCTTCCTGCCTTTTCTATTCTATTCTATTAATTTTCTTTTCTTTTCTTTACCTTCTTTCTTTTTTCAAGCTTTAGGTCTTGGCCATGACTTGGGACTTGTGGTTAACCATAAGATTGACTTGTTGAGAATTTTGGTTTATCTTGTAATTCAATTTTACTTCTCAAGGATTATATGATCCTCCACACAAGGATATGCATAGATAGTCAGTTTTTCAGTTTGTACAGGTGGGATCTATTATTCTGGCATCCAGATCATTTATTTGTTGGTTCTGCCATGTATAGACCATGCCCTGAAGAGCTCCCAGATAGGAAGAATGGAGATATCCCATGTTTGTCCTTTCTACTCCATTGAATACAGACCGTTTCTGTATTTATTTTTCCTGTCTATTTTCAGGCCTCAAATGGACGGTTTGGGATAAGCCATTGAGAAACTTCTGTCCATCAACTCTGGGGTCTGTCAGATCAAGCCATTGACCCCACCTGTACAAATTGACAAACAGAGGCAATCATGCACAATACTCTTTCCAAGGAACATATAAGACAAATAGCAAAAAAATGGATATTTTTTTTTTTCATAAGCAAGAGTGATTCTTTTGGAACAGGTTCGAGCCAACTGTCGTCTTCTTCGCTGACGCTATTGAGTGGATTTCTTGCTGTCATATCAGTGAATTTAGTTATCGCGTTCTACATCATCATGGCAATGAAGGAGCCTTCGGACATGGAGCATCAGCCGGATCCCACCTTCCTGGCTGATGCCAAGGCCAGCATTAGCCAATCTGCAGCAGAGAAAAGGGATGATCCTGCCGAAGCCCATGACAAAGAAGAGTAAGAGCTTATACAAATGTTGTCACGATTCATTATTGCCTATAACTGAAATTAAAATTAGCTGCACCCATCTTGTCTGTTTGATTTGCAAAATGTCCATTTGGATTTCATTTAGCCACACTATCTGAATGTTTTATCGTTCTCCAGATTGCATCACGAAATATTTGGGTGTGAGAATATGTTTTTGAGATTGATTTATATCGGGACTTGGTTTTTGTTATTAGCCCACAGTCGGCCAACGGGCACATGTTAGGCGTCCAAGCATGGTTAAAAAACTTGACTAGTTGACTCGATGTCTAGCTGGGTTGGGTCAACTGGAAGACTCGGCTGATCAAAGAATTGACCTGACTCAATATTTTAATAATTCAAATTTTATTATTTAATTAATTTAAAATGGTAGAAAACGGCTATAGTAATGATAATTAGCCAAACAGGTCTGTGCAATTTAGTACTGTGGTAGCATCTGCCTGCTTTGATAATTGAAGTTGCTTCTTCAATTCTTGCATCATGCACTTTAGTTTAAAAAACAAAACCCCACTGACTGGGCCAGCAATTCGGTGACTCATGCCTAGTTGTATCGAGTCAGCCAAGTTTTTGAGCCAACTTTTATGAGTTTTGTCAATGCTTTTACCGTCACACCAGGCAGTGACTTTCCATGGGACTATGGCTCAAAATTCCGTGGTGTCATGTTGGTTTGCTGTGTTTGGAATCAACCTACCAAAATTTATAAGTATGCATCTAATTCCTTCATCAGTTGGGCCACTCTGGATGGATGACGTGGTCCAACAAATTAGGCAGGTCCGTGTACATGTGAGCCCCTTGTTTATGTTGAATGCAGACCCAGGCAAATTTTATATTATCTGTCATTCTCATGTTTGTGGCCCACCAGATGAGTTATTTGCCCCCCTCCCTTTTTCTTTTTCTTTATTTGTGTTGTCATCTACACTGGGGCTTGGCTTTCTCCTTCACGTCTGGCTGCGAGTGGATGTGCATGTGGGCTTTGCAAGCCTCTAGATTTCACTCTCAGCTTCTCTTTGTTCGATGCTGTGCTTCCAAAAAAGTAAAGAAAACTAGGTGTACTTTTCATTCACCTCCGTGGGGCCCACTCTGTGACATGCATATGGTGGGACTCGCTATGAAGATGACGAGAAAACTAGCGCAGTCCTTAGCAACTAAAGGCTAATTTGGCCAAAAGGGTTTTCCTTATCGGGTGAGGAAGGCAGCTTCTTTAATTACTTAAACCAGTGGCGACATCCATGGCCTCCATGGCCCCATATATGGTCATTGAATATGCCTACACGCAGGAACTTACTATAGATGTGTGACTGCCAAAATCTCATGTATTGGTCCACCTTAATTATCAAACCATTAGATTTTTGAGCACTTGCTCTTGGGCCACTGGTGGTGCAACTTTCGAACAGTCTCATCAGTGTGTTGCAATTGGCAAATGGATAAAACCAATTTAAAGGGATTCACGGTGGATAGGTGGTCCACTTAAAATTTTTGGGTTACATGTATGGCTGATTGATGAAATATTGCATCATTATCCATCCATGAGGTGGCCTAGCAAAATAAGCCAGCCCAATCCCAAATGATAAGCTCAGTGTAAAATGGACAATGAGCTGGACGTTGCATGCAGTATAATACTTGTTTTTACACTGATTGGACGATCCTGTCTATCCCGATGTAATGGGCCATCAGTTTCGGGCAACGACGGATATTGGCTGGTATATATTGGAACCAAAAACCTTGAATGTATACTTAGAAAACATAGGAACCAATGTCATTTCCCTGTTTTAATTCCATTTGAGAACTCTTCCTAGTGTAGTTTTTTTGCCAGAGTGTTTCTGCGGAGCAACAATCCCATCTCTTGCATGGGGATGATCATGTGGACCCCAAATCTCATTCATCATTGATCAATTATCTATATTGTCTGATCAAATGAGAAGGTCTTATCAGGCTCAGCTCAGTACCATTTGAAAAATGGTGGTGACTATTCAACCGTACACTTGGCAGAGTTGTATGGCAATCCAGACTGTCCAAATTGCTGACCCAATTGTCGTTGGAGCATAAGCGAAAAATTGAAGAAGATAATATTGACCATTTGACTTTTCACTTCAAATTTGGACCACTCCATATTTTACTTGTAACCATCCATTTGATAGCCATTAATCAGTGATTATCGTAATTTAGAGATATGCTCCATCCACAATGGGACCCACAATTTGTGTGGTCTAGATGTATGTTAGTGCCACATGTGAAGAGGATGAGTCAACACATAGCCATAACCTAATTAAAACATTCATAGCCAAAACTCGAGGAAATTAAAAGAGAATTAAAATATTTGCTGTGTGCTTGAAGAAGGTGGACGATTAATGAGAAAAACAACATCATTGAATGGTGTAAAAGGTGGGACGGGTGCATTGGCCACCATAGAGAATCAATGGATCCTTGATTATTTGTATTGTATGCGATTCTGCTGCGTGTAAAATCAAAGGATTTTACAAGATAATGTTTTTTAGATTGATTTATATCGGGACTCTTGGTTTTCGTTATTAGCCCACACTCGGCCAACTGCCACGTGTTGCTCATCCAAGTATACTTCAAAAACTTGGAATTTTGACTTAATCTATGTCTAGCTGGGTTGGATCAGCTTGAAGACCCGACTGAGTCTCTGATAGGCCTGACTCAATATTTTAATAACTACATTTATTATTATTATTTAATGTATTTAAAATTGTAGAAAATGGCATAAGTAATTATAATACCGAAACAGAACACAACTGTGCAATGTAGTGCGGTGGCCGCAATTTCAGGTGTACGCTTGTATGCTGATGGGTTATCCAGTAGATCCCCCATGGCTAGAGGTGTACACAAGTTGATCTGAGTCTAGCTTTGCCCAACTCGGCTCGACTCGGCCAGCAAGATACCTCAGCTCGAACTTGGCTCAGCTCGGTCATCAAGTCTGGATTGGCAGCTCGGCTCGGCTCGGTCAGCAACTCGGTCCAGTTTAAGCCAAGTTCGAGTTTGAGTTTCGAGTTTCGAGTCAAGTTCGAGTTCGGGAGGGGTCCGCTAATCGAACAAACACTGCTCGCCACACCCTAGCCGGAGGCAATGTGATGACTGATGAGATAAGGAGAGGAGTAGGGGAGAGTACCTTTCAGTTGCCAGTCGTTCAGGCGAACGCTAGAGAATAGACAGTGTATAGGACAGTAGTCACCGGTCACCGTTTGGGCGTTGGAGAACGACAAGAAAGAGAGGAAAGGAAAGTGGTCGCTAGTCGCCGTTCGAGCGCTTGAGAACGGCAAGAGAGAAAGATGAGAGGAGAGAGATTGATAGGGTCTGAGTCGGGCGGTGCCGCTGGATGGCTGAAGAGGCTGAGAGTCGGTTACGGTTTTTAGGGTCGGGCGCTAGAGAACGGTCGAGACTCGAGTGGGTTAGGTTTTTTTTTATTTTTATTTTTAATATTTTGAAATATGTATACTCAGCGAAAAAATCAAGTTGATCCGAACCGAGTCGGGTTCGAGCTCAAGACCGAGTCGAGTTGAGCTCAGTCCGACTCGGACTCGACTCAAAAATTTTCAAGCTCAATAAAACTGGCTCGACTCGGCTCGAACACAGTTTCGATCTGAGTTGATTAGAGCGAGCTAACCGAGCTAGCTCGGTTCGTGTCTACATGGCCATCTAGGGTGGACTCACCACATACGATCTAGATCATCTAATGACATGCATGGTGGTAATGAATAGGAGAGAACTAGCCAGTCCTTGGCCACAAAGGCTCCTTTAGGCAAAAGGGTTTACCATGAATAGGAGAGAACTAGCCAGTCCTTGGCCACGAAAGGCTCCTTTAGGCAAAAGGGTTTTCCATGAATAGGAAAGAACTAGCCAGTCCTTCCACAAAGGCTCCTTTAGGCAAAAGGGTTTACCATGAATAGGAGAGAACTAGCCAATCCTTGGCCACAAAGGAGGGCTTTCCACGAATAGGAGAGAACTAGCAAGTCCATGGCCACAAAGGTTCCTTTAGCCAAAGTTTTTTTCCGTGAGTAGGAGAGAACTAGCCAGTCCTTGGCCATGAATAGGAGAGAACTAGCCAGTCCTTGGCCACAAAGGCTCCTTTAAGCAAAAGGGTTTTCCATGAATACGAGAGAACTAGCTAGTCCTTGGCCACAAAGGCTCCTATAGGCAAAAGGGTTTTCTACATCGTGAGAGGCGACATCCATGACCCATATACAGTCATCCAGCGACTGCGAAAATCTTACACAGTCGTCAACCTTAAGAACCCAACCATTAGACTTTTGAGCACTCGCTCTCGTTGGTGCGCCACAATTTGCAAATGGATAAAACCAATTTAATGGGACTTGTGTTGGGTGGGTGGTCCACATAAAAATAGGCTTAGATGTGCTGCTGATGAGATATTGTATCATTATCCATCCATGAGGTGGCCTAGAAAAATAAGCCCGCCCAATCCCAAGAGATAAGTTCAGTGTAAATTGGAGATGGAGCTATACATTGTTTGTATGATACTTCTTATTTTCACAGCAATTGGACGATCCTGTTCGTTTCATGTGTGAGCCGATGTAATGGGTGATGACCAATATATTGGAATAAAAAACCTTACCAGAAGTAGAGGAATGTTTTCTTAGAAAAGATTGGGAGCCATTGACAATTCCCCATTTTTATTCCATTTGACCATTTTTATTCCATTTGAGAACTCTTCCTGGTATAATTCCTTCAGGAGAGTGTTTCTATGGAGCGACAATGCCCATCATGTTTGTTTGTACGGAAGGGCGACCACGAATCTCATTCGCCGGATGATCTATTATCTATACCATCTGTTCAAAGGAGCAGTCTCATCAGTCTTAGCTTGGTACCATTTGAGAAAATAATATCAACCATCTGACTTTGCCCTTTGAATTTGGACCACTCCATATTTTACTTTTAGCCATGCATTTGATTGCTATTAATTGGTAATTATTGTGATTTTAGAGATATGCTCCATCCATAATGGGAATCACAATTTGGGTAGTCTAGATGTATGTTAAATGGCACATGGAAGAGGATGAGCCACTACATAGCCATAACCTTAAGAAATTGATAATAAAAAAGAGAATTAAAAAGATTTACTGTGTTTGAAGAAAGTAGACGATTAATGAGAAAAACGACAGCACTGAATGGCATGAGGTGAGACAGGGGCATCGACCACCACAGAATCATGATTCCGCTATATAGTGATGTTTACATTCAACGAGACCATTTGCTCATGGGTATGAGGACGAGAAACAGTGAGTAGTGCCATGTGGTTAAAGACATTTTGATTCCGTCGTCTATTCACTACCACTGTTAGTTTGAATACTTTTGATTATGCATTCAAAGATAATCTCAATGTTCAATTTAAATATTTGAAAAATACAATGTAAATCTACTAACATTATCAATGAAAGGTTTATTGGCTACAAACATATTATAAAAAGGAAGTTTATGACTTTTGCCAATCTGACAGGAGGAATGAGAGTTCACAGATTTAATGGAGATAGTAGTTAAAAGCGAGAAAGCACACATGAACCATACACATTGTTCGATGACAACACTTGGATGATAAGCGCGAGGCATTTGGGGTTGACTCTAGTTGATATAAATAGCCTTTCCTCGACCTACATGGAAGAAATCTCGCGATGTTCCTTCACAAAGAAAACAGTTGGATTAAACTCAAAGTGAAGCAAATACCAATTAGCCAGACGGGGAGTGAAAGTTTCTATAACTTAGCTAGATCATTTCTCAAACCTGAAAACTCCAAAGATAGTGGTTAACTAGAAGAAACTGCCAAAAAGTAGGGCATGTGAATAATTGCTATGCTTTTTAAAACCATTTATTTATTTATTTTCACTAATGTGTGGCTCACCTGATGATTTGCCCTACTTTATTTTTGTTTTGGTCATCATATATATATATATATATATATATATATATATATATGCATTGGAACCTTCAGATGGATTACTCATCTGTATCACACATAATGTGAGGAGGTCCTAGTGGGCATACCGCTACAAAAGGAAAGTGACAAAAGAAGAAAGTTGATAAGGTAGAGCCATTAGAGCCGGAATGTGGCAGCGCCATCTCTCTACTGTACATGGTTATGGTCATGTGTGAATTGAGTCCGTCTGTCTAGTAGGACCGATCACAAATAATCTTCTACAAAAAAAAAAATTGACAATCCGAAACTAAATTTCTCCTCCTCTCACCAAATATGGCCCTTTAACCATTTTTTTTTTTTTTTTTCGACCCTTGGTTTGGAATCTGCCAACCAGATGGCTAGGACCATCCAGTTTGTGTATTTCTACTAATTTTCCATCCACAATAGGAGCAATTAAACGAATGTACTGAGTGACATGTCACCCTTACCACATGTACTTGGAAAGGTCGGTGTGTCCTATTCCACTCTCACCAGCTCTGCCATATCAACCACTGTGAAAGCAATGAAATATCGTCCAACCTGTTACTGCAATGAGGGTTTTGATAGGATACAGTGGCCTGCCAAAGTTACCATAGGGCGCAGTATCCACCACTTGATTGCATCTTAGATGATGATTTGAACCAATCACATTCATGTCTACATACGATTAGTATTATCATATGACTAGAAGCAGAACTGATGGGGATATTTATCAAATCAGTGGGTGTATACAAAAAAGGACACAAAAATGGTGACGTGTGGACATACAAACATGTGTGTGATCTATGATGTTCACCGGGCAGCTAAGATTAGGTGAAAGTATCCAAAGCCAAAAATGTTGTGCAAAGAGCATGTGACCGATGATTGAAAAAAATAAAAAGGAAAAAGAAGAAGAAAAAAAAACATACCTTTGCTGCTGCTGCTGCTTTTCCTTTGACAGCACCCGCAACTTCAAAGAAGGATGGAGCATAAAGAGATAGACATAGATGGAATCCACTTCTAGGTTAGACATGTCTTCATAGGAATTTAAGGGTCATTTGGCAACTAGAAATTTGAAAAATTACTTAAGAATCCACTTCTAGTAATTAGATTCTAGAGAATTTCAGCGTCAGTTGTGTTTGACAATCAGGAATTTGAATCCAATCTCTAAGAATTTGAAAAGTAGCTTTCAGAAAGAATCGTAAATGGCTTAAAAAGAGGAATTGAGTTCCGGCCAAATTTCAAGTTGCCAAAACTGAAAATTAGCTTTAGAATTATATCCTAACTCCAAAAGACAATGCTTTGAGAAAAGATACTCTAGCAGAGTGTCATTGATGATAATCAGGAACTCAGCTTATTTGCTTATCTGACTATCAGATTGGCAGATATTTATTGGATGATTAATAATAATAATAATAATAATTCTTTCTTCTTTCAACAAACAAATGTCCCCAAATTGGTGTTTAGGATTGCTGAACCAATCTAAAATTTTGAGCTATAACTTAGAGACTGGTTCCACTAGCTAGTCAATTTAATTTGAGTTAACACAACGTGTACCATTTCTAAATGCCTGTGTATCAAGAGTCAAACATGGCTAGAGTATCAAATAGCTTCTTTTATTTTTTATTTTTTATTTTTATTTATTTATTATTATTATTATTTTTTTTAACACACACACACACACCCCACAAACTCACGCCGTAGTCGGAATTCACCACCTATGGATACTCGAACCCTTGACTGGGTGTTGAAACTCCTGAGAGTCTACCACCGGAGCAAGAGTAAGGATCCGAGTATCATGTGTTACAACGTCTACCATTTCTTCTTCTTCTTTTTTTTTTTTATTTTATTTTAAAGCAACTAGAATATATTAATAAAAAGCGGAGAGGAACAGAAGGGCCTGCTGAGGTAGTAGGCCAAGTCTACAAGCCAAGAAACAGGAAATTAAAGTATTTAAGACTCGGAACAACAACCGCCCATTCTATTAGTAATTTTTTAGCCTTAGAACCCATTGATTGCGGCGAGGACGCGGAGTTGTTAAAACATCTGTCGTTCCGCTCCGTCCAGACCGCCCACCAAATGGCGAGGATAGACATTCTCCACACCTGAGTTCTGATTTTGCCCATCTTGAATTCGTGCCAATAAGCGAGCAAGGAAGAGGCAGTGGCCGGGGTACACCCGCTGATATTAAAACTTTGGAAGACATCGAAACAGATCTGGGAGATAAAAGGGCAGTGGATCAAGAGGTGGTCAACTGATTCCTCATTGGCCATACAACAAAGGTAGATGTTGACGAGCTGCATTCCTCTCTTCTTAAGATTATCGATCATTAGAATCCGATTCCTTGCCACCAGCCATCTAAAGCAAATGAAGACAGAATATCTCCATATGAAAGGATTGGCCGAAATGAGGGGGGGGGGGGGGGGGGGGGGGGGGCAATGACTGCGTAGAGGGATTTAACCGAGAACTGGGAGGATTTGTCCTTTAGCCATACGATTCTGTCAGGATCAGACTGGTTTGGGATCACCCTTGAGAGACATTCTAGAAGTTGGATATAGTTGCTGACCTCCTGTCTTGGAGATTTCTGCTGCATGATATGTCCCAAACAAATCCCGATTTGGAAATAGAATAAAAGGATGCGATAGGACTGTTTTTTACGATAGCCAAGTTGAAGATAGACGGGAATCTGTCCTTTAACGTTGTCTCCCCCAGCCAAATGTCTTCCCAGAATCGAATCGCCGATCCATTCCCTAGGACGAACCCAACAACTCCTTTTTTGGTACGGAGGATGATCCCTCTCCAGATGTAAGAGGCTCTATAGTAGGACGAATCTTTGGTCCACCACCCTCCCGGTGAAAGCCCATATTTTCCTTTGACTATGATATTCCATAAAGCTTCCTGTTCCACACCCAAACGCCAAGACCATTTGCCTAGAAGGGCAGCATTCATCGCTTTCAGGTTCCTGATACTCGCGCCTCCATCCCGGAAGTGATTGCAAACTTCCTGCCATTCTAAGAGATGGAATTTCTTTTGGTTTTCCTTACCACACCACAAGAAGTCTTGCCTAGAAGGGCAGCATTCATCGCTTTCAGGTTCCTGATACTCGCGCCTCCATCCCGGAAGTGATTGCAAACTTCCTGCCATTCTAAGAGATGGAATTTCTTTTGGTTTTCCTTACCACACCACAAGAAGTCCCTTCGTAAATTATCTATCCGGCGTACAATGGAGGGACATTTGAAGAGGGACATGAAGTAGATGGGTATATTGGATAGAGCAGCTTTAATGAGGGTGAGTCTTCCTCCTAATGATAGATACCTGCACTTCCATCTTGATAGCATTTTTTGGACCTTCTCAATAACCTTGTCCCAGATGGAGAGCGGAGGGGGGCCATATATAAGAGGGAGACCCATGAACGTCGTCTGGAAAGAAGCAACCGAACAGCCCAATATATGAGCAGACTCAGATAAATCTTGTTCAGAAATGTTGACTCCCATTACCTTAGATTTAGCCATATTTATCCTCAGACCCGAGACAGCTTCAAAACACTTTAGAGTTGTGTGGAGGTTGGAGACAAAAACTGGGTTAGCTTCAGCCATATGATTAGAGTGTTGTCCACGAACTGGATATGAGAGATCGGAGCAGAAGTACCTGACATGGATATACCTCTAAGAAGACCAACGGTTTGACCCATAAGCAACATCTGGGAGAGGGCTTCTCCAATCATCAGGAAAAGGAGGGAAGATAGAGGGTCTCCCTGGAGTAAACCCCTCGAGGAAGAGAAGAATCCCTTAGGAACTCCGTTAAGGAGGGCAGAAAAATGGGCCGATTCAACACAAGCCTTGATCCATGTTCTCCATTTTTCACCAAAACCCATACGGAGAAGCATATAATGTAAAAACTCCCAATCAACATGATCGTAAGCCTTCTCGATGTCGAGTTTGCAGAATACACTTCTCTGACCAGATCTTTGACAGGAGTGTAACACTTCGTTTGCTATCAATGCTCCATCAATAATCTGTCTGCCCCTGATAAAAGCGTTCTGATTTTTGGAGATTAATTTTCCCATTACTGTAGCAAGCCTTGTAGACAGGACTTTAGCAAGAATTTTGTAAGGGCTGCCAATGAGGCTGATGGGCCTGAAGTCGGAAAAAGAATTTGCACCTGCGACTTTGGGAATGAGCGCGATGAAGGAGGCACCAATGCCTTTGGATAATTTGCCCCTGGAATGGAATTCGGATAAGAACTCCATGACATCAGCACGAATAGTGGTCCAGAAGGTTTGGTAGAAGATAATGGGAAAACCGTCAGGCCCTGGGGATTTGTCCCCCACCATCGCAGTTAAGGTTTTTTTGGTTTCCTCTTCCGTGAAAGGGTTCTCCAGAAGGTCCGCTTTCGAGCTGAGCAGCGAGCAGAATGGGATCCCGTCTAGCCGAGGTCTGGCCCAACCTTCAGAAGAGAGAACTGATTTGAAATGGGCAATTGCAAGATCCACAATTTCCTCCTTATCGTCAATCTGCTTCCATTGACAGAAATGTTGTGGATGGCCTTCGCCCTGGCTCACATGTTGGCAAGATTATGAAAGTATTTGGTGTTCTTGTCGCCCTCTGAAATCCATTTGGCCCTTGATTTCAACTTCCAGGATAGTTCATCTTCTAAAGCTCTGGCAGAGATGGCCTGAACAATCTGAATTCTTCGTGATAATGTCTCCATCGAGAGAGATTCTACATCGGATCTGGTGTCAATTTGTTGAAGTTCAGTGAATAGAGCATTAGCTGCGATCTCTCTCTTCCGGAATTCTTCCATCTTCCAATCTTTAATTTTGGCCTTTAAAAGCCTGAGTTTGCAAATCAGTATGTGTCCTGCAAAGCCCTCCACCTGAAAAGAAGACCACCAATCGACCACCTGCTATTTAAAACCATCTGAATTGAGCCAAGCTGGGTTAAATTTGAATGGTTTCGGGCCCCAATTTACTTCCACCTCCGCTAACAAAATGGGACAGTGATCTGAAATCGTTCTGGGGAGCGCGATCTGGTTGAGAGAAGGGAACTCATCGACCCAGTCCGCAAATAGGAGAAAACGATCCAGTGCGCGACTGAATTGGGGTTATATGACCATTGGACCAGGTATATTTGGCCCCAGAGAGAGGAAGATCCACCAATTCTTGGGACTGAGTCCAGTCGGAAAACTGATGCATAGCAGGAGTCGTACTCCTTTTGCGGGAGTGTTCTTCCATAAAGCGGATCACGTTAAAGTCACCTGCAAAACAACATGGGCCTGAGAAGGACTGTCTCATATTGGTCAGCTCAGCCCAGAAGAGAGGTCTTAAGGATTCGTCATTAGGGCCGTAAACATATATTAGGATACAACGGAAATTAGATAACTTATCTTGTAAAATAACCGCAGTTGAGAAGGAGCCCGATAAAGAGAATTGCAAGTCCCATTTGGAGGATTTCCAAGTGATTAGAATGCCTCCCGAAGATCCAACTGCATCCAGGGACACGAACCTAGCATCCTGAGTTGTCCAAATCGTGGCATGGAGCCTTTCAGAGAAGGAAGGAACTTTGGTTTCCTGAAGGGTGATAACGTCCAGATTCTTCCTCCTGATAGAATCTTTAATGAGGCTTCGCTTCTGTTTAGAACCTAATCCCCTCACATTCCAAGAGAGAAGAATCATTGAGGAACAGATCTTCCCTGATTACCCTTTCGGCCCCTTCGTGTATTAGACACCGAGACTGAAGCCGGAGATGATTGCAGACTGAGGAGCTCCCTGTTGCAAACAGCTCGGACCACCTATTTAGAAGGGGTCTTGGATGGAGGAAGGGGTCTTCCCCTATTCTCGATGAAGTGGAAAAGGCCTGATTAGTCTTTTGCCCTATTCCCGAACGAAAGGCCCAAATGACCCACATGACCCACAGCGTCTCGGATCCATTTTTTATTTTGGAGCTTGTCGAAGAGTTCCCCTTTGGTCTCAGCCACCGTAGGTTCCAGTTGGGCGTCGTCTTGATTTTTGAGAGGAAGCTCGAAGCACATCTAGAGAGGTTCCGCCACTAACACCTCATCGGAAAGATCCTCCTGAAACAGAGTTAAAGGCCCCAAGTCCGCCCAATCCCTACTACGAGAAGCAGAAATGGCAGAAGGTGAGCAGATGGAAGAGGCGGACAGAGACTCAGAGAGGATTCTCCGACATGTCTACTCTGGAAGAATCGTCAGACAGATCAGGATGGGGGATAAGACTTGGAGCAAGGATGGGATGAGAAAGGGAACGGGTTAGAGCTTGAGGATTATCGGTTCTGATTATCGGGTACGGGTACATGGAAGGGTTGGGATTTAAAGGGACGGGTTCAGCTAGTTTAAGGGAGTGCCACTTGTTAGAGGAGAAGCGGATCCGGGTCGAGAAGGGATCCACCTGGACAACAGATAAATCCGAGAGAGACGTCAGTCGTGGTGAGGATGCATAGCCGTCCAACTGGGGGGGCCGAAGAGACATCAGATGGGTGATCAGTCGACACGCGTAGACGATCAGTAGCTACTAGAACGGTAGCAATGGGAGTAGGAGCCACGTGGCGAGTCGAGAGACCACGTGGCAAGACTGTCTCAGTCCGAAAGGACGAAAGGTTCGCCGCTCGAGGAGAACACCGCCAGCCCTCCACGTGGCGGGGACTTAGGGTCGGGAGGAGACTTCTCTCTTACGGAAAAGATTTCGTCGGGCCTTGGAGAAGCGCGCACGGTAGAGAGACTGCCATGTAACTCCCCAAAGGACTGGTGACTGTCATGATTGATGACCGCCAGACGCGACCCTACCGTTTGAGAAAACGGTGGTCCAGAGGTGAATGGGATCGGTGCACCTTCTTCCCGCGGTGCTACCTGCAACTGAACCGGCGAGGGCTTAGCAATCTCTCGGGACCTCCAGACATCCCCCCATCTTGGTTGGATGGAATCCGGGAGCTCCTTCTGGATCAGAAGCATGATGATCCTGTTATCGACCTTCACACGCACATGGGTCGGGAGAGGGCTGCCTTTCTTGCGTCTCACCCGAGCACGAATAACACCTAGCTCTGCTCCCAGCTGCGTCTTGAAGTCCATTTCGAGGAGGAATCTGAGAGAGGAGGCAGCAACTATGAGGAACTCATTGTACCAGCACTCCATTGGGATATCCCAGATTAGAACCCAAATGTTTTCTTTACCAAATATGGAGTACTCTTCCCATGGCTGAACCTTGATGACCGGACCAGAAGCATGCGGATGGCCTGCCATTATTAACATGTCCGGGTTGAGGCCAGGACAAACTCTGACCCAGAGAGCGTGATGGCCTAGCGGCTTAATGTCGGAGTTACCGTAATGGAACCCTGTGCATTCCCTGATCCATTCCCTTACTGCCAGAATCGAGGCCCCGTCTCTTGTGATGATAACCACAGATTTTTCTAGCTCAGCTCTGTTTTTGTCTAAAATGGCCTGATCTACGGATATGGAGTAATCCGATTATTCAGGGACGTCTTCCTAACGAGGGACGACAGTCGGACCAGCGTGAGAACCATCCTGGATTGAAATGGAAGGGGAAGGGGTACGATCCTTAAGGCTCTCGCTAACATTGGTGAGGGCGTCTTTGAAGGAGACGCCATTCGAACGGGGGGGGGGGGGGGGGGGGGGGGGGGGGGGGAGGTCGGATTAGGGGGGCGAGGCTGATAATCAGGGGGTTTAGAGGGCTTAGGGTGGTGTTGCTTTGAATATTCCGATGGGAACAAGGATTATGGGCCATACCGAGCGTGTTGTTGCACCAGCATTTTCTTACCGTCGTAGCAGGTTCCATGGATCATGGCTACCGCTCTTGCCAATTTAGCTTCACTACCCATGCGCACTAGAGTAAAACCGCGGTAGGCCCCCGTTTCTTTGTCTCGAGGCATAACTACATCCATGACAGCTCCCCGCTCTTCCGAAGAGCTTCTCGAGGTTGAGAGGGTACCAACCATGAGGATACCCTTTGACGAAAAGGGTCGGGTATAATGCGTATTTGCTGCGGCCCTGAAGGTTGTGATTCCTCAATCGATTTTTAGATTGAACCAGATTCCATCCCCGTTCATCTTCTCTGCTACCCACTTCTCCATTGGCTGCAAGAATACCTTCCCTTTCTCTTGCCTGAGCACCTGTGATTTTGTCTGTGGTCGTAGTGGACGGAGGCATGAGTGCAAGGATTCGTCGATCAGCACACGTTGTCGTCGATCAACACTCGTCGTCGTCCCCTTCAATAACAGGAAGCCTCCCAACATCACCGTTCCTGTTGATCAGGACTCGTCGTGAATTGCAACGTCTACCATTTCTAAATGCCTGTGTATCAATAGTCAAACATGGCTAGAGTATCAAATAGCTTTTTTTTACACACGCACACACACCCCACAAACTCACGCCATAGTGGGATTTCACCACCTATGGATACTTGAACCCTTGACCGGGTGTTGAAACTCTTGAGAGTCTACCATCGGAGCAAGAGTAAGGATCCAAGTATTAAATAACTTTTTTTTTTTTTAATACACACACGCACACCCCCACACACTCACTAGTGGGATTTCACCACCTATGGGTACTCGAACCCTTGACCAGGTGTTGAAACTCCGAAGAGACTACCACTGGAGCAAGAGTAAGGACCCAGAGTATCAAATAGCTTGAAGTAGCATATCAGCCCAATGTAAGGTCTTGCAAAAGTGACAGTTTGACAATGAAGGTTTGCAAATTCCACAAGGATGGAATGTGTTACAGAGATCTTTCCATCAGGTGTGATATGGTGTTCAAATCTAGATCGCCTCACTTAAAAGTCAGGCCATTTTTCACAACCTAGATGGCCCACGACATATCAATACAATGAGTGGTTAGAAAAAGTTCAACCATAAAATTTACTTCATACAGTGTGGCTCACATGAAGAGTGAGGTTGTCTGATTATTTAGGCTGAAAATCCAAAGTTTTTCAAACCTAATGAAAAACTCAGATTTCACACGTGACCCTGTGAAATTAAACAAACCTCCTGTCATGAGGAGGCACTATGTGTCATCTTATGACAGATTTGAGAATAAAAAGTATAATTAAAAAGTAGGAGAACAAACCTCCTACTTTTTATTCTCAAATCTTGTAATCCGTGGCACACTTGCCAGCACGACACACATGTGAGAGAGATCCAGGCTATTATATTCATCAGGTGAGGCACACCATGATAAGGCACTGCCCAAAAAGTTGGGGTAGTCCAGTGCTCAAATCGGTCACGCATGTATGAGAAAAAAAAAGTGAACTGTTAGGAAAAATAAGTGGGCCCTTGTTTTTCATGGCCACTGCATATTAACTGTGGCACCTGCCTGATAAGCGTGGTGTGGCATTTGCATGGTTTGCTTCAATGTCTCAATGCATGGTTCACATCAGCATTTGTTTGGAACAAATGGTACAATATATGAAAGGAATGAAGTGGGGGTGACACTTGAATTATAGGAGCCTCACCTTCTTCTTCTTCGTCTTTCCTCCATGTGCTCCACCGGCAAAACTTGAACAGTCTTAAAGCTGGCATTGCCTTTCGTATCCTCGACAACTTGAATTATAGGAGCCTCACCTTCTTCTTCTTTGTCTTTCCTCCATGTGCTCCACAGGCAAAACTTGAACAGTCTTAAAGTTGGCATTGCCTTTCGTATCCTCGACAACTCCTCATCTATCTCTTCTAAGTTTTCTAGCACCAAGACCTCCACTTTCCATACCGCACTCTCACCGCCCCAAAATCTACGATCCATCTACCTAATACTTCCCTTGTAAATGGAAAGAAACTGAAGATTGGGAAGGGAAGTAGCTGAGCCATGCAGGTGTGCTTTTTCCTGGGTAATGCCAAAGACGCAACTCCCTGAGGTATTTAAGAGGAGGAGAAAGCTGACGGTCTACCTTCCTTACCAGTCCATCACTTTTAGGAGAACTACCCTTAAAGTTTAACCATAGAAACTGATCTTCTTTAATTTGTTCCTCTTCCTTTATCTCCATCTGTAGTTCTCTGAGACTTGTCAAGTTCTTCAACTGCGAAATCCTGGATCCATTTTTAAGACCCAAATTCACAGGCCTAAACTGATAACTCAAGAATCTGGAGAATGTTTTTTATTTTATTTTATTTTATTTTTTATTATTTCTTCAACCCAAAGGTGGGTTTAAATAACCACTCTACAAAACTATGCAAGGAAGCTTATTTAGAGCTTCTCTATACATAGTATATTACAACTAATAACCCATAGTATATTACAACTAATAACCCATACACAATCCCATATACACAATATTCTCACACCCCCCCTGAAACTGATGTGGGATAATGAACCAACATCAGTTTGCCACGAAGAAACATATGACAGGATGGGGTCATAGTTTTGGTGAATACATCAACAAGTTGTAGCTCTGATGTCACATGAGGAAGAGAAATGATTCCAGCTGTGTATTTTTCTCTCACAAAGTGGCAGTCAACTTCAATGTGTTTACTTCGCTCGTGAAATACTGGATTGGAAGCCAACTGAATCGCACTGAGATTGTCAGCATATAATGGAGTCGGCAAAGACAAATGAATCCCAAGATCTGTCAACAATCCCCGGAACCAAGTAATTTCACTACATGCCTCTGCCATTGCACGATATTCAGCTTCTGTGCTGGATCTATATACCGTAGTTTGCTTCTTACACTTCCAGCTAACTAATGATTGTCCCAAGAAAACACAATAGCCAGTGGTCGACTGTTGTGGAATGGGACAACTTGCCCAGTCTGCATTAGAGTAAGCAGATAATTGTAGATCATGCGATGATGGAAAGAGAAGCGCCTGATTGAGGGTACCTTGAAGGTATCGAATAATGCGATGAATTGCCGTCATATGCAATGTGCAAGGTGCCTCGACAAACTGGCTAACAACATGAACTACATTATGAGATATCAGGACGAGACATAGTGAGATAGACTAATCTCCTCACCAGCTGCCTATAGGATGTAACATCTGAGAGAAGGTCTCCATCATATTTCCCATACTTGACATTTAATTCCAGAGGAGTCTCATGGGCCTTGTTATCTGTAAGGTTTGCTAGCTTGATCAAATCACATGTATACTTCCATTGACTCATGAGATAACCTTGAGTATTACGAGAGATTTCAAGGCCCAAAAAATATGTTAACGACCCCATATCCTTCATATGAAATGAGGAGTGAAGTAAGGATTTGAGATCGACAATTCCTTGAGCATCACTTCCTGTGATGAGAATATCATCAACATAGACCAATAAAGCAACAAGACCTGAATCAGACTTGAGAATAAACAGTTATGAGTCATATTGGCTTTGAGAATAGCCCGCTGTGGTTAACACCCTATGGAATTTTTCAAACCATGCTCTTGGTGCTTGTTTGAGTACATATAAAGCTTTAGATAGCTTGCAAACTAAGCGTGGATCCTTGGACTTATAACCGGGAGGTTGCTTTCAAGTAAACTTCTTCTTTGAGATTCTCATGGAGGAAAGCATTCATGACATCGAGTTGACTGAGTTGCCAATCTTTAGAAGAACTTATAGCGATCAAGGAACGGACCATTTTCATTTTTTCCACTAGAGCAAATGTCTCATCATAATCAACTTCATACTCTTGTTTATAGCCCTAGGCCACTAGCCAAGCTTTGTATCGATCTAAGCTCCCATCAGATTTTAATTTTACAGTATATACCCATTTGCTGCAGATCACTTGCTTCCCTTCAGGTAATGGAACCAGCGTCCAAGTAGCATTCTCCTCGAGTGCCTGAATCTCATCATCCATGGCCTTTACCCAACATGGTTGTGTATATGCCTGAAAATAAGAAGTAGGTACAACCAAAGAATCTAATCCAAAAAACAAAGCATGATGAGAGGCAAAAAGATTTAATTGGATAGGGAGGAACAGACGGACGACTGGAACGACGCAATTGGATCGTAGTGGAAAGTG
The DNA here is from genome assembly GCA_021015155.1 of Magnolia officinalis. NCBI lineage: Eukaryota > Viridiplantae > Streptophyta > Magnoliopsida > Magnoliales > Magnoliaceae > Magnolia > Magnolia officinalis. Next base: position 15,995,877 of record JAJHSJ010000002.1, on the reverse strand, counting down.
GGACAGTTACCTGCGCTATAGGAGAAGAGGACACCTGATCGGAAGCAGGAGCAGCTAAGAAAGAGGACCCAAGAGAGATAGGCTTCACACGGCGTTGGTAGACCTGCAAAGGAGTGGGAGAAGGAGGCAGAGAATGATTTTCTTCAAATGATGACATATGAGAAATGGAAGATGGAACAATGGTAACTGAAGGAGATGCATGAACAACTTTATAGTATAGTAAATTTTTAAAAAATGTGACATGTCTAGACACATGAACACGATGAGCACATGGATCATAACAACGATACCCTTTCTGATGCTCCCCATATCCAAGAAATACACATTTAGCTGCCCTGGGACTGAGTTTATCTTGTTCACATTCTGGAAGATGAACAAAAGCAATGCATCCAAACACTCTTAATTGACTATAATTTGGATCTTTATCATGAAGGAAGAACGTGAGAGTTTTCCGGTTGGCCAATACACTGGAAGGAAATCGATTGATCAGATACACAACTGTTGATTTTGCTTCAACCCAAAGAAAATTTGGAACACGTGCATATTCCATCATGGTGGTTGCTACCTCAGTAATGTGCGGATTCTTTCGTTCTGCTACTCCATTTTGCTCCGGTGTGTGAGGACACGTTCGCTGATGTATAATACCATTTGAACTCTCAAACTCGGAAGACATATATTCTCCCCCAGACCGTAGAATTTTAATTTTCTTTGCAAATTGGGTCTCCACATATGAGGAAAATTGTCTGTAACATGAGAATGCTGCTTCATAAAATAAATCCAAGTGTGCCTTGAAAAGTCATTCACAAAGATGATGTAATACAACGAACCACCAAGAGCCATGATGGGAGATGGACCCCAAACATTAGTATGAATGAGATCAAACAGATTCTGAGTGCGAGAGTTACTCAATCAAAATGGCAATGCAGTAGATTTACACACTTTGCTACTAACACAGTTCATATCAATGGAAATGAGACTAATATTGATTTCATCATTTATAAGACCAGATCTAAATAAGAAAAGCATATTTTTAAAATTCGGATGCCCTAAACGACTATGCCAAAGTTTCCAGCATTTATTAGCAAAAGATATATCATGAGAAGATGGAAGAAAGAAACAATGCGACAAGACAACTCCGGGATCGAACTCCAAAGTAAGTAACCTTCCTCTCTTATGGCCCTTCCCAATCAGCTTCCTTGTTTCCAGATCCTGTATGAAACAACCAAACCGAGAAAACAAAACCAAACAGTTATTTTCTACTAGTTGAGCAACCGAAATCAAGTTAGCAGATAATTTATGAACATAAAACACTTTGCGCAGGAAGAAATTACGAGATGATGAAGGTGAGACTTTCAAGGACCCGATATGAGAGATGGGTAAATGGTTCCCATCCGCAGTGTAGATGGAACCCATTCCTTTATAGGGGACACAATCAGTTAGACAAGAAGGGTCACCAGTCATATGATTAGATGTCCTTGAGTCAATATACCAAAGATTTATAGGATCAATATTACCTATCAAACTTGAAGAACCCATCGCTTGAAGGATTTGCTGAATTCGTTTTGGGAAAAGTAGAGTAGGCTGCACTGGTGGGGCCATAGATGAAGAGTCAAGCTTCTCAGGCTTCTTAGCAGAGGGAGCCAGAAATGCACGTCTACGTCACTGATAGTGAGGAGATAGGGAGAGCGAGTCGGGCAATTGGCTATATCATGTCCTTCTTGTTTGCAGTAGCGACGAAACAGAGTACTTGGTCCAGAGGGTTTCAGATTTGCTCTCTTATTGGGACAACGAATAGTCACATGACCAAATCCATTACATTCAAAACATTTAACTTTTGACATGTCTCGTAACTTTCTTGAATAATTGCGAGTAATGAAGGCAACATCAGGAACAACCTCTCTCATGGAAGCAAGAGTTTTCAAACGTGTCTCTTTTGCCATCAAATCAGATAGCTGCCTCAAAAGATGGAAGTTGAGGCCAGTTCATTAGAGCGGCTTGGGTTGGTTCAAACTCTAAACGGAGTTTATACAGAAATTGCATCAATTTACTTGTGATGCGAAGTATCTTTACTGTTTCTACCGCCACAACGGGAATAACTGAATCCATAAGTTGAATCTCATGCCAAAGGGAGGTAAGTTTAGAATAGAAATGTTGTATACTCAGCTCCTTGTTCTAATTTTGACAGCTCATACTCTACTTGATAGCGACGGGCATGATTTAATTGTTGATAACACATTTTCAAGAAGCCCATATTTTGGATGCAGTCTCGAATGACGTGAGGTTAATTGCAATGTTGCTCTCAGCATTGTTAAGGATCCAAGACCACCTTCGAATTATTTGTGGTCCAAGATAGGAGTTCCTTTTCATCTTTTGGTTTGCCCGTAGAACCATCTACATATTCGTAGATGCTCTTTCCTGCTAAAAAATGCTTGAATTGAAATTGTCACAGGGAAAATTTTTTCCCATCCAACTGAACATGGATAGTTTCAATCTTATCGGAGGGATTCATAGATGCCATAAGAAAGAAAAACTACAGAAGAAGAAATGTACCATTGATTTCTGGGTGAGCAGGACCGGATTTGATGAGCAGAGGTAGAGCCGCTGTTGTCGATGGAGAATAATCGACTTGATGGGTTCAACCGATCTTAGATCAATAAATCCAGAAGTGAAGATAGAGGTAGCGAGCTAGAGATGGGTTTCAATGGATCTGAGAAATTGGGAGTTGTTGCTGAATCTGTTGCAATGGATCTAGAGGGGTCGCTGGAATCTCGATGGGGGCCACAGAAATCAATGGAGGCCGCCGAAATCTATGGGGGGGCCGATGAAATCTCGATGGGGGCTGCCGGAATCTCGATGGGGGCCGCCAGAATCTCGATGTGGGAGTGCCAGAATCTCGATGGGCCATCAGAATCGATGGAGGAGCGCCAGTCGTGCGACAGATTAAAAAATCTCGCTTTAATACCACGATAACTCAAGAATCTGGAGAATGTTTTTTTTTTTTTTTTTTTTTTTGTATTTCTTCAACCTAAATGTGGGTTTAAATAACCACTCTACAAGACTATACAAGGAAGCTTATTTAGAGCTTTTCTATACATAGTATATTACAACTAATAATCCATACACAATATTCTCACATAAACCCATTAACCGTTCGAGTTTGAAAGCTTTCCAAGCCCTTTTGGCATGCATTCTAAAGACCAACACTTACAGATTTCAATGGCAGTCAGCTTCTCCAATGTTGTGATTGAGGTAGGAAGCCTTTCCAAATTTGGGCAGTGGAATAAACATAGAATCTAAAGATTATGAAGATTTCCGATTGAATCGGGGAGTTTTCTTAAGGCAGAATGCGCTATGTCAAGATAAACAAGGTGATGTAATGACCCTATCCCACTCGACCAATAGTTGGCCGCGACATCTTTATCAATTTCCATGCTTGACAATGAAAGAGTTTTGCTTTTACACTTGCAATGAGCTCTTTGCTCTCAATTTCCATCCCAACCAACGTCCGCAACTTGGAACTGTTTTCGATGCTCTCCACTACTGTATTCCTCACTATTCCCACACGACAAGACTGGTCACTGAATTCAGGCCTACTTCCATGGTCCAAGCTCATAAAGTTCTCTTGTCTTGCAATTTTTATAACCATATCTTGAACCATATCATGCATTTTGCATGTTAGGAAGCGTCTTTCAAAGGCATCTTTTTCCACTCCAAGTATTAAGAATCGATTAAATAATTCTACAAGGCATTCTTCTCCAAACTCAAATGCCGTTTTTCCATTTCTTCCACAAACAAAACCCTCACCAATCCACCAATCAACCATGTCCCTAACGGATATTTCAAAATCTTCCGGAAACATGGCAAGGCACAAGAAACAAGGTTTTAAGTGTGTTGGGAGCTCTTCATAGCTTAACTCTAGTCTCGAAATGACCAGCTCATCTTTCCTACTGTTTGCCAACTCCTCTGGTAGGTGCTCCAAAATTCGACTCCATTCATGGATGGAATCGCCTTTCCCCACCATCATTCCACCCACAACCTTGATTGCTAGAGGAAGCCCCCCACAACTAGCAACAATCTCCCTGCCGACTTTCTCCAAGTCCAGATTCGTGCACGTACCTCCATTTCTAACAAAAACTACTTTGCTGAATAAGGACCAACTATCGTCATTGGAAAGAATTTTCGAATGATGTATGCATCTGTCGGTAGCTCCCATTGACTTAGTCACCTCCACATTCCTTGTTGTAACAATAACACAACTACCCTCCAATAGGGGTAAAGTGGACTTCAACCTTTCCCGGCACATCCCTTCAACCGTTCCCCAAATATCATCCAAAACTACCAACTACCTTTCATCCAACTGAGTCTTAAGCCTATTCAATAGCTCATTGATGCCCTTACCCCTCAGAGATTTCTTTTCTACCTTTAGTTTCGTTAGCATCTCCTTCAACAATTTGTCCAATTTGAAACTTTGAGAAACAGTAACAAAACATGAGTGCTTAAAAGTGTTTTTCACACTCTCGTTGTTACATATCTTTTGAGCAAGCGTGGTTTTACCGATTCCACCCATTCCAACTATTCCAATCACCATTGGTAATCCATACACTTTTAAGATCCAATTTCTAATCTTTGCTGAGTCATTTTCTAATCCTATCATTTCAGCTTCATCTATTTGGATAGGGTAGGTTGATGACATATTCCCACCATCTTCATATTTGCGAGTTGGGAGAGTTGTTTTATGCAAGTAGGACTCCATGTGCTTCTTCACCATCCTTGCATCTTGATTTATTTTCCCCAGCCGCTTTCCCAATTGACGACGGGATTTCAAAAGGCTAGGAGAGCAATAACTTGTAAAATCGGGTGCACACTCTTGGTGTTTTTTGTGGAATAGAAGTTGGCAATCTGCTATTACATCCTTAACATCATATACTAACTCTCTTAAGTCGCTCTGTCTTGAGAATCTCGTTCCTTTCTTTTCTCTTTACCTCATCAACGTCCTTGAGATAGCTTTGCATGTACTTTAGCTCCTTCTTTGTTTCCTCAAACTGATCATCAAACTCAAGTGGTTGACCACCTTCGCTTTCAATTAATGACAACAAATTATCCAGGAGAACACTGACGACAGCATCTGCCATTTTCTTGTAAAATAGTATCATACCTTTATGAAAATGGCATTCAAAACTAGAAGGTGGAGGGAAAGACGGAAAAAAAAAAACTAGGTATAAAATATTATAATTGAATTGGCTACAAGAAAGTAATTGCACAAGTATTATTACAACAAACATATTTCTGCTTTATTTTAATTCTTTTTCCTTAAGCCTAGTGCATTGTTTAGAAACTCGGTGAGTCAACTCAGAACTCGACTATGCCAAATCAGGTGAAGAGAAAAGAAAGGAACGAGATTCTCAAGACAGTAATGAGCGACTTAAGATAGTTAGTATATGATGTTTCCTCAAACTGATCATCAAACTCAGGTAGTTGACTACCTTCGCTTTCAATTAATGACAGCAAATTATCCAGGAGAACACTGACGACAACATCTGCCATTTCCCTGTAAAATAGTATCATACCTTTATGAAAATGGCATTCAAAACTAGAAGGTGGAGGGAAAGACGAAAGAAAAAAACTAGGTATAAAATATTATAATTGAATTGGCTACAAGAAAGTAATTGCACAAGTATTCTTACAACAAACATATTTCTGCTTTATTTTAATTCTTTTTTCCTTAAGCCTAGTGCATTGTTTAGAAACTCGGTGAGTCAACTCAGAACTCGACTATGCCAACTTGGATCTGCATGAAAATATGCCAAGCCCCTATATGATTCAAGTTGTTACATGACTTGTTGGGTTTGCCTAAACTTGCCGGAGTTTTGCACTATGGACCTGCTGAGTTGTGTTATTGGCTGAGTTTTATTAAGTGACAAGGTTTGATAAAAAAGAATGTAGAGGTGGATGTAGAGGTTTGAACCCACCACCTCTAACATAAACAAAGACCTTGCCCGAGTTTTGTTACAAGACTAGTCAGGTTTTCTCTAAATTTGCCCATGTTATGCATTAACTTGTTGGACTGATTGAGTTTTATCTTACTTCGCAAGTTTTATAGAGTGAAAAGTTGTGGTGGAAAAAAAAAAAAACCTTACATACAAATCAAACTTGATCACAATGTTACTTCATAGTCTACCTAATGTACTCGAGTTGTCATATGTAAAGATATGGGCCTATCCTCCATCATTGTTGAGACGGACTCCCGAGCTCGCTTCGACTCGGACTCCAGCCCTTCTTCCACCTGCGGCTGAAAACTCTGGTAACACCTGCAATCTATTCATCAGCTTTCAGGGCCCCTTAATCTTCGGTTTTCCCACATTTTCCGCGAGGGAACTCCGTGGCCAGTGTTCGAGTTGTCGGTATCGCTACAAGTTTCGCTGGCCGGAGATAAAGATATAATATCGTTATCGCTAATATCGCCGATAATCGAAAATGCAGGGAAAAAGGGGGAAATATGGGGAAAATGGTGGAATTTTTCAGTGAAACTTCAAGACATGCCTAAATACACATATTTACATATTCAGGAATGAAAATTTTGCAAAAAGAATGCATTAAATTAGAAGTTTCCATTTAATGGGGGTCAAAAAGTATGCGTTGTCGTAAGAAATCACTCAAATAGTAACCAAAATTATTTTATATAATACAAATGCAAGCTTACAACAATTAAGACATATACATTTTTGGCCATGTTTCATCCCCACATAGAGTGACGAGATGACTCGTAATCATTGTCCGGATCCCGTGGCAGTTGAGAGTAGTACTACTGCCCAACATATTGACAATACTGTTCCCAGGTCATCCTCTGCTCGTACCAATTGAGGAACTCTCTTATGTACCTCTGATAGTTATCCTCCCCAAACTATACGAGTACGCCTAGACGTGGGAATTGCGTGACATACATCGACGACATTTCCTGAGCAGGGTATTGAGGGAACAGATTAAGTCCAACCCCGACTCCTTGATAGTATTGCTGCCAGTCATACGGGTACCCCGAATATCCTCCTGTCAAAGGGTCATGACTCGAAGAACTATCTTCCGGCTGCCTGTACCCATGGGTAGATGAGCGTGACTGAATGTCAGAGCTGCCATGGCCATACTCGTGATATCCCCCATGAGCATAAGGTGGGACAGAGGTGGAGCTCCCCTGATCTGAACTTATGTCTATAGATGACAAGCTGTGTGTGAGAGCATCAGTCGCGGCGCGTCCGGCTTTCTTCTTTGAACGACGCTCGAACATATATCTGGGCTCTGATGCTCTCGCCCTGGATGGTGGACGAGATCCATGATCCTCGTCCTGAGTGGCATGGTCAAAACTCTGCTCCTCAGTGAACTGGCCAACGGATCGTTGGCTCTGAGCCGTCGTGTACCCCCCACCACTGCCACCCCCACCCCCACTAGTACCACCTATACTAGTGTCGGTGCCTCCGTCCCCTCCCTCATCACTGTCGTCATCGTCCTCAGGACCAGTGTCAAGTGGGGGTTGAGTCTCATCATCATCATCACTCACTACGACATGATGATGAGGAGGGGGCCGTGAAGATGCTTCCTCACCCTCATTGGAACGTGTCGAACTCCTCACCAAAGGATCAAAGGAATCTGTATCCGCCTTCTGTTCCATTACTACCTGATCGACATCGATACCCAGAGCCGCTGCTCCCTCAGCTACCTGTGGAGCAGGGCCTCCCTCCGCATCATCTAAATCAGTTGATTTGACCCACTCATAAAGTGGGTCCTTATCATCATCACCTATTGTGCTATGTTACCTATAGACAACAGGTCTGACGGGTCTTGATTTTCCTCCATGTCTCGTTCTACCCGCAACTGCCTCTCTCTCAACTTCATATTGTAATGGCAGTAAACGAGCTTTTGTAGCTTCTCATATGCTAGTCTGTTCCTCTTGCTGGTGTGTATGAGTGACCACGTGCTCCAATTCCTCTCACACGGTGAGGAGGATACAGTCTGTGCGAGAACACGGACTGCCAATAACTGCAGTGCGGGCGTGTCGACTCCGTACATTGCCCACCACTCACCTATATATCCATGAGGAGCTTGTTTTTGTTTGAAGTTTAAACGAAAAATGCAATTACCTAATTATGTTACCATACTCACACGGCATCATCGTTTCAGTCGATGCTTTTGCTAGTGTGGATGAGAACGTACCCCTCACATCCCTAAACCGCAACAACTGTAAACACGGATTCACAGGTCATTATTTTTAATCACCCATATTTCTAGAGGCTATAAGGAAGAAATTTTATTGTATTACCTGGTTACCGAAATCTGCTTGCGCTATTGATTCTGGGAACAATCGTTCGAACGCCTCGTGGACGGCCATCGTCAAATCTTGATTCTCATGGAGCCGACGTTTATAATGAAATTTGGTATTCAGGTAGTACGCTGAAACCCAAATATTAGTTACTCAGTTGTATTAACATGCAAACAAAAGTGATGCTTAAAGTACTCAGTTGTATTAACAAACTTACCAGCTTGGTGGAGTGGATGCTCGAGAGTCCCAGTCCATCGACAATCGATGATATTGATCACCCACTGATACGAAGTGGGGATTGCAGTCATTATCCCGTCTCATAATTCTCATAAGCTCATACATTGACCCCATCGAAGGCCACATCTCATTATCTACGGCTCGTAGGACCTTGTACATCGGATGCAGGAAGGAAACGACGTTGTGAACTTTATCCCAGAAGGAATCGGAAAGCACTTCTTCCTCTGATTCCACTCCATGTATCTCTCGGATCTGAACAAATTTCTGAGACCCACGCGGTGCTTGTATAAGCTGTCGAGTGCAATAAAGTTCGTGGCGAATCGTGTCGCGCCTGGTCTAACGATGTCCCTCCACAACACTCACGCATTGCAACCAACAACCATGAGTGATTGTATATAAAGTTTGTCACTTTCCTCGCATCTTTGATGATTTTCTTAACAGAATCCCTCTGGTCTATCTCCTCAAGCATTAAATCAATGCAGTGTGCCGCACACGGGGTCCAATAGAGATTGAACTTCTTCATCAATTTCTTCCCTGCCTTAACGAACGCACTGTCATTGTCCGTCACAACTTAGACAACATTCTGGGACCCAACATCTCTAATCACTCCATTCAGGAGAGCATATATGTATTCGTGATTTTTTATTCTGGCCGATGCATCAATGGATTTGAGGAAAACCGGTTGTCCTCTATAGTACACCATGAAATTGATAATGGACAATTTCGTGGGTCCTGTCCACCCATCACACATGATTGTTACCCCATACTGCTTCCAGTTCGGCTTGAGTTCACGTACCCAAGCCAGCATCTCCTCGTGCTCCCGATCGAGGTAGACGCCAAGAATCTCCTATGACGTGGGAGGCTTCACGCCAGGCCCGGCATGTTGCACCTCCTCAATCATATTTTTGAAGTGAGGACTAGCTGCTGCATTTGCTGGTACATGGCTCGAGATAAACCACCTAGATATAGCGCCACCCACTTTATCCCTGACCCCCTTGCTCCATACATTTTTAAACCTTTTTTTATTAACGTCTGCGATGAGTGCATCTAGGACACGAGCGCTTTGCGTGCATTGTAGGCCATGCCCGCTGCCTCCCTCAAATCGTCTGCTACTCCCACCACCCTCATGTCGGGACGTCCCAAACGACGGCCTACTCTTATCAATCCGTCTTCTTTGCTCCCCCTCCTACTCTGAAGCCCGAGACTCACGAATCACTTGTCTAAAATCACTCCTTTCTCGAGCCGTAACACAGTCATCGGGGTACACGATCCCCTCATCGTCGTCATCATCGTGCTCGTCGATAGCACCTAGGCCTCGTCCAGTGCCTCGTAGCTCCTTCCTCATATCCCTCTCCCAATCCTTTTGCTGCAGCTTGCGTGACTTCGCTTCATTCAACACTCTTCTCATCTCCTCTCTCACTGGCCTTGTTACACTTGGACAGTCTTTCACATTCTTGTATCCCCCTGCCAAATGTTCCTTTAGCCTAGACACTCCCCCACTCCGTATCACTTGGCCACAATAGTTGCATATGGCTCCATATTTATTCCCCTCCACTGGCCGTCCATGTTTCCACTCAATGTCCCTTGCTCCTCCTTTTCCCGATCCAGACGACATTTTGCTCCCTAGTAGTATACAAATTTGCAATAATGGACAAAAAAAAAAAGTGCATCGGCTCGTATTTAGTGTAATAAGCCCAAATCATTTCAAGGGCTAAGATGTTAGATCAAATCAAATTTTCATATAAATTACAATTGAGGAAAGAGTCTGCAGATTGCATACCGAGTAAACTTTATGAGGCCTACTATGATTTATACATACAATATGATGGGTCCATGTAAATAAATATTTCTGGATGTACTTTAGCTCCTTATTTCTGGGTCCATTTATACATACAATATTATGCCAAAAAAAAAAAAAAAGAATGAGATAGATCTAAGTTCAAGTGGACTCCACCATAGAAAACAGTGGGGACAGTGACGTCCAGCGTTCAAAACTTCTTAGAGGCCATTGAAGTTTTTGATCAAGCTAATATTTTTATTTTCACTTCATTTATCTCGATGTTAACTTATGAATAGGTTGGATCTCAAAAATACATCACAGTGGACCCTATAAATATTTCAACGGTGGGTGTGATTGCTCCAACCCATAAAGTAAAATCCAAACCCATCCATCCTATGAAACTGTGATCTTTAGTCCAAATTCCCAAAAATCAGGATGATCAAATAATTAAATGGGCTACACCAGAGGGAATAAGTTGGGAGATAACGTCCACCATTTATTTACATGGAACCATCATATTGTATGTATAAATCATAGTAGGCCCCATAAAGTTTACTCAATATGCAATCTGCGGACTCTTTCCTTAATTGTAATTTATATGAAAATTTGATTTGATCTAACATCTTAGCCTTTGAAATGATTTGGGCTTATTACACTAAATACGAGCCGATGCACTTTTTTTTTTTTGTCCATTATTGCAAATTTGTATACTACTAGGGAGCAAAATGTCGTCTGGATCGGGAAAAGGAGGAGCAAGGGACATTGAGTGGAAACATGGACGACCAGTGGAGGGGAATAAATATGGAGCCATATGCAACTATTGTGGCCAAGTGATACGGAGTGGGGGAGTGTCTAGGCTAAAGGAACATTTGGCAGGGGATACAAGAATGTGAAAGACTGTCCAAGTGTAACAAGGCCAGTGAGAGAGGAGATGAGAAGAGTGTTGAATGAAGCGAAGTCACGCAAGCTGCAGCAAAAGGATTGGGAGAGGGATATGAGGAAGGAGCTACAAGGCACTGGACGAGGCCTAGGTGCTATCGACGAGCACGATGATGACAACGATGAGGGGATCGTGTACCTCGATGACTGTGTTACGGCTCGAGAAAGGAGTGATTTTAGACAAGTGATTCGTGAGTCTCGGGCTTCAGAGTAGGAGGGGGAGCAAAGAAGACGGATTGATAAGAGTAGGCCGTCGTTTGGGACGTCCCGACATGAGGCTGGTGGGAGTAGCAGACGATTTGAGGGAGGCAGTGAGCATGGCCTACAACGCACGCAAAGCGCTCGTGTCCCAGATGCACCCATCGCAGGCGTTAATAAAAAAAGGTTTAAAAATGTGTGGAGCAAGGGGCTCAGGGAGAAAGTGGGTGGCGTTATATCTAGGTGGTTCATCTTGAGCCATGTACCAGCAAATGCAGCAGTCAGTCCTCACTTCAAAAATATTATTAAGGAGGTGCAGCGTGCCGGGCCCGGCGTGAAGCCTCCCACGTCACAGGAGATTCTTGGCGTCTACCTCGATCGGGCGCACGAGGAAATGCAGGCTTGGGTACGTGGACTCAAGCCGAACTGGAAGCAGTATGGGGTAAAAATCATGTGTGATGGGTGGACAGGACCCACGAAATTGTCCATTATCAATTTCATGGTGTACTATAGAGGACAACCGGTTTTCCTCAAATCCATTGATGCATCGGCCAGAATAAAAGATCACGAATACATATATGCTCTCCTGAATAGAGTGATTAGAGATGTTGAGTCCCAGAATGTTGTCCAAGTTGTGACGGACAATGGCAGTGCGTTCGTTAAGGCGGGGAAGAAATTGATGAAGAAGTTCAATCTCTATTGGACACCGTGTGCGGCACACTACATTGATTTAATGCTCGAGGAGATAGGCCAAAGGGATTCTGTCAGGAAAAACATCCAGGATGCGAGGAAAGTGACAAACTTTATATATAATCACTCATGGTTGTTGGCTGCAATGCGTGAGTGTTGTGGAGAGGACATCGTTAGACCAGGCGCGACACGATTCGCCACGAACTTTATTGCACTCGACAGCTTATACAAGCACCGCGTGGGTCTCAGAAATTTGTTCAGATCCGAGAGATACATGGAGTGGAATCAGAGGAAGACTAAGGGTGCAAAGACCTGTTCGAATATAGTACTTTACGATTCCTTCTGGGATAAAGTTCACAACGTCGTTTCTTTCTTGCATCCCATGTACAAGGTCCTACAAGCCGTAGATAATGAGATGTGGCCTTCGATGGGGTCAATGTATGAGCTTATGAGAATTTTGAGACAGGGGATAATGACTGCAATCCCTACTTTGTATCAGTGGGTGATCAATATCATCGATGGACTGAGACTCTCGAGCATCCACTCCACCAAGCTGGTAAGTTTGTTAATACAACTGAGTACTTTAAGCATCACTTCTGTTTGCATGTTAATACAACTGAGTAACTAATATTTGGGTTTCAACATACTACCTGAATCCCAAATTTCATTATAAATGTCGGCTCCATGAGAATCAAGATTTGACGATGGCCGTCCACAAGGCGTTCGAACAATTGTTCCCAGAATCAATAGCGCAAGCAGATTTCGGTAACCAGGTAATACAATAAAATTTCTTCCTTATAGCCTCTAGAAATATGAGTGATTAAAAATAATGACCTGTGAATCCGTGTTTACAGTTGTTGCGGTTTAGAGATGCGAGGGGTACGTTCTCATCCGCACTAGTAAAAGCATCGACTGAAACGATGATGCCGTGTGAGTATGGTAACATAATTAGGTAATTGCATTTTTCGTTTAAACTTCAAACTAAAACAAGCTCCTCATGGATATATAGGTGAGCGGTGGGCGATGTACGGAGTCGACACGCCCGCATTGCAGTTATCGGCAGTCCGTGTTCTCGCACAGACTGTATCCTCCTCACCGTGTGAGAGGAATTGGAGCACATGGTCACTCACACACACCAGCAAGAGGAACAGACTAACATATGAGAAGCTGCAAAAGCTCGTTTACTGCCATTACAATATGAAATTAAGAGAGAGGTAGTTGCTGGTAGACCGAGACATAGAGGAAAATCAAGACCCGTTAGACCTGTTGTCTATAGGTAACATGGCACAGATAGGTGATGATGATGAGGACCCACTTTATAAATGGGTCGAATTAGCTGATTTAGATGATGCGGAGGGAGGCCCTGCTCGACAGGTAATTGAGGGAGCAGCGGCTCTGGGTATCGATGTCGATCAGGTAGTAATGGAATAGAAGGCGGATACATCCTTTGATCCTTTGGTGAGGAGTTCGACACGTTCCAATGAGGGTGAGGAAGCATCTTCACGGACCCATCCTCATCATCAAGTCGTAGTGTGATGATGATCATGAGACTCAACCCCCACTTGACACTGGTCCTGGGGACAACGACGATGACGACGGTGATGAGAGAGGGGATGAAGGCACCGACACTAGTATAAGTGGTACTAGTGGGGGTGGGGGTGGCAGTGGTGGGGGTACACGACAGCTTAGAGCCAACGATCCGTTGGCCAGTTCATTGAGGAGCAGAGCTTTGACCATACCACTCAGGACAAGGATCATGGATCTCGTCCACCATCCAGGGCGAGAGCATCAGAGCCCAGATATATGTTCGAGCGTCGTTCGAAGAAGAAAGCCAGACGCGCCGTGGCTGATGCTCTCACACGCAGTGTGTCATCTATGAACACAAGTTCAGATCAGGGGAGCTCCACCTCTGTCCCACCTTATGCTCATGGGGGATATCACGAGTATGGCCATAGCAGCTCTGACATTCAGTCACGCTCATCTACCCATGGGTACAGGTAGTCGGAAGATAGTTCTTCGACTGACAGCAATACTATCAAGGAGTCGGGGTTGGACTTGATCTGTTCCCTCAATACCCTGCTCAGGAAATGCCGTCGATGTATGTCACACAATTCCCACGTCTAGGCGTACTCGTTATAGTTTGAGGAGGATGACTATCAGAGGTACATAAGAGAGTTCCTCAATTGGTACGAGCAGAGGATGACCTGGGAACAGTACTGCCAATATGTTGGGCAGCAGTACTACTCTCAACTGCCACGGGATCGGGACAATGATTACGAGCCACCTCGTCACTCTATGTGGGGATGAAACATGGCCAAAAATGTGTATTTTTTTCAATTCATTTACTTTTGCATGTCTTAATTGTTGTAAGCTTGCATTTGTATTATATAAACTAATTTTGGTTACTATTTGAGTGATTTCTTACGACAATGCATACTTTTTGGCCCCCATTAAATGGAAACTTCTAACTTAATGCATTCTTTTTGCAAAATTTTCATTTCTGAATATGTAAATATGTGTATTTAGGCATGTCCTGAAGTTTCACTGAAAAATTCCACCATTTTCCCCATATTTCCCCCCTTTTCCCTGCATTTCCGATTATCGGCGATATTATCGGCGATAACGATATTATATCTTTATCTCCGACCTGCGAAACTTGTAGCGATACCTACAACTCGAACATTGGGTATATGATAGTTGGGGACCGATATATATTTTGTTCATCGTGGCCCCGCCCAAATGGATGTACATTCGTCTTCATCAATACAATGCTAGTGGCAAGTGCCCACCTTTTTCAAAAAAAATAAAAATAAAAATGTACCTGAGTTGTCATAGGAACATGTTGTTAATATGGTTGGCGTTCATTCATATACTAAATTGTCTAGTGTTCGCTTAATATCTCAATGATAGATGTTGTTATGCTACCATTCTTCCTAGGGCTCTAATACCAAATTGTTACAACCCCCTCAAGAAAATTGCAATGAAAGGTTTTGAATGTTAAGTAGGTGGACTCTTAGGTTGTTTTCTTTTAACTAAAAGTAAACTGCTACCTCTTAATCAGCTTTGCAAGCCATATATGAAGCTTACATTCTAGAATTTTTGTGCAAAACATTTTGTGGGAAGTGTTTATACATATGAAAGGGAAAATATGAAAACCCTAAGCATGTGAGGTGTGCATGTACCTTTTTGGAGTGGGTGAGAAACAATTTTTATATTCTCTATTTTTCTCTTGATTAGTGGAGTAAAAAAGCTGCTTTATTGCTACGTGGATAGGCAATCTTTCTGAATAATGTCAATCCTTATCTTGTCTCGTGCTTTTTTGTTCTGTTCTTTCCTGTCTTTATTTCACCTACATTGATTGCATGCAAGATTTTTGCAACAATTGGTATCAGAGCATACTGGTTGAGAGGAATCTTCACAACAATAGTATTGGTGTTCGTGTTGCCTATGTTTTAGATGAAGAGATCAAGTTCTACCATATTCGAAGTGTCAAACTTGAACGGTTTGAGTTACATGCTGTCCAAGTTGTAGTGAATGTGGTGTTAGTGAAGGAGGGCTGCATGATAGCGATCAAAAGAAAGGAAAATAAGTATACGCATACAAGAAAGATGAAATTTTTTTAGCACAAAAACTAGTAGACTATGGAAGATCTTCTTCTTGTACTGTATGATTCAAATTTGTTTAATGTCCACTGCTAAAGGTTTGTGGAACAAGTTGCGGAAACTGTACAAAGGGAAGTCTATATTGAATATAATTTTTACCTAATGGAAGTTGTACAACTTGAATATGAAATATCCTCTGTATAAGAATATTTGAATAAGTTCAATACTTTGGTTAGTGGACTGGTGGCAGTCGATATAAAATTTGACAACAAACAAAATATAGCTCTTTTGCTTTCTTAGATGTCAGATATATTGAATGGTTCTATTATGGATCTTAGTAATAGTCTAGATCTTAATATTGAAATGGTTATTGCAGACTGATTATTGAAGAATCATATAAAAACAGTTAGGGGATCCTCTAGTGATGCCAAAATGTCTAGAGGAAGATCCACTACAAGAGGTACCGGTGAAAGAGATCAGACAAGATCCACAACCAAATGGTAGAAAAAGGGAAATGCTAGAACTGAAGAAGAGGGGCCACTTACAAAAAAGAAAAAAAAAAAAAAAAAGAACTATAGATTTAGAAAAGAAAATCAAGAAAGTTCTTAGCTTGATCAATCATCATATTTAAAGGGTTCCCAAGGAAATCTAGTGAAAGGAGGTAGTTCATCCGAGGATGGAGAAGATTTAAAGGATTCCATGAGAGAATACGACTCATCAATGAATTATGGGTTCAGGCATTTCATTTCATGTCATGCCACACAGGATTAGTTTTACACATATTGGTTATGTGATGATATCATATTTTACATGATTTGATAACATGTAAATTTTGGGGATTGGAGATATCATAGTTACAATTTTTTATGGTATCATTGAACAATTTTTGATGGGCCACATGGGAAACCCAATAAATGGACTTCAATCATTGGAAAATTTTAATGCACAGATAGCTATACAATTTTTGGAGAAAATGTTCAATTGTAGATTATAAAGCAACAATGGTAATTGCAGTGTGAGATTCGATGGGTAGTTTGTATCATTTGATTGAAGACATCATGGTTGGTAATGTTATTGTTGCCAATATTGTGGTGGATTCCACTACATCTATCACGGCTAGTTAAGACCAGTGTTCAAAATATCGGTATCGTGTTAGGTATTACATCCTTGGGATACAGATACGTATCAGTTATCACATGTTATTTAATAAATTTAAATTAAAAATGATTATTATTTTTTAAAAATTGACAAGGACTTAACAAATAAGTAGATTAGTGATGGGGACATCATGCGCACGCGCACGCCCCCCACCCTACACACGTACTCAAGGAGGAGGAAGGCCCCCACCCTGCGCACGTACTCAAGGAGGAGGAAGGCCCCACTATCGATTTGGATCAACGATGACATCTATGGAGGACCTCTTAGTTAGGGGGTCGTGCTATGGAGCATTGGAGTGGACCCGATCATCATAGGGATTCCACCATTGGATCTCGTGATCGTGGCTCACTACCCTAGATGATTTAGGATTTTGAGTTTTAGTTATTATCGTTATTAGAAACATCACGAATAGTTTTAATTGCATTGATTAGTTGTTGTTTTTGTTACTTCGTCTCTAAGTAATAGTGTGTGTACATGGAGCGGCTTTTGGGGTTTAGGATTTTCTTATAAATAGGCAACCTCATGTAGGTTTTTTTTTTTCAATGAAGTTTATGAATAAAATTTTGTGTTTTTTCTTATCTATCTCTCTGAGTTGAATGATCTAATTGGGTGCAAAACCCTCCCTTCTTCTCTCTCTCTCTCTCTGAGTTTTGGTTATTATCGTTATTAGAAACATCATGAACGGTTTTGATTACGTTGATTAGTTGTTATTTTTGTTACTTCGCCTCTAAGTAATAGTGTGCGCACATGGCGCGACTTTTGGGGTTTAGGGTTTTCTTATAAATAGGCAACCGCATGTAGGTTTTTTTTTTTTTTTTTTTAATGAAGTTTATGAATAAAATTCTGCGTTTTTTTCTTTTTCTCTCTCTCTGAGTTGAAGGATCTAATTACCGTGGCGCGAAGCCACAACCATCCCAAATCGTTGTTGAGGGTCAAATATTGCATATCAGACCCCAGTTATTACCTGCATTTACGAGCATGATACTGTTTAATGGCTCGATTTAATCGTGTTTGTGATGTAGGGGGTATTTACAAGCTTGGATCGAAATAAGGTGCTAAAAGCTGAGATTTAACGCTCGGAATTCACCAGAGCATGGGACGGACCCCACGGGACCAAGATCAATAGATTTACACGCAGAAACCCAAGAAAATCGAAAAAACTGAAGCCCAAGTGGCCCAAAATTGGCTCAGAATGCAAGATCACAGGGTTCCAACCATCCGTTCAGCTCGAAACTTCATACATGACATGAGGACCATAAATTAACCGTACATGTCAAAAATCAGCCATTGGATCGCTGAGGAAGTGGCCCAACAGATAGATCATCCCATAGATTTGTGAATCGGGGCCCGCTTGATATCTGGATATGTTTCAATTTTTGTCTCCTCAAGTTGAATGAAGTTCCAGAGAGGATGAACGGAGCAGATTTCTCAAAAATATTAAAGAGGACCCCACATGGGGCAGCCGTGCACCGCAAGAGCACAAGTCGGTCAGCGTTGCGCTGACCGACGTCTCCTTCTCCTTCTCCAACACAGGAGACCAGCGGACGCACGTGGTCCGTCCGGTTTTGGCCAGTGGGCTCCACTCATTGCTCGGATCACTGATCGGGACCATCCATTGCTCTCCAAGGGGTAGCATGACCCTCGCTTAGATGGCAGAAATTCAGAAGACAGTGAAGATCTCAATCCAGCCGTCCAAACGGAAGATAGACGGTAGAATGAAATGTCTTGTGGGCCACACCAAAATCAAACCCGATTTGGTCTTCCAAGATGGTTTTTCGTCCTGAAACTAATGAGCGGCTTGGATCCCTCATATGATACCAATCACAGGCCCACTATCCTTCACAGCAGCGTATGTACGAAGCTCTGTTGCGGAACAGAGCTGCGTACGAACACGGGTGGGCCACCATCTTTGATCAATCGGGAGATCCAAACCGTTCATCAAGTTTCTCGTCCAAAAACGCCCCAGAAGACGTCGTTCTTGTTGATAGAAGCAAGGAAAATACTGTTTTCTTGGACTGCCTTTTTGATTGCGTAGCAAAGCTTACGCAGGAAGTGCGTAAGACTTTTTCCGCACCGACTCACGAGGACTGCCTTCAGCAACTGCTAGGACTATAAGAAAGAGAGAGAGTTGAGAGAAGGGGGGGCAGCCGTGGAGACTCGGGCTAGACGTGGAGCAGGGAGAGAGACAGGGAGAGTTTATTTCAATAGTTGTTATTTTTTTTTATGGATTTGTTTTTTTCTTCCTTCTAATTTCATGAGATTTAGTCCACTCATGTGTGGCTAAACCTCTTAGCTAGGGCTAAGAGGTGAAGCTTGTAGCGTGATGGGAGACCTTTAGTTTGTGCTTTTTGGTTTATATTTTTAAATTTTTTCTGGAATTTCTTATGAATTCGAAGTGATTTTAACGGTCATCTTGGATTTAGAATTACAAGATAAGCGATGTTGGTAATTTATGACTCTTAGATTCAGTATCTGTTAGATTTCACAGTTAAGTTTGAATTGTTAATCCATTGTTAGAAGTTTTAAACATTGATTGAGTCATGATTTCACATGTCACATCTCGCTTACACATTGAGGTTTCAGCTCGATATTGAAAGATTAACTTGGTGATCACTAAGCTTGAAAGGAACCAACCCGAGAAATTGAAAGGATTGGGCGAATGATCTTCACCATAGGTTTGCTCCCTACAGATGAGGATTTAATTCCCCTAGAATGACAGTCGGAAAGGGCTAGGAGAATGGTCTTTACTGTAGGTTTGCTCCCTATAGGTGAGGATTTAATTCCCCTACTTAGCATTACTAAAAATAAAAAATTAAAAATTAAAAATTAAAAATTAAAAAACAAAAAAAAGAGAGAGAAGAAAGAATTGGAATTGATGAGGTAGGCTTT
Organism: Magnolia officinalis; assembly: GCA_021015155.1. Lineage (NCBI taxonomy): Eukaryota > Viridiplantae > Streptophyta > Magnoliopsida > Magnoliales > Magnoliaceae > Magnolia > Magnolia officinalis. The sequence continues at coordinate 15,976,076 of JAJHSJ010000002.1, read as the reverse complement.
GGTTCAGGTTTTGGTTGCCATGAATCCTCTTGTTGGTTACCAATCATATCATGAAATAACGAATCGAATCTTAATGTCAATAAGCCGAGATTACACTATACATCCATGGAACTCAATATTTAAAATTTTTCAGATTGATAGATTAATGCTTTGATCTTGATTATGATGTCTACAGAGCGCTTGAGTATAAGGAATGTAATGCCCAACATTCATGAATCTTAGACTTCTAATGTCTTGATTGTTTTCAAAAATCACTTGAGTTTTTAGAGATTGTTCTGTAACTCTCAACTTATTTTTCGCATGCTTTGCTCGGGACTAGCAAAATGCTGGTTGGGGGTTGTGTTGAGGGTCAAATATTGCATATCAGACCCCAGTTATTACCTGCATTTACGAGCATGATACTGTTTAATGGCCCGATTTAATCGTGTTTGTGATGTAGGGGGTATTTACAAGCTTGGATCGAAATAAGGTGCTAAAAGCTGAGACTTAACGCTCGGAATTCACCAGAGCATGGGACGGATCCCAGGGGACCAAGATCAATAGATTTACAAGCAGAAACCCGAGAAAATCGAAAAAACTGAAGCTCAAGTGGCCCAAATTTGGCTCAGAATGCAAGATCACAGGGTTCCAACCATCCGTTCAGCTCGAAACTTCATACATGACCTGAGGACCATAAATTAACCGTACATGTCAAAAATCAGTCATTGGATCGCTGAGGAAGTGGCCCAACAGATAGATCAGCCCATAGATCTGTGAATCGGGGCCCGCCTGATATCTGGATATGTTTCGATTTTTGCTCCTCAAGTTGAATGAAGTTCCAGAGAGGATGAACGGAGCAGATTTCTCAAAAATATTAAAGAGGACCCCACATGGGGCAGCCGTGCACCGCAAGAGCACAAGTCGGTCAGCGTTGCGCTGACCGACGTCTCCTTCTCCTTCTCCACACAGGAGACCAGCGGACGCACGTGGTCCGTCCGGTTTTGGCCAGTGGGCTCCACTCATTGCTCGGATCACTGATCGGGACCGTCCATTGCTCTCCAAGGGGTAGCATGACCCTCGCTTAGATGGCAGAAATTCGGAAGACAGTGAAGATCTCAATCCAGCCGTCCAAACGGAAGATGGACGGTAGAATGAAATGTCTTGTGGGCCACACCAAAATCAAACCTGATTTGGTCTTCCAAGATGGTTTTTCGTCCTGAAACTAATGAGCGGCTTGGATCCCTCATATGATACCAATCACAGGCCCACTATCCTTCACAGCAGCGTATGTACGAAGCTCTGTTGCGGAACAGAGCTGCGTACGAACACGGGTGGGCCACCATCTTTGATCAATCGGGAGATCCAAACCGTTCATCAAGTTTCTCGTCCAAAAACGCCCCAAAAGACGTTGTTCTTGTTGATAGAAGCAAGGAAAATACTGCTTTCTTGGACTGCCTTTTTGATTGCGTAGCAAAGCTTATGCAGGAAGTGCGTAAGACTTTTTCCGCACCGACTCACGAGGATTGCCTTCAGCAACTGCTAGGACTATAAGAAAGAGAGAGAGAGTTGAGAGAAGGGGGGGCAGCCGTGGAGACTCGGGCTAGATGTGGAGCAGGGAGAGAGACAGGGAGAGTTTATTTCAATAGTTGTTATTTTTTTTTTTTTTATGGATTTGTTTTTTTCTTCCTTCTAATTTCATGAGATCTGGTCCACTCATGTGTGGCTAAACCTCTTAGCTAGGGCTAAGAGGTGAAGCTTGTAGCGTGATGGGAGACCTTTAGTTTGTGCCTTTTGGTTTATACTGAACTAATGATGATTTTAGTTTATTTAAGGAGATGTTTTTAGTTTTTAATGGTCTGTTGTGACTAAAATTACAATGGGTCTGCGATAGCTTTGAGCATGTTCCTCCCTTTTTATGTTTATGACGTCAGGAAGCCCTGTTGTTCACCATCGTCTCCTGGGCATGGTCGGATGACGGTACTCTTCCTAACCTTCATGGCATGTTGATCGGTTGGTAAGTTGTTTACTTTGTCTCCTGGGCATGGTTTGGTGATGGAATCCATTCTAATTCATATACCTTTCATCTTTTGAACACTATATCAAATAAGTTCAGTTTAATTTCCATGATTCTTGAAGCAGGCATAAGATCTCCCTGATTTCTACAAGTGGATCCTCTGAATCCCTAGTTTCCTATTTCTGAATTCCTTAAGTTTTAAATTAATATTTCACAAATTTTCCTCAAATAACATTCGGTTTAGATTTTAACTCATTCTAGTTCTAGTTCTAGTTCTAGTTAGTTTCAGACAACGTACAGGTTTCAGTCCCTGTGGATTCGACCTCGGTCTTACCGAGTTTATTACTACATCACAACCCTGCACTTGGGGAGTGAACAATCGTCCCCACCTCCTATACCCCACATCCACCATCTTCCTCAGCCCTCCCATCTTCAGTTCACCTTTGTTTGCACCCAAATTCTCTTCCACAACAGATTTTTCAGATTCTGGCCCTCCAGGGGGGCTGAAACTTCGGCAGAGCACCACGCACGCGCCGGGCAGCGGATCGACGTGAAAATTGGCATGAGAGTGGACCTCCCCTGGCCGACCAAGCCCTAGCTGGCCTTTTACAGTTTCGTGGGCCCCACACACGTGCGGACAGAGACCCATGAACATGTCTGGGCGGGGCTGCTGTCCGTACGCGCGGAACGTCTCGGGTTCAGGTTTTCTTCTATTTCCTCTCCTCTCCCACCTTAAATTCATAACCCTAACCCTAGATAATCCCAATTCCAAGTTTTTCCAACTTTTTCAAACCCTAGATTTTTCCCGAATTGACACATGGTGAATCTCTTGAATTGGGGAACAATCCTTTTGCAAGAGTGGATGAATCTTACACTCCTTTGGGCATTGTTTGGTTTAAAATTTTATTTGATCCAGCCCTAAACGTGTGTAGGCTTGGACCCCTGTAGATTCCCCTTGTTGAATGTTTGATCATATGTGGGACGTGGAATTTTGTGATTATTTAAAATTAGTATGATCTAAAGCTTGAAATCTTGCATGTCATATTTAATTTCATGTCCTGCATCAATTAGCCCTCAAACATCCTTGATTTCATGTTTGGAGTGCAACATTGCAAGCAATTTGGGAGAAATTGGGAAAATTTTGAATTTCCCCAGTTCGGACCACCTACACTTAAATTTTAAAATTAGAGTGTATGTGATGATCACTTCATCAAATACTCCTAAATACTTTGAAATTACTCTTGATTAACAGCTGGTTGAAGGAAATTTTTGAGAAAAAAAATATGGAGAACATGAAGAACCAATAGATTTGTAGCCATTTGACACTGATTTAACACAATTTCAAAAAAAAAAAAAAAAAAAAAGTGATCGAAAATTGAAAATGCTCATCGGATCGAACATGTAGGATATATCAGCACTACCTATGCGTTTGATATCGCACAGGTGGGATACAAGATATATCATGGGATATATAAGCCGATATTGTTGATATTTAAAAATTGGCTATGACACATGAGCAAGTTTAGACTCAAGTTAATTCATGATCAAAATTTACTTTGAGGTTTAAAATCCATTAACCTTAACTTTTACAGGGGATTGCTTATTTGAAAAAGCCCCATAAAACTTACTTTCCCACATTTACTACTAAAAGTAAGAATGTCTTAGCAAGTTGTTGTGAGGTTCAATGTATTTTATTTTTTATTGATGATTTCACTAGAAAGATAGTTTCTAATGCTCAAAAGGGAGAACTATGCTTTTCCTTATTTATGAAGTTTGAAGCTTTGGTTAAAAATAAAAAGAAAACATATTGAGTTTATGAGAACTAATATTGAAGGAGAATACACCTCAAATGAATTTAAGGACTTTGTAAGCAAATCATCAAGAGAAAATACACGACTCTCGATACTCCATAATAAAATGGAATGATTGAATGTATATAAATTTACACTTATGAATCATGCTAAAAGCTTGTTGAATTCGACCAGGCTCAAGTGTTGTTTTAGGGAGAAGCCATTTATAAGTCTTCTTATTAGGTAAATTGTTACACAAAAATTGTGTTAGAATGTAAACTAAGAGAAGAGGTATGGTTTGAAAAATCATGTTAGTTATTCATTCTTTCAAACTTTTAGTTGTAATACTCAGTGTATAAAATATCGGCGATATTATCGAAATATCGCCGATAATATCGGTATCGCCGGCTATGCGATACCGAAACCCCCTTTTTTCGATTCGCTCCCAAAAATCGCCGAAAATATCGCCGGATTATCGGTATCTTCCAAAAAATCGTGATATGGCACTGTTCCCACCTACCACGAGTGGGAACTGTAGCCAGTGTTCGAGTTGTCTGTATCGCTACAAGTTTCGCTGGCCGGAGATAAAGATATAATATCGTTATCGCCGATAACCGGAAATGCAGGGAAAAAGGGGAAAATATGGAGAAAATTGTGGAATTTTTCAATGAAACTTCAGGACATGCCTAAATACACATATTTATATATTCAGGAATGAAAATTTTGCAAAAAGAATGCTTTAAATTAGAAGTTTCCATTTAATGGGGGCCAAAAAAGTATGCGTTGTCGTAAGAAATCACTCAAATAGTAACCAAAATTAGTTTATATAATACAAATGCAAGCTTACAACAATTAAGACGTGCAAAAGTAAATGAATTGAAAAAAAATACACATTTCTGCCCATGTTTCATCCCCACATAGAGTGACGAGGTGGCTCATAATCATTGTCCGGATCCCGTGGCAGTTGAGAGTAGTACCGCTGCTCAACATGTTGGCAGTACTGTTCCCAGGTCATCCTCTACTCGTACCAATTGAGGAACTCTCTTATGTACCTCTAATAGTCATCCTCCCCAAACTGTACGAGTACGCCCAGACGTGGGAATTGCGTGACATACATCGACGGCATTTCCTGAGCATGGTACTGAGGGAACAGATCAAGTCTAACCCCGACTCCTTGATAGTATTGCTGCCAGTCATACGGGTACCCCAGATATCCTCTTGTCAAAGGGTCATGACTCGAAGAACTATCTTCCGGCTGCCTGTACCCATGGGTAGAAGAGCGTGACTGAATGTCAGAGTTGTCATGGCCATACCCGTGATATCCACCATGAGCATAAGGTGGGACAGAGGTGGAGCTCCCCTGATCTGAACTTATGTCCATAATGACAAGCTGCGTGTGAGAGCATCAGCCGCGGCGCGTCCGGCTTTCTTCTTCGAACGACGCTCGAACATATATCTGGGCTCTGATGATCTCACCCTAGATGGTGGACGAGATCCATGATCCTCGTCCTGAGTGGCATGGTCAAAGCTCTGCTCCTCAGTGAATTGGCCAACGGATCTTTGGCTCTGAGCCGTCCTGTACCCCCCACCACTGCCACCCCCACTAGTACCACCTATACTAGTGCCGGTGCCTCTGTCCCCTCCCTCATCACCGTCGTCGTCATCGTCGTCGTCGTCGTCCCCAGGACCAGTGTCAAGTGGGGGTTGAGTCTCATCATCATCATCACTCACTATGACTTGATGATGAGGAGGGAGCCGTGAAGATGCTTCCTCACCCTCATTGGAACGTGCTGAACGCCTCACCAAAGGATCAAATGAGTCTGTATCTGCCTTCTGTTCCTCTACTACCTGATCGACATCAATACCCAGAGCCGCTGCTCCCTCGGCTACCTGTGGAGCAGGGCCTCCATCCACATCATCTAAATCAGCTGATTTGACCCACTCATAAAGTGGGTCATCATCATCATCTCCTATCTGTGCCATGTTACCTACAGACAACAGGTCTAACGGGTCTTGATTTTCCTCCATGTCTCGGTCTACCCGCAACTGTCTCTCTCTTAACTTCATATTGTAATGGCAGTAAACGAGCTTTTGCAGCTTCTCATATGCTATTCTGTTCCTCTTGCTGGTGTGTATGAGTGACCATGTGCTCCAATTCCTCTCACACGGTGAGGAGGATACAGTTTGTGCGAGAACACGGACTGCCAATAACTAAAATGCGGGCGTGTCGACTCCGTACATCGCCCACCACTCACCTATATATCCATGAGGAGCTTGTTTTAGTTTGAAGTTTAAATGAAAAATGCATCATCGTTTCAGTCGATGCTTTTGCTAGTGCGGATGAGAATGTACCCCTCGCATCTCTAAACCGCAACAACTGTAAACACGGATTCACAGGCGATTATTTTTAAACACTCATATTTCTAGAGGCTAAAAGGAAGAAATTTTATTGCATTACCTGGTTACCGAAATCTGCTTGCGCTGTTGATTCTGGGAACAATCGTTCGAACGCCTCGTGGACAGCCAACGTCAAATCTTGATTCTCATGGAGCCGACGTTTATAATGAAATTTGGGATTCAGGTAGTATACTGAAACCCAAATATTAGTTACTCCATTGTATTAGCATGTAAATAGAAGTGATGCTTAAAGTACTTAGTTGTATCAACAAACTTACCAGCTTGGTGGAGTGGATGCTCAAGAGTCCCAGTCCATCGACGATCGATGATATTGATCACCCACTGACACGAAGTGGGGATTGCAGTCATTATCCCGTCTCATGATTCTCATAAGCTCATACATTGACCCCATCAAAGGCCACATCTCATTATCTACGGCTCGTAGGACCTTGTAGATAGGATGCAGGAAGGAAACGACGTGGTGAACTTTATCCCAGAAGGTATCGGAAAGCACTATATTCGAACAGGTCTTTGCACCCTCAGTCTTCCTCTGATTCCACTCAATGTATCTCTCGGATCTGAACAAATTTCTGAGACCCACGCGGTGCCTGTATAAGCTGTCGAGTGCAATGAAGTTCGTGGCGAATCGTGTCGCGCCTGGTCTAACGATGTCCCCTCCACAACACTCACGCATTGCAGCTAACAACCATCAGTGATTGTATATAAAGTTTGTCACTTTCCTCGCATCCTGGATGGTTTTCCTGACAGAATCTTTCTAACCTATCTCCTCGAGCATTAAATCAATGCAGTGTGCCGCACACGGGGTCCAATAGATATTGAACTTTTTCATTAATTTCTTCCCCGCCTTAACGAACGCACTGCCATTGTCCGTCACAACTTGGACAATATTCTGGGACCCAACATCTTTAATTACTCTTTTCAGGAGAGCATATATGTATTCGTGATCTTTTATTCTGGCCGATGCATCAATGGATTTGAGGAAAACCGGTTGTCCTCTACAGTACACCATGAAATTGATAATGGACAATTTCGTGGGTCCTGTCCACCCATCACACATGATTGTTACCCCATACTGCTTCCAGTTAGGCTGGAGTCCACGTACCCAAGCCTGCATCTCCTCGTGCTCTCGATCGAGGTAGACGCCAAGAATCTCCTGTGGCGTGGGAGGCTTCACGCCGGGCCCAGCACGCTGTACCTCCTCAATCATATTTTTGAAGTGAGGACTGGCTGCTGCATTTGCTGGTACATGGCTCGAGATGAACCACCTAGATATAGCGCCACCCACTTTCTCCCTGAGCCCCTTGCTCCACACACTTTTTAATCTTTTTTGATTAACGCCTGCGATGGGTGCATCTGGGACACGAGCGCTTTGCGTGCGTTGTAGGCCATGCCTGCTGCTCCCCCCAGCCTCATGTTGGGATGTCCTAAATGACGGCCTACTCTCATCAATTCGTCTTCTTTGCTCCCCCTCCCACTCTGAAGCCCGAGACTCACGAATCACTTGTCTAAAATCACTCCTTTCTCGAGCCGTAACACAATCATAGGGGTACACGATCCCCTCATCGTCGTCATCATTGTGCTCGTCGATAGCACCTAAGCCCCGTCCAGTGCCTCGTAGCTCCTCCCTCATATCCCTCTCCCAATCCTTTTGCTGCAGCTTGCGTGACTTCGCTTCATTCATCACTCTTCTCATTTCCTCTCTCACTGGCCTTGTTACACTTGGACAGTCTTTCACATTCTTGTATCCCCCTGCCAAATGTTCCTTTAGCCTAGACACTCCCCCACTCCGTATCACTTGGCTACAATAGTTGCATATGGCTCCATATTTATTCCCCTCCACTGGTCGTCCATGTTTCCATCCAATGTCCCTTGCTCCTCCTTTTCCCGATCCTGACGACATTTTGCTCCCTAGTAGTATACAAATTTGCAATAATCGACAAAAAAAAGTGCATCGGCTTGTATTCAGTGTAAAAATGATAGGAATATAAATCTCAGGTGGACCACACCACAGGAAAATAATAGTGATTGGATATCCACCATTAAAATAACAGTGGTCCTAAGGACCGTTGTACTGTTTACTTGACATCCAATCTGTTGATTAGGTCAACACTGCTTTTAAACTAACACTAAATGCACAAATAAAAATAAATAAATAATGTGTGTGCAAGGTGTAATTTGAATGTGCTTGATTTATGGTGCAACTTACTATGACTCTAACATTTGCTTTGATTTATTTTATTTATTTTTTATTTTTTATTTTTCTATCTCAGTTACGTTGGCAGGAATGCCATATCAGGGAGCATCCCCAAAGAGCTGGGAAACCTTCGGAATCTAATCTCCTTGTAAGATATCAAAGCAAATGTTAGAGTCATAGTAAGTTGCACCACTCAATGAAGTGTGTGGGCCACTTCAGGGTGTGATGATCTGAAGTGTGTGATGATCTGAACCACTCATTCGTCTTAAGGCACCATGAATTTACCATAGACGAATAATTACAATGATAGGATGATCCTAACCATGTAAGGATGTGGTGCAGAAATCATTGATCAGATTTTAGTAAATTTTGTGCACCATTGTTTTAAAGGGGAATGCCAGTATGTAGCACATGACAAGATCTAAAGTTAAAGTGGATCCACCACAAAAAACCGTTGGAGCAATCACAACCTGAAATATTTATAGGGTCCACTATGATGTATTTTTGAGATCCAACCTATTCATAAGTTAATATTGAGATAAATGAAGTGAAAATAGAAATATCAGCTTGATCAGAAACTTCAGTGGCCCCTAAGAAGTTTTGAACGCTGGACGTCACTGTCCCCACTGTTTTCTATAGTGGGGTCCACTTGAACTTTAGATCTATCTCATTCTTTTTCTCATGTCATAAAAAAAATCTCTCCAAATTAATGGGTGGTATGGATACAACACATGCATCATGGTTGGGTCCACATAGGGATCGATACCATGTGTTGAAACGAGTATCTCCACTCAGTCTACGAGTTGAGCTGTGGTTCTGGGCGTCTTTGGCTACAGCTTTTATCTGTAGCCAATCCAGAAATCAGCTTACCTGCTGATTTAATCAATACGCTGTAAGTTGGGCCCACTTTTCCCCTGCCGTGCTCTGTGGGCCCCACCATGAGGTATGTATTTCATCCATGCCGTCCATCTATTTTTATAAATTATTTTATGATAAAAAAAAAAAAAAAAAAAAAAAAAAAAGGATGTATATCCCATTCTCAATTGGACCACATTAAAAGAAACAGTGTTGAATGAACTTTGAGCATTAAAAACTTTTTGGGGGCCATAAAGATTTTGGAACCACCTGATCTTTGTTTTTCCCTTCATCTGAGTCTTTATGAGCTAATTAACAGATTGGATGTCAACTAAACAGTACAGTGGGCCTCATTTTTTGAGGAAAGCTCTACTTGAAACAAGGCATCTCCCCTCCGTCCGCGAGTTGAGCTATAGTTCTGGGTGTCTTTAGCTACAGCTTTTGTCTGTAGCCAATCCAGAAATCAGATTAGCCACTAAGTCACTCAGTACACTCTAAGTTGGGCCCATTTTTAATTTATGTGGTTTATCCACACCTTCCATCCGTTTTTCCATATAACTTTAGGCGTTGAGCCCAAACTTGAAGCTTATACAATTCTCAAGTGGACCACACCACAGGAAACAGTGGAAATAATGATTTCCACCCTTGAAACCTTTCCCCCCGTGCAGCGCAGGATGGAGATTTCCTTCCTGCGCTGCATCTCAGGTGGGGCCCACTGTGATGTTTGTGAAAAATGCTCTCCGTTCATCCATTTTGTGAGTTCATTTTATGACATGATGCCAAAAAGGAACCGTATCTAAAGCTCAAATGAGCCTAAAAAGTGATAATTAAACGTCCACAGTTGAAATATTCGTGGGGCCAGAGAGGTGTTGATTCATGCCAATATTTTTGTTTTCAGTTCATCTAAATAGTAATATCGTTATTAACGGTACAGATGGCATCTAAACATCACTGTTGAACCAGGAAAGTTTCAACGGTTGGAATTTCTCTAACCACATTTTTCCTTAAGTACGGCTCACTTGAGCAGTTAACGTCAACCAGGAGGGTTTCAACTGCGGGGTCCACCGTGATTTATGTATTTTATCCACTCCGTCCATCTATTTTATCAGATAATTTTAGATACTGAGCCTAAAAACGAAGTATATCCAAACCTCAAGTGGACCACACCATAGTAAGCAGTATGAATTGAAATCTACCATTGAAAATTTCTTGAGGGCCACAAAAGTTTTGGATCAAGCTAATATTTGTGTTTTCCCTTTATCCATGTCCGTGTGATCTTATGAACAGGTTGGATGAGAAATAAACATCACTGTGGCCCCTAGAAAGGTTTTAACGGTGGAAATCATTATTCCAACTGTTTCCAATGGTATGGTCCACTCGATCTTTGGGTATGCTTAAATTTTGGTCTCAACGCCTAAAATAAGATGGAAAAACGAATGGATGGCATGGATCGACCAGATACATTCTCGGTGGGCCCAACAGAACGTAATCGCTACATTAACAGCGTACGGCACCACGTACGGATAAAATGACGCCCGCCCGATCCCCATTTACGCCCGCCTGTGCCCCAGAATCCGAAAATCTCTCAAATTTTCAAAATCCCTCTCCTTCCCACCGATTTTTTGACGGAAAAAAGTAAACGTTCGGGGTTGAATCTTACCGGAACTTGCAGATCTGCACGCAAGGCTGTCAATCCGCTTCTTCCTCCAGATCCGGGCACTAGGAAGGTATTTTTTGGATTTTTTTTACATGTTATCGCCGACAGCTACCCCTTTTATCGACAAAGGGGGGTTGTTGGCTACAGTCAGTGTATAAAATATTGGCGATATTATCGAAATATCGCCGATAATATCGGTATCGCCGGCTATGCGATACCGAAACCCCCTTTTTTCGATTTGCTCCTAAAAATCGCCGAAAATATCGCCGGATTATCGGTATCTTCCAAAAAATCGTGATATGGCACTGTTCCCACCTACCACGAGTGAGAACTGTAGCCAACAACCCCCCTTTGTCGATAAAAGGGGTAGCTGTCGGCGATAACATGTAAAAAAAAATCCAAAAAATACCTTCCTAGTGCCCGGATCTGGAGGAAGAAGCGGATTGACAGCCTTGCGTGCAGATCTGCAAGTTCCGGTAAGATTCAACCCCGAACGTTTACTTTTTTCCGTCAAAAAATCGGTGGGAAGGAGAGGGATTTTGAAAATTTGAGAGATTTTCGGATTCTGGGGCACAGGCGGGCGTAAATGGGGATCGGGCGGGCGTCATTTTATCCGTACGTGGTGCCGTACGCTGTTAATGTAGCGATTACGTTTTGTTGGGCCCACCGAGAATGTATCTGGTCGATCCATGCCATCCATTCGTTTTTCCATCTTATTTTAGGCGTTGAGACCAAAATTTAAGCATACCCAAAGATCGAGTGGACCATACCATTGGAAACAGTTGGAATAATGATTTCCACCGTTAAAACCTTTCTAGGGGCCACAGTGATGTTTATTTCTCATCCAACCTGTTCATAAGATCACACGGACATGGATAAAGGGAAAACACAAATATTAGCTTGATCCAAAACTTTTGTGGCCCTCAAGAAATTTTCAATGGTAGATTTCAATTCATACTGCTTACTATGGTGTGGTCCACTTGAGGTTTGGATATACTTCGTTTTTAGGCTCAGTATCTAAAATTATCTGATAAAATAGATGGACGGAGTGGATAAAATACATAAATCACGGTGGACCCCGCAGTTGAAACCCTCCTGGTTGACGTTAACTGCTCAAGTGAGCCGTACTTAAGGAAAAATGTGGTTAGAGAAATTCCAACCGTTGAAACTTTCCTGGTTCAACAGTGATGTTTAGATGCCATCTGTACCGTTAATAACGATATTACTATTTAGATGAACTGAAAACAAAAATATTGGCATGAATCAACACCTCTCTGGCCCCACGAATATTTCAACTGTGGACGTTTAATTATCACTTTTTAGGCTCATTTGAGCTTTAGATACGGTTCCTTTTTGGCATCATGTCATAAAATGAACTCACAAAATGGATGAACGGAGAGCATTTTTCACAAACATCACAGTGGGCCCCACCTGAGATGCAGCGCAGGAAGGAAATCTCCATCCTGCGCTGCACGGGGGGAAAGGTTTCAAGGGTGGAAATCATTATTTCCACTGTTTCCTGTGGTGTGGTCCACTTGAGAATTGTATAAGCTTCAAGTTTGGGCTCAACGCCTAAAGTTATATGGAAAAACGGATGGAAGGTGTGGATAAACCACATAAATTAAAAATGGGCCCAACTTAGAGTGTACTGAGTGACTTAGTGGCTAATCTGATTTCTGGATTGGCTACAGACAAAAGCTGTAGCTAAAGACACCCAGAACTATAGCTCAACTCGCGGACGGAGGGGAGATGCCTTGTTTCAAGTAGAGCTTTCCTCAAAAAATGAGGCCCACTGTACTGTTTAGTTGACATCCAATCTGTTAATTAGCTCATAAAGACTCAGATGAAGGGAAAAACAAAGATCAGGTGGTTCCAAAATCTTTATGGCCCCCAAAAAGTTTTTAATGCTCAAAGTTCATTCAACACTGTTTCTTTTAATGTGGTCCAATTGAGAATGGGATATACATCCTTTTTTTTTTTTTTTTTTTTTTTTTCTTATCATAAAATAATTTATAAAAATAGATGGACGGCATGGATGAAATACATACCTCATGGTGGGGCCCACAGAGCACGGCAGGGGAAAAGTGGGCCCAACTTACAGCGTATTGATTAAATCAGCAGGTAAGCTGATTTCTGGATTGGCTACAGATAAAAGCTGTAGCCAAAGACCCAGAACCACAGCTCAACTCGTAGACTGAGTGGAGATACTCGTTTCAACACATGGTATCGATCCCTATGTGGACCCAACCATGATGCATGTGTTGTATCCATACCACCCATTAATTTGGAGAGATTTTTTTTATGACATGAGAAAAAGAATGAGATAGATCTAAAGTTCAAGTGGACCCCACTATAGAAAACAGTGGGGACAGTGACGTCCAGCGTTCAAAACTTCTTAGGGGCCACTGAAGTTTCTGATCAAGCTGATATTTCTATTTTCACTTCATTTATCTCAATATTAACTTATGAATAGGTTGGATCTCAAAAATACATCATAGTGGACCCTATAAATATTTCAGGTTGTGATTGCTCCAACGGTTTTTTGTGGTGGATCCACTTTAACTTTAGATCTTGTCATGTGCTACATACTGGCATTCCCCTTTAAAACAATGGTGCACAAAATTTACTAAAATCTGATCAATGATTTCTGCACCACATCCTTACATGGTTAGGATCATCCTATCATTGTAATTATTCGTCTATGGTAAATTCATGGTGCCTTAAGACGAATGAGTGGTTCAGATCATCACACACTTCAGATCATCACACCCTGAAGTGGCCCACACACTTCATTGAGTGGTGCAACTTACTATGACTCTAACATTTGCTTTGATATCTTACAAGGAGATTAGATTCCGAAGGTTTCCCAGCTCTTTGGGGATGCTCCCTGATATGGCATTCCTGCCAACGTAACTGAGATAGAAAAATAAAAAATAAAAAATAAATAAAATAAATCAAAGCAAATGTTAGAGTCATAGTAAGTTGCACCATAAATCAAGCACATTCAAATTACACCTTGCACACACATTATTTATTTATTTTTATTTGTGCATTTAGTGTTAGTTTAAAAGCAGTGTTGACCTAATCAACAGATTGGATGTCAAGTAAACAGTACAACGGTCCTTAGGACCACTGTTATTTTAATGGTGGATATCCAATCACTATTATTTTCCTGTGGTGTGGTCCACCTGAGATTTATATTCCTATCATTTTTACACTGAATACAAGCCGATGCACTTTTTTTTGTCGATTATTGCAAATTTGTATACTACTAGGGAGCAAAATGTCGTCAGGATCGGGAAAAGGAGGAGCAAGGGACATTGGATGGAAACATGGACGACCAGTGGAGGGGAATAAATATGGAGCCATATGCAACTATTGTAGCCAAGTGATACGGAGTGGGGGAGTGTCTAGGCTAAAGGAACATTTGGCAGGGGGATACAAGAATGTGAAAGACTGTCCAAGTGTAACAAGGCCAGTGAGAGAGGAAATGAGAAGAGTGATGAATGAAGCGAAGTCACGCAAGCTGCAGCAAAAGGATTGGGAGAGGGATATGAGGGAGGAGCTACGAGGCACTGGACGGGGCTTAGGTGCTATCGACGAGCACAATGATGACGACGATGAGGGGATCGTGTACCCCTATGATTGTGTTACGGCTCGAGAAAGGAGTGATTTTAGACAAGTGATTCGTGAGTCTCGGGCTTCAGAGTGGGAGGGGGAGCAAAGAAGACGAATTGATGAGAGTAGGCCGTCATTTAGGACATCCCAACATGAGGCTGGGGGGAGCAGCAGGCATGGCCTACAACGCACGCAAAGCGCTCGTGTCCCAGATGCACCCATCGCAGGCGTTAATCAAAAAAGATTAAAAAGTGTGTGGAGCAAGGGGCTCAGGGAGAAAGTGGGTGGCGCTATATCTAGGTGGTTCATCTCGAGCCATGTACCAGCAAATGCAGCAGCCAGTCCTCACTTCAAAAATATGATTGAGGAGGTACAGCGTGCTGGGCCCGGCGTGAAGCCTCCCACGCCACAGGAGATTCTTGGCGTCTACCTCGATCGAGAGCACGAGGAGATGCAGGCTTGGGTACGTGGACTCCAGCCTAACTGGAAGCAGTATGGGGTAACAATCATGTGTGATGGGTGGACAGGACCCACGAAATTGTCCATTATCAATTTCATGGTGTACTGTAGAGGACAACCGGTTTTCCTCAAATCCATTGATGCATCGGCCAGAATAAAAGATCACGAATACATATATGCTCTCCTGAAAAGAGTAATTAAAGATGTTGGGTCCCAGAATATTGTCCAAGTTGTGACGGACAATGGCAGTGCGTTCGTTAAGGCGGGGAAGAAATTAATGAAAAAGTTCAATATCTATTGGACCCCGTGTGCGGCACACTGCATTGATTTAATGCTCGAGGAGATAGGTTAGAAAGATTCTGTCAGGAAAACCATCCAGGATGCGAGGAAAGTGACAAACTTTATATACAATCACTGATGGTTGTTAGCTGCAATGCGTGAGTGTTGTGGAGGGGACATCGTTAGACCAGGCGCGACACGATTCGCCACGAACTTCATTGCACTCGACAGCTTATACAGGCACCGCGTGGGTCTCAGAAATTTGTTCAGATCCGAGAGATACATTGAGTGGAATCAGAGGAAGACTGAGGGTGCAAAGACCTGTTCGAATATAGTGCTTTCCGATACCTTCTGGGATAAAGTTCACCACGTCGTTTCCTTCCTGCATCCTATCTACAAGGTCCTACGAGCCGTAGATAATGAGATGTGGCCTTCGATGGGGTCAATGTATGAGCTTATGAGAATCATGAGACAGGGGATAATGACTGCAATCCCCACTTCGTGTCAGTGGGTGATCAATATCATCGATCGTCGATGGACTGGGACTCTTGAGCATCCACTCCACCAAGCTGGTAAGTTTGTTGATACAACTAAGTACTTTAAGCATCACTTCTGTTTACATGTTAATACAATTGAGTAACTAATATTTGGGTTTCAGCATACTACCTGAATCCCAAATTTCATTATAAACGTCGGCTCCATGAGAATCAAGATTTGACATTGGCTGTCCACGAGGCGTTCGAACGATTGTTCCCAGAATCAACAGCGCAAGCAGATTTCGGTAACCAGGTAATGCAATAAAATTTCTTCCTTTTAGCCTCTAGAAATATGGGTGTTTAAAAATAATCGTCTGTGAATCCGTGTTTACAGTTGTTGCGGTTTAGGGATGCGAGGGGTACATTCTCATCCGCACTAGCAAAAGCATCGACTGAAACGATGATGCCATGTAAGTATGTTAACATAATTAAGTAATTGCATTTTTCATTTAAACTTCAAACTAAAACAAGCTCCTCATGGATATATAGGTGAGTGGTGGGCGATGTACGGAGTCGACACGCCCGCATTGCAGTTATTGGCAGTCCGTGTTCTCGCACAAACTGTATCCTCCTCACCGTGTGAGAGGAATTGGAGCACATGGTCACTCATACACACCAGCAAGAGGAACAGAATAGCATATGAGAAGCTGCAAAAGCTCGTTTACTGCCATTACAATATGAAGTTAAGAGAGAGACAATTGCGGGTAGACCGAGACATGGAGGAAAATCAAGACCCGTTAGACCTGTTGTCTGTAGGTAACATGGCACAGATAGGAGATGATGATGATGACCCACTTTATGAGTGGGTCAAATCAGCTGATTTAGATGATGCGGATGGAGGCCCTGCTCCACAGGTAGCCGAGGGAGCAGCGGCTCTGGGTATTGATGTCGATCAGGTAGTAGAGGAACAGAAGGCAGATACAGACTCATTTGATCCTTTGGTGAGGCGTTCAGCACGTTCCAATGAGGGTGAGGAAGCATCTTCACGGCTCCCTCCTCATCATCAAGTCATAGTGAGTGATGATGATGATGAGACTCAACCCCCACTTGACACTGGTCCTGGGGACGACGACGATGACGACGACGGTGATGAGGGAGGGGACAGAGGCACCGGCACTAGTATAGGTGGTACTAGTGGGGGTGGTAGTGGTGGGGGGTACAGGACGGCTCAGAGCCAACGATCCGTTGGCCAATTCACTGAGGAGCAGAGCTTTGACCATGCCACTCAGGACGAGGATCATGGATCTCGTCCACCATCTAGGGTGAGAGCATCAGAGCCCAGATATATGTTCGAGCGTCGTTCGAAGAAGAAAGCCGGACGCACCGCGGCTGATGCTCTCACACGCAGCTTGTCATCTATGGACATAAGTTCAGATCAGGGGAGCTCCACCTCTGTCCCACCTTATGCTCATGGGGGATATCACGGGTATGGCCATGACAACTCTGACATTCAGTCACGCTCTTCTACCCATGGGTACAGGCAGCCGGAAGATAGTTCTTCGAGTCATGACCCTTTGACAGGAGGATATCTGGGGTACCCGTATGACTGGCAGCAATACTATCAAGGAGTCGGGGTTAGACTTGATCTGTTCCCTCAGTACCATGCTCAGGAAATGCCGTCGATGTATGTCACGCAATTCCCACGTCTGGGCGTACTCGTACAGTTTGGGGAGGATGACTATCAGAGGTACATAAGAGAGTTCCTCAATTGGTACGAGCAGAGGATGACCTGGGAACAGTACTACCAATATGTTGAGCAGCGGTACTACTCTCAACTGCCACGGGATCTGGACAATGATTACGAGCCACCTCGTCACTCTATGTGGGGATGAAACATGGGTAGAAATGTGTATTTTTTTTCAATTCATTTACTTTTGCACGTCTTAATTGTTGTAAGCTTGCATTTGTATTATATAAACTAATTTTGGTTACTATTTGAGTGATTTCTTACGACAACGCATACTTTTTTGGCCCCCATTAAATGGAAACTTCTAATTTAAAGCATTCTTTTTGCAAAATTTTCATTCCTGAATATATAAATATGTGTATTTAGGCATGTCCTGAAGTTTCACTGAAAAATTCCACAATTTTCTCCATATTTTCCCCTTTTTCCCTGCATTTCCGGTTATCGGCGATATTATCGGCGATAACGATATTATATCTTTATCTCCGGCCAGCGAAACTTGTAGCGATACCGACAACTCGAACACTGGTAATACTTATGTTCAAAATTTTAAAGGGTAAAGGACTATGCTAGATGTAAGGTCCAAATAGTGTATTGGAAAACATGTTAGTTATTCATTCCTTCAAAATTTTAGCTGTAATGCTCAGTTTAACTTTAGGATTAAGATAGATATAAGGTCCAAATGGTGTATTTTTCTTAGTTTTGCAAATGAACAAAGGGGTAAGATTGTGGGACTCCATTGCTGCAGGTGACTAATCAGATGTGATCTTATTTTTAATGAGGATTCAACGAAAAAGGAAACAGAGCAGCCTAGCTTGGTGAAACGAGAGATTTTGAATCTTTTAAAGGGGTTCAAAGTCAGTTTGTTGGTTTAGAAAATCCACAAGTTGATGATAAAGTTGAAGACAACATACTTGATAATGAGCATGGAGAAGAAATACCAGTTGCTCAAAATTAAGGTGATTAAGATCATCTGAGGAGGGTCAGAAAATCTCCCGAAGGCTTTATGCTTATGTGACTGCTTATGCTTACATTACAAAGGAGCATGAGCATCATTCATAATGAGAGGCATCAAAATTCATGGATGCTAGCCAGCAAAGAGTGTTTATGGAGAAGGAGATGAAAGCTCCACATAAAAATAAGACTTAGGACTTTATTAAATAACCAAAGGGAGAAATGATATTGGTTGCAAATGGGTTTACAGGACAAAATAATATTGATGGGAAGGTTGAAAGATACCAAGCATTCGGAGAAAAAGAGCATGCTCATGAATAAGGTATTAATGTAAATAAATAAATAATAATAATAAAAAAATCTTTTGAAGTTGTTCATTTAAGTACAATTAATACAATTTCGAGTATTATAGTTGCACTTAGTGTTCGAAATATCGGTATCACGTTACGTATCGCACCCTTGGGATATAGATACGTATCAGTTATCGCATGGGATATATCGGTTGTATCGCATAATGTATCGTTGTTGTTGGAAACATGGGGAAACATTGAAAATTGGTCGAAGTTTTCGATGAAATTTCATTGATTGTTAAAAAATACATCAATACACATTTACAAATCAAAACATTACAAAAATAAGTGCACATGATAGGTTTTCTTTGTATGGGGTCCTAATCTATGTTGTCTAACTGAATTGATGCAAGTGTATTCACATAATTTATAAATGTAAGAAGACGTGTGGAAACCGAAGCAATACATTCAAAAGAAAAGAAGAACCACTAAACTAGGTTACATACATGCTTGATTTTATGTTTGGACACAAATATTGCAACCGATTTGCGAGAAATTGGGAAATTTTTGATTTTTTTTTTTTCAATTTTCCGCAACTTGGTCCTTCTCCTCCAAATCTCAAAATCGAAGCTCCCAATCCATGATTTTTCATGCAAAACATGAAAAATCATGGATTTGTAACAATTTGACACTAATTTAATATGATTTACAGAAGAAAAAAAAATGATCTAAAAAAAAAAAAGCTCGCTGGATCGAACATGTAGGATATATCCCACTACTTGTGTGTTTCGTATCGCACGGGTGGGATACAAGATATATCGTAGGATATATCGGCCGATATCGTCGATATTTAAAACATTGGTTGCACTTGACCTAGAGTTTGGATAATTAGATGTAAAATATGCCTTTCAACATGAAAATCTTCTTAAGAAAAAATATGTATGACTCAACCCAGACGTTTCATTAAAAAAATAACTTTAGTTTGCTAGCTAAATATATAATTTTATTGTTTGGGAAAGTCTTCTGTTGTTGGTACAAGTGAATTGATTCTTTCATTATGAGCTTGTGATTTTCAAGATGCGAGGCCAATCATTGTGCCTATGTCCGTGACTATGGTACCTATGTTTCATTATCCTGTTATTGTATGTTCATGAAATACTAATTGCAAGTACTAGAAGATATAGTATTGCAATGTTAAAAGTTTGTTTGATGTAAAAGATTTGAGAGTTGTTAATCAATTTCTTGGGATAACTATATTTAGAGACGAGGAGAACAAAAAGTATGAATAACTCAAAAGAATTACATTAAAAGAGTGTTGTGCCACTTCAATTATGTAAAATGTTAAACTAGTCAATATTCCATTTTCTAGTCCTAAAGCACAAAAGCAAAAAAGATAAATATATCTCAAGTATCATATTTATTGGCGGGAGGGAGCCTTGTGTTTGTTATAGTATGCACCATATTAGACACTACACAAGTAGTGAGAACAACGAATAAATACATGTCATATTTGGGTAAAGATCATAACACTACGATGAAGCGGATCTTTCATTACTTGAAGGGTACTTCCATGTTTGTTATTCATTACAGCAACCAATTTTACAATTGGTTGGGTTCATAGATGCAAATTTTGCAAGGTCAAGATAAAAGAGGATTAACCATTAGTTATGCTTTCTCTTTAGTTGATGGTGAAGTTAGTTCATGTTGAGGTTTTAGCTTGTGGTGGCTTTGTCTACTACGAAGCTAGAATACATTTTAGCTACACATGTGTTAGTATTATGTGCCTTGAATTACATTAAAAGAGTTTTGTGCCACTTCAATTATGTAAAATGTTAATCCAGTCAATATTCCATTTTCTAGTCTTAAAGCACAAAAGCAAAAAAGGTAAATATATCTCGAGTATCATATTTATCGGCGGGAGGGAGCCTTGTATTTGTTATAGTATGCACCATATTAGACACTACATAAGTAGTGAGAACAATGAATAAATACATGTCATATTTGGGTAAAGATCATTAGACTACGATGAAGCGGATCTTTCATTACTTGAAGGGTACTTCTATGTTTGTTATTCATTACAACAACCAATTTTACAATTGGTTGGGTTCATAGATGCAAATTTTGCAGGGTCAAGATAAAAGAGGATTAATCATTAGTTATGCTTTCTCTTTAGTTGATGATGAAGTTAGTTTATGTCGAGGTTTTAGCTTGTGGTGGCTTTGTCTGCTACGAAGCTAGAATACATTTTAGCTACAAATGTATGTGTTCGTATTATGTGCCCTGAAAAAACCTAGTTTTCTGTAGAACATCAATTATTCATTAATGGAATGTTTTTCTTTTGCCTCAATTAGTTGTATGTGGAACTAACGAAACATGTGGATATTTTATGGGTTAAAGAAGATGGTTTCCTCTGGGATCCTAGGGGAAGATGAGTTTAGATGCAACGGTCATTGGCTAGGAGAATTGCATTTCATGGTTCTTAATAACCTAAATTTCATGATCATGGTAGCAGGAGTGGGCAATTCGCGAAAGGTTAAAGTAGCCATCTCATGTGTGGGAACTAACGACGAGTTGGGATGGAAAGTGATGAGGACATCACTTCACGTACACCTTTGTGTAGTATCAAAGGAGGAGGCAAGCCGCATCGATTTCCCTATGGCTAGGCAAGTACCCGTGATCGTGTTGACAATTGAAGACCCCATATGTATGTGCGAGCATCTGGAAGACCCCACACTGGGAAGATGCACATGGGTTGTTTTATAGAGTGATCCAGACTGTTGGATTGGAAGGACGTGACAATCAGGCTGTTGTATCGTGTGGATCACCTGATTGGGCCATTGATCATGGATCGTCCACATAAGTTTTTTAGATTTTATCATCTTTTAGAATTTAGTTTTGATTATTTTATTTTTCAAACACCTTTATGAGTGATTTTAGTAAATTCTCTTTAGACTAGGGCCATTTTTATTAAAAGTCATAAGGCGGTGTTATTTGTAATTTTGAAACTTCTTGAAGCTACAAAAAGGGGGCGCGTGTGACCTCTTCCCATTGGATTTTGTTATTAAAAAAGAAAAAAGAAAAAAGAAAAACGAAAAGCTCTTGCTTTCTCCTTCTTTTTCCATCTTCATGAAATTTGAAGATAACTTCCATGTAATTTGGAAGGCAAATTGGTGTGAAGCTAGTCTTCATCAACGGATGTGCGGGGTCACCATCTATCCCCAAATCATCATCCCTTTATTCTCCATTAAGGTATTTTCTTCAAAGTTCTTCGATTCTCTCCATCCCAAACCTTCAATTTTCTACTAATCTGCATTCCTATACCCATTCACAAGCCAAACCTTAAAAAAGCCCAAAACCCTTACAAACCTAGCCACATGTGTGAGCGTATGGCCACACTTGTGAACCTTCCAGGTTGGCCGTACGACCACACCTTGTCCCTTTTGGTTTCCCATCACCCTTGAATCAAAACCGTCTTCTCTATTGTCCTAAACCCTAACCCTAAACCTAGAAATCTCTAACTTTCCTATTTTCCCAAACTACCAAAACCAAACTTCTCCATTTTTCAATTCACCCCAAATCCTCACACACCCTCCTACCCAAAACCTTAACTCCCGTATCCTAACATATAAACCCTTTAACACCTTCACCCAATTTGATCCCATAAACCATAATTCCTAGATTTTCCCAATTTTCCTAGCCCTGATTTTACCCTAGTTAGTATTAGGTCATTTACTTTGAAATAGGCTTTTACCCTACATCCATTAGATCATAGTTTCCTTTATTTAATGATTTTGTGTAACAATGTTTGGTAACCTAGGCTAGGATTATGTATGATATTCTTTTGGTTTTCTTAGTATTTGTGGTAATAATGGCAAGTTTTATGGTTTTTTTTTTTTTTTTTTTGTTAATTGCCTTAATTTTGGTACTTGATCTCACGTAATATTTGATTCATGCATCGGTCCTACATTAAATTCGGTATCAGAGACCGTAGGTTTAGCATAAGATTTGGTTGTTGCATCAAAGTTAGAGTCACATCTAGGGTTAGTAGGGCATTCATTGCATATAGGATCATATTGCTGAATTTTTTTTTTAATTTTTTTTTGTAGTATCCTATTGCTGAATTTTCAGCTAGCGTTTTCCCTTATACCATTGCTGAAATTTCAGCATAGTAATCTCAGGTTGTCACATTGCTGAATTTCAGGTTGTAATTTTCAAATTACACTCCAGCTGAATTTTCAATTTAGCACCCTTGGATTACCATCCTGTTGAATTTTCAACATAATATTTGAGGATAGTGGCTTCCTGAATTTTCTAGTTAGTGTGTCCAACTTGATCTCTAGGTCAGTTTTATCATTGTCATAACATTGTCCTATGACCTAGGGTTTCCTTTAGAGTTTCCTTGTGTATGCCCACTCGTTCGGGACGTAATTTTGGTCTACAACCCATAATGAATCTAGAGCAGATTGTTGAGGTCCTTAATGCTACCAATAATCATCTGACGACCATTGAAGCACATAATAGAACCATTGCCACTCAATTAACCGCGACCAATGCAAAAAATATAGTATTGCTTGTGAACCGAAGATAAGTAATTGGGCACTGTTCCTATCAACCTTGAACCCACTGAGAAGGCTCAACTGCTACCCTTTTATCAACGTTCTCTCAGTATTTTAAATAGCGAATAGCGTGTAGCGTAGCATTCTCCCCTTTCAAGCATGAGGCGTACGCTACATAGTGTGTAGCTTAGCATAAGCTATACACTACTTCTAGATTTTTAATGAAGGTTGCACAATTTCATGATATTCTACAGTAAATTAGACTTACTAGTAATGAAAATTTGACAAAATTTCATGATATTTGGTGCAACCAAGCATAACCTAAAGTAATAGGTAAGCATAATGATTAAGTATAAAGATAAAGAAGAGCAGCGGAATTGATTTAATAGTGTTACTCGTACAACTTTTACTAGAAGCATTGAAATGATAAACTAATTTTTATTAAAAATAGAAAAATTAACTAATCGTTGGAAACAATAATTGATTTTAATGTTGTAGTGAAAAATAACATCTAATGGGATCCATGTAGTGTGTAACGTGTAACGTATGCAAATTATCATGTAGCATAGAATACACATGGCTTAAGTTATTTTCATGAGCTATGTAGTGTTAAGGCTAAGCTATGCTACATAGTGTAAGCTACATGCTACATAGCACAAGATTCAGTCTCCAAAGCTTCTATGCTAGCCAAAATGATGTGTCTCATCCATGCATTTCATTCATTTTTCCATATAATTTTATGGTATGAACCCAAAATGAGGTAAATAAAATTCTCAAGTGGGCCATATAATTTTATGATATGAACCCAAAGCTGAGGTAGATAAAATCTCAAGTGGGTCGCACTGTTGATTGAACTGTCACCATTAAAAACTTCTTGGGGCTACAAAAGTTTTGGATCAAGATGATATTTGTTTTTTGACTTCATCCTAGTCTGTATGATCTAATCTACAGGTTGCATGTCAAATAAACATTACACTAGGTCATAGGAGGTTTTTAATGATAGACATTCAACTACTACTGTTTTCCCATGGTGTTGTCCACCTTAGATTTTGATCTACCTCATTTATGGGATATATTATTAAAATGATGTGTAAAAATGGATGGAGGGTGTGGATAGAACACATGATCATGGTGAGGCCCACAGAGCATCTACCACTAGCCACCTGGTTACTGGCAGCGCCATTAGCCAAACTGCGTCCGTTGTATTCTGCCCGATGCTTGGATGTTTTAATGCAGATAGTTAGATTTGAAAAAAAAAAAAAAAACAAAATCCATTTTGAGTTGTGATTTCAGCTCTAGGATACCAGCTACACCTGACCCAACTCGGTCAACTTGACCCGACTCGGTACTTGTGACCGGGTTAGACTCGGTCTGGATTAGTTCAAGCTAGACCTCGACTCAGATCGGGTCAGGCATGCTGGACTTGTTACTGAGTCGGGTCAAGTTCGGGTCAGGCATGTTAATGTCTTTTTTATATGAATTTTATTGCAATTAAAGAAAAAAAATTAGAGGTCATTTAGAACTTTAAAATATATTTTATTTCTTTCTTTAAATATAATCTTTAAAAAAAATAAATAAATAAATAAAAATAAAATAAAATAAAATAAAAATTCAAATACAGGGATTAAGGACGTGGCCATGGATTGGATTAGGAAGGGTGATGTTCTTTTTTCCTATTTTGGCAACATAGTGACTATCATATGTTCTCCGGCAAACTTATGGGTGGGGATCCCATTTCTATGCAGTTTAGCCATAGGAACATTGATGTGGAAGTATTGTACACAGCATGTACGAACAGAGATAGCTCGAGATTCTCCTACACCGGTAGTCATTGTTGTGGAATCACTCTCCGCATTGTTTTCTTTGGTGGGGCCCACTACAGATTTTTATTTGCCTCATTCTTTGGTTCATATCCTAAAATGATATCTAAAAATGGATGGACGGTGTGGATATAACAAATACATCATAGTGGGGCCCACAGAACTTGGTGACGTCACTTCAGTAGCCAACTCGCTACTCGATGTGTCAGTATTTAATCTGCGTCCCCTTCCACGTGGGAAGCGGAAAAGCTGTTGTGCCACATGCCACCGACCTTGGTGGTGTGTTGTCGTCGCTAAGTTCTGTGGGCCCCACCATGATATAAGTATTATATCTACACCGTCCATATATTTGGAAAAATCATTTTAGGGTATTAGCACAAAAATTAAGCAAATCCAAAGCTCAAGTGGACCATAACATATTAAGTAGTAGGGATTGAACGCCTACCATTGAAAACTTCTTGGGGCCACAAAAGTTGATCAAGATGATATTTGTTTGGTCCCTTCATCTAGTTTTGTGTGACGTTATGGACAGGTTGGATGTAAAATAAACATCATGATGGGCCATAGAAAGGTTTCAATAGTGGGCATCATTATCCCCACTGCTTTGTGTCGTGGTCCACTTGAGGTTTGGATCTGCCTTAGTTTTACAGTCAAGCCCTAAAATGATATCTCAAAATAGATAGACGGTATGGATATAACAAATATATCATGGAGGACCACATAATTGGTGACGGCAACACACCCCAAGATTGTATAACGTTGATTTATCCAGTTTTGCCCTTTTTTTGGGGATGACATCTCCGCTGTATATTTTGAAAATTTATCATCTAATGGTTCGGACTAAGACACAACTCAACCTTATGTTAAGGTTCTATGCGCTCGACCTTTTATAGTACCATTTCCTATATATATATATACACACACACACACACACACACACACCTCGGTGGCACTAATCCACCTTTCACGAGAGAGAGAGAGAGAGAGAGAGAGAGAGAGAGAGAGAGAGAGGAAACAATGCTTTATTAAAAAAAAAAAAAATTTAAAAATAATAATAAAAAAATCCAGCATTCAAAGGGTTAAGATCATGATCATTGCAATTCTCGTTTGGTAGCCTGCTAACAGCGGATTCTAATGAGTCCACTGACTAAGTACATGTTTAGATTGCTACGTGTACAAACAACTAGTTGTACTTTGAGCCTACAATATAAGTTCTGTACTATGGTATATTTATGGCCCAAAAATCATTCTCATCTGACCATCAAGTAGTGCCACCACCTTAATTTGGAGGTTTGTGGGTGGTTGTCCATTGTTTTCTTTAGTGTAGAGTGTGGACCAATTGATGATCGGATCGGCTGATTTTAGAGGCATCTCGTTTTCATAGTGAGACAACTCTTCAGTGCTGATTGGATTTCCCTACACACATGCAACTAGTTGTACAATCTCTCATATACAGCTAGTTGCCGTTGAGCTGTTACCATTGTATAATATCCCTCACTTATAAATAGGGGTGTACATCAAGTCGAACTGAGTTGAGCTGGCCTCAGCTCGAACTCGGCTCGGTCCTCGAGCCTGACTCGGCTCGGTTCTGTCAGCAGCTTGGGCCAGCTTGGGGCGAGTTCGCCATTGAGCCATTTCCACATACACCTGAACTGCAACTTCAAAATCCCACTGTTTTACAGACAGAGGCAATGGTTTTACAGGTGTTTTATCAAACACCTTCTAAGTAACATAAAAACAAAAACAAAAAAACAAAAAACAAAAAACAAAGAGAAAAAAGGTATTTGTTTAATGTACATACCTTGCTTGCCACTGGCCAAACCTTCCTTGCCACAGCCACATTTCGTTGAGTCATTTTATCAAACAGTTGGTGAGCAACATCAATGGCTGGATTATTTGAGCTTTTCGTGTGGATTATTGATGAGGTAAAATGATCAATGGCTGGATCATTTCATCGAACACTTGGTGAGCAACATCAAGACAATCCACCAGCCAAACCGAGTCACCAACCTTGTTCGATCCGAGCTGGATTCGATCTGAGTCGAGTCGAGCTGGGGCCTGCAGCTTCGAACCGAGTCGAGTCGAGCGAGCTAACCGAGCTAGCTCGGTTCGTGTACACCCCTACTTATAAATAATGATAAAGTGGTAGAAAGAAGCGTACCAAAAAGAATGGGGAGAGGAAGGAGGAAGATGGCTTCTGCAATCAATCAGATGCTCCTTTTCAGAAAAAGAGGGGGTTGCACCCGCTGTTTGTCTTCTACAAACCCCTCTCTCGCAACCCTCTCTTAAAAAAACGCTGCAAAAACAAAATTCAGATCACCGAACTGAATTGGGAGCTTGCCGGAAAGGGTGAAGATCTCTGAAAAGGAATAGGAAGTGAGAGAGGTCGCAGGAAGGGACAGAGCTCGCAAGAAAGGCCCGGAAGGGAGGGAGGGAGAGATAGAGGTACTACTGCAACTCACCCTTTATAGATGCTGCGTCGCTTCCTTACCAGTGGGATTTCAAAAAAAATAACCGTTGCACCTGTAATAAGTCAATCAGAGCTAAAGTGAAAACACAGCAAATTGCGAGGAGCTCAAATATTACTTTCCACCTCGTTGTAAGTCAGTTACATGTGGAATTTCCCCCAAATCATCTGATTACCGCAAATTTTCATTTGGTAGCCTGCGAACAGCCGATTCGACTATTCCAATGAATCCACTGTCTAAGTCGGACGCGGATTTCCTGCGAAAGCCTTTCGCAGGAAGTTCCTGCGCAGGGTTTCTGTGTGGGCTCACTTAGATGTTTGTGAGAAATCCAACCCCTCTATACGTTTTGTAAGCTCATTTTATAACGTGAGACCAAAAATTAAGAGGATCCATAACTCAAGTGGGCCACACGAGAGGAAAAAGTGAATATTTAGTGACCACCGTTGAAACATTTATATAGCCATAAAAGTTTTGTAACGGTCCACGGTTCCTGTGTTTTCACTTTATCTGAGTGAAAATGACCTTATAAACGGTTTAGATGGCATATAAACAGCAAAGTGGAGCTTAGGAAGGTTTCAACGGTGGGCATTCCTTTCCCCACTGTTTCATCTCTTATGGCCCACTTGAATTTTGGATCCTGCTCATTTTTTGTAGAATGTCTTAAAATGAGGTCGAAAAACGGATTGACGGATTTGATTTCTCACAAAAATCGCAGTAGGCCCCCACCCAGAATCTCTGCGCAGGAACTTCCTGCGCTTTCGCAGGAAATCCGCGTCCGTCTAAGTCCATGTTTGGATTGCCACGTGTACAAAGCAACTAGTTGTACCGTGAGCCTACAATACAACTGGTGTACCATGGTATTTTTATGGAATTTAACCCTTTCATCAGATTCGCCCCACCATAAAAAATGGGAAGGCCCAAAAATCATCCTCATCCGACCATCAGTCACGGCCACCACTTGAATTTGGAGGTTCATGAGTGATTGTCCATTGATTTCTTTGGTGTAGAGTGTGGACCACCTGATAATTGGATGTGCTAATTCTAGAGGCATCCTGTTTTCATAATGGGACAGCTCTTCTGTGCGGATTGGATTTCCGTAAATACAGCAAGTATGCCCCCGTACAAACAGCTAGTTGTAGCATTTTGTCAAATAGAAGCTAGTTGAGAGTGAGAGGTTACCGTTGTATAATATCCTTCCCTTATGAGTCATAATAAAGTGGTAGAAAGAAGCTTACCGGAATGAATGAAGATAGGATGAAGGAAGATGTTGGCAATTAATGTTAATGGCGAAGGAAGCACGTAAAAGCACTCTTAAAAATAAAATTAAAAATCCGCATACAGCACCCTTTTACTTAAACAAATAAATAAATAAGCGGGTGGGTCCGGGAAAAGCGACCGTTAAAAACGGAATATTCCAAGGCCTATGCTTAAGATACACATCCGGCGGGGAAGCGGGCTGCGTACCGAGTAACTCAGTACGCTTAGCCTACTGAGTAAACCTTGTGGGGGACTACTGACATTCATGCATTTTATCCACTCCGTCCATCCATTTTATCAGCTAATTTTAGGGTTTTAGCCTAAAAATCAAGTATATCCAAAGCTCAAACAGAACACACTGAACAGGAAACATTGTGAACTGAACATCTACCATTGAAAGTTTATTGGGGGCCACAGAAGTTTTAGATCAAGCTGATATTTGTGTTTTCCCTTCATCCATGTCTTTTTTATCTTATGAACAGTTTGGATGACAAATAAACACCACTTTGGGCCTTAGGAATGTTTCAACGGTGGAAATGGTTAACTTGATCTTTGTATATGCTTGAATTTTGGGATCAACCCTAAAATGATCTGAAAAAACGGATGGACGGCGTGGATAAACCACAAGAATTCACAGTGGGTCCAACAAAGTTTACTCAGTACGATAGGAGCCTACTGAGTAACTCAGTACGCAATCCCATCTGGCGCACATGTTGAATGTATGGTCCTGATTTCATCCCATGGAACATTCATGGCAGGTGAGCCGTAGCCCAGGAGCATTCGCCAGATCTCACACAATATTCAGGAGGATTCATCCGGTCCAACGTAAATAACGGTAAGTTGTGTATGTACTAGGGCTGAAAGTCAGGCGGGTTAGGTCGGGTTAGTGCTCAACCCTAACCCAACCCAAGGTTCTTGTACCTCAACCCTAACCCAACCCAACCCAACGTCGGGATGAGATTTCTCAACCCAAGCCCAACCCAAGCGGGTTCTGTTGGGTTGGTCGGGTTGATCGGGTGAATATATGCTAATATTTTAATGATTGCATTAGTTTATTATATTTCAATACATATCTTATTTATTATATTTATGATTTTATTAATTATATATGTAGTTATTTATGGTAAAGAACTTCATTTATTCTAAACAAACAAGCTAAAATATAGGACAATTGCTCATTTAATGTACAAGTAACTTATATATTGATCGGGTTCGGGTTGGGTCGGGCAACCTAAGACCTCAACCCTAGCCCAACCCAAGTTTTATCGGGTAGGTGTTTGTATAGCCCAAGCTCGAGATCGGACTCAATACATCTTGCCCAAGCCTAACCCAATGTCGGGTCGGTCATGGGTCGGTCAGGTTCAACCCGCCCAACTTTCGGCCCTACTATGTACCAATGGTCGTGTCCTGTTTTCCTATCTTAGTAGTGTCTGCATGTGTGATAGAGACGCGGACAGCCTATTAGCCACGGAAACGGATTAGCTAGTCGGTGCTTTGCGGGCCCCACCATGATGTATGTGTTTCATCCATGCCGTCCATATATTTCTCCAGATCATCTTATGATATGAGACCAAAAATGAGGTATATCCCATTCTCAAGTGGACCACATTACAAGAAACAGTGTTGTATGAGCGTCAACCATTAAAAACCTTTTGGGCCCATAAAAGTTTTAGATCAAGCTAATTTTTGTTTTTTCCCTTTTTCTGGGCATGTATGACCTAATCAACTGATTGGATGTCATATAAACAGTACAGTAGGCCTTAGGAGGATTTTAATGGTGGATATCCAATCACTATTGTTTTCCTGTGGTGTGGTCCACCTGAGACTTATATACCTCTCAGTTTTGGGATCAAGCTCTAAAATGATCTTTAAAAATGGATGAACGGAATTGATGAAAAATATACATCATGGTGGGGCCCACAGAGAACTGACCACCACCCACCGGGCTGGTGACAGGGGGAGTAGCCAATCCGTTCCTGTTAGCCACAAAGTTATCGTAAATCATGTCTGTGGTGGAAATGCAGACAGCCTATCAGCTACCAAAGTTGACTAATAAACGGAACCATAGTGACTCTCAAGTCTGACACGTTGGACCACAAGATAGGTACATGGATGATGTTTATATGCCATTCATATCATTCGTAAGGTTATTCCTAGGGGTGCACATCGAACCGTTGGAATCGTGTAACTGGACCGGAAGCGTTGGATCGGTCCGGTTTGGTCCGATTCTAGGGTGCTAGCGGTCCGGTTCCGGTTCCAAAATTTCCAGAACCGTTGGTTACAGTTTGGTTCGGGTTTAGGGCCCTGTAGAACCGAACCGTTGATCTGAACCGTAGATCCAAACCATTACCCGAACCGTGACACGAACCGTGGATCCGACCTTTAGTTTAAAATAAAGAATAAAAAACCCTAACTCCTTTAGGCTTTGGCGCCCCCTGCCCTCTCGCCCTATGCTGCCCCTGCCCTCTTGTTAGACAGACGTGATGCAGGATTCCAAATCAGCTATGAACAGATGTTTGGATATCAGAGGTGCCTAATATCTGGGACAAGGCTATCAAGATGATGTCAATGGTGATATCAGAGATGTAAAAGCCAGATCTATGAGGTGAAATTATCAACTACAAACACTTTGAAGGTAAGATTGGCATGAGACACTTTAGTTTTGCTAGGATGCGCGAAGTTTGCCTTAAAACAAAAGGTTTGCCTGAAGATCCGTCTTATGTATGCCCTGGATAGTGATAAAGCTCGTAGCAGTCACACATTCAATCAATTATAGGCCATTCCATAGGATAAATTGAAGATTCTTATGACACAATGCAATTACTACAGGCCCTTCAAAGATTGATAGAATGATATTAAAAAAAATAAAACCAACACATCAAGACCCATGTGCCCAGCAAATACAACAACAACCTCTTTCCATGGAAATCAAACTAGGTAACTCACCTATGTAGGCTGTTGAGATATATGTAGAGGGTTAGATGGATTGGCGCTAATTGAGCTGTCGGCAGAGAACACATCTACGGGTTGACCTGCAATAAGCAGGCATAATGTCACTCTTATAGCTCTTCTTGCTTCTCCATCTTCCGACACCTAAGATCTCTCACTGTTCTCCCTCTCTAATCCCTAAATCCATCCATGTCACTCCTTACTTCATCTCCATAACCTTATGCTGCTGCAATAGAAGAAGAAGACGAATCTCTCTCTCTCTCTCTCTCTCTCTCTCTCTCTCTCTCTCTCTCTCTCTCTCTCTCTCTCTCTCTCTCTCCGTCCCAATCACCGGCACTCTCTCTCTCTCGCCGTCCCAAACTCCCAATCACCAGGACGCCCAGAACTGTGGAACCGATTCGGAACCGAACTGGTTTTCACGGTCTGGTTCCGGTTCCGGTTCGGTTCTAGGGTGCTAACAGTCCGATTTCGGTTCCAAAAATCCTAGAACCATAGGGAACGGTTCGGTTCCAGTTTCACCCCGAAACCGGATCGAACTGAACCGTGTGCACCCCTAGTTATTCCTGATTAGAATTGTTAGCTCATGTTTCTGCATTGTTGTGCAGGTGCGCGAAATTGCAGCTCCAGTTTGAACTGAACGACGATGACTTTAAGCACTGAGGTAATCAGACACCTAGAGTATGACTGAAATCTAGAGAAGTTGGTCGCATATTCAGTTACTCGTTCAAATTATAAATTAAATCAGGTGATATTTAGAGGGTGGGATTCGTCCTCAAATGATAGTTTACTTCTTTGCCTTTCGTATAAAAGTACTTTTCAATACTGATAAAATGAAAATGGGAAATAAATTCATATAATCGATTGTAAAAAATAGTTGAATAACACATTTTCGATAGATGAATCGAGTCCAGGGTGCGCACGTGGACTCGAATTACATATAAGTTTCTGGACATTTTTTAACATGTTCGATTGATTGAACATTGGAGATCAACACTTTTGAGCATGTTCGATTGATTGAACATGGGAGATCGACCGTAAGGGCTTACTCAATCAATATCTGTCGATCGATGCCTATATTAACGGTGTGCACAATTTTGCATAGCATGAATTATTTCCTATTCTGGTTATGTGTGTGTGTGTGTGTGTGTGTGTGTGTGTGAAGACAAGATTAGGTTATGTAAGGATTTGAAGGGCTTGTTCTAGAGGAAAGTTAGAGTTTTATGAAGGATTCTACATAAGTACATTCTATCTTTTGTAATATTGTTTTCGTATTGAATTTGCCGTTGCTTTAGGTCGTAATTTTTTCTTGCAAGAATTTTCCCATGTAAAATTGTGTGTTTTTGTGCATGCTTTGTTGCATTTATCTTTTGCGTGTTTGATTCAAATTCGGAATTTGCTTCTATGGCTTTCTAACACACATTTGAAGCTAATTTTCCATCTAGTGCTTCTTTAAGGGCATAAGGTACGGAGGATCCCAACAATCCACATCCCACCATGGCTATCCACGATGGAACCATTATATACAGTCTAGGTCATCGGATGACGTGCACGGTGGTAGTACATAAAAGAGAATACTAGCCCATGTGGAGAGGAAGGCACCATCTTCTTTGGTCGTTTAAACCGGTGGCCTACCTGTATACCTTACTATAGATATGCGATAGCCAAAATCTCATATATTGGTCAACCTTGACTATCCAACCGTTAATAATTTTTTTTATTTTTTTTTTAAAAGTATTTTTTTAGATGTGATGGGTCCCACTAATGATGTTATAAATCCAATTCGTTCATCATCTTGGCCTGACCATGAGAGGACGTGAGGCCAAAAATGAGACTGATCGGCCAATACTTAGGTGGGCCACACGCAAGCAGACGGTGGGGCTGGTTCCCACAAAAAAAATGGGTTGTTACAAGAACTCTTTCTCATGCAATTTCTTTATGAGAGTGTTTCTAAGGAGCAACAATCCCCTTCATATGTGTGCCAACTCTTGCATGGGGATTATGTTGGTTCGTAGGGATGGGGGACCCTAAGTCTCATTGGTCAGATGATATATTATCTATACGTATACTGTCTGATAGAATGAGAGGGTGTCATCAGTACTCTTAGGTCCTTGCATTTAACGAATAGTGGTCCCTTCAACTATACACTTTTGCATAGTTGTATGGCAGTCTAGACTTTCAGATAATATTAATTAACTATCTAACTTTTCCCTTCGAATTTGGACCACTATATATGTATTTTACTTTTATCCATCAATTTGATAGTCATTAATCAGTGATTATTGTGATTTTAGAGAGATGCTCATACACAATAGTACCCACAAATTGGGTTGTCTAGCTGTACAATATTAGTGCCTCATATAAGGAGGATGAGTCAATAGATAGCAATATATAACCTAATAAAAATATTCAAAGCCAAAACCTTAAGAAAATGATAATAATAAAGAAAATTAAAAAGATTTGTTGTGTTTGAAGAAAGTAGATGGTTATAACGAGAAAAACAACAGTATTGAATGGAATAACAGGTCATGAGATGAGCCACCATAGAGAATCAATGAGACCTTTTGCTCTTGGGTTTGAGGATGAGAAACGGTGAGTAATGCATGCCTTGTGTTTCAAGAAAGATTTTGAATTTCATATGTTCACAGCCACGATTAGTTTGAATACTTTTGATTGTGCAATCCAAGATATTGTCAATGTTCAATTTAAATCTTTTAAAAAAACAGTAAATTCATAGCAAGGAAAAATACCATGTAAATCTACAAACATCCTCAATGAAATGTATCTAACAGCCAAACCAAGTAATGTCCCCAGGTATCAGATAATACTAATTCCAAAAGCTCTGTCCATATGAAAAGAGGAAAAAGAGGAACAAGAGGAACAAGAGTACCCAGCTTTAATAGAGACGGGAAGTTAAAAAGCAAGAAAGCACATGGTGAACGGTACACATTTTTGGATGATAAAACCCAGGAATTCGGGTTGCTACTGCATGATACAAATCGCCTTTCCTCGAGCTACTCAGAAGAAATATCCTTTATCTCCCATGTCGATGTTCCTTCACAAAGAAAACATAAGATGAAGCAAATACCAATTAGCCAGGATACCCAATGCATTTATGTGCATGTGAAGGTTTTTATGCACTTAGCTACCCAGATTATTTCTCAAATATGAACACTCCAAAGATAGTGATTAATCAGAAAAAACCCATGTTCTAAATAATTTATTTTTATCATTATTATTTCATATATGCATGGAAACTGGCATATAGATTGCTCATCTCGAACCACAGTATGGGCATAACACCACAAAAGGAAATGGTAACAAAACAAGAAAGTTGAAGAGTCATTCGAACTGGAATGTGGTAGCTTCGTCTCTCAACTATACATGCGTTATGGTCATGTGTCAATTGAGATCGTCCATCTAGTAGGACCCATTCACAAATCATGTTTCAAAAAATGAAATATTTTGTTAAGTAATCTGAGCCTAAATTTCTCTTCCTCTCTCACCAAATGCCGGCTGTATTAATCTTTTTTTTTTTTTTTTTTCAACCGTTGGTTTGGAATGTGCCAACCAAATGTCTAGGATGCGAAATATTCTAATTTGCGGAATTGCCAATAGGACCGTACTGTGCATTGGATATGGAGATCTGAAGGACTTGATGACTTACCCTATTGGGACGCCATTGCCGTAGATAGGATGCTGAAGTCTTCCTTTCCTTACACCCTTAGAGAAGTTGTCATGGGATTCCCACTTATGTGGATGGTGGATTGAGACCCAACACTGTTTTATACACGTGAGGGCAGAGGAGTTTGAAACCCATCAAAACTCCTCTCTCTGAAAGCTCCACACGAATTGTGTTTTAGTGTTAGCATCCCTTCCCCTACACGAATTTATGGATGTATCACAACTTAGTGGACCCATTGTTACACCCGATCACATTATCCAACCCTTAGGATAATCCAGACCCTTAATCAACACGACCCACAATATAGAGTTCTTACATAGGATTGTGTATTTCTAATCATTTTCCATCCATAACAGGGGCAACTAAATGAACATACTGAATTGACACATCACCCCTGCTACTGCATATGGAAGGTCTGTGTCCTATTCCATACTAGAATTTTCAGTCACACCAGCTCTGCCATATTAGCCGATGCAAAAGAATACATCCATCCATAGCTTAAGTGGTATACTGAGTGAGAATATTTAACCTCATTTCAACAATGAGGTCTTCGTATCGATTCCCAAGTGGAGTGAGTAAGGTGTATATTAACATGCGCTAACCCAAAAAATAAAAAAATAAAAGAAAGAAATGAAATATAGTTCAACCAGTTGTTGTATTTTGTTTCAAATTTAATATTAAAATGAAATTTCAAATATTTCGGTTTCCCTCCACATTTGAAATTTCTGGTGCTTTTGAGTTATGGGTTTTGTCCCACATCGGACTTAACGAAGGAAAACATCTTATATACAAGATAGGCCTTTTGCCTTGACCACACACACGTGCGCGCGCGGAGCCGAGCCAAGCCGTGCCGTGTCGAGCCAAGTCCATGTCTGAGTCCATGTTCGTGTCCGTGTGCGCGACGTGATGGGATGGGCAGGGCGCGGGTGTGGGTGCAAGTGTACTCGCGTGAGTGTGTGTATGGGTACTCGCAGGACTTTATTTGCGAGTGTACTCGCACTTGCGCCTTTTTGTTTTAAACCAGAGAGTCGATTGGTCACACCTGTTGGGTTTAAACCCAACGGACCTAACCCTTTCTAAAGGATGCTTAATGCACTACTTCGGAGTCTATAAAAGGATTTTCGTTCCAGTTTCAAAGTACGAAAAATTAATTTTATTCTCATCTTCTAAAAACTCTCTCTATTCTTCTGATTTAAGAATTTTCGTTGAGTTCGTTACTGAGTCAACTCAGCACTTTCGAGTTAAACTGTAAGTGGTTCGAGCCCCCATACAGTGAGTGCACCGTTGAGACTGGGTCATAATCATTGTATCCTGGAGGTCGATTGCTCTGGAAACCAGTTGCACTTGGGACACGCGAATTCGATTTCAAGCCGAATGACTCATGCATGTTATGCCTCGACTCAATTCAACAAGTCCTCTTTCTCAAGTTTTATTTTCATTTTTAATTCTCAATTTTTTAATAGTCTATTTAATTCAACCAAATATTCTAACACCGGTTACTATAATGGTTTTGATAGGATAACCCCACAACACAGTCATAATAAGGCAATCCTAGATGGTGATATGAACCAATCATGTTCTGGATTGTATACTACGGGGAACATTAATTTGAAGAAATTTTGTTTCTGATGACACTATATGTAGATGAACGTGGAATATTCTAAAGGTAATTTTTTAATAATTCATGTTCAAATTCAAGATTCAAAGGTTAGGATAATCAATTATGTAGATGTTGAAGAAGATGTTGGATTAGATCATGCTCAGTCTATGTTCAGTAAGCCTGATAGGTGGCTAATGCACATAGGCAGTGGGTAATGAATGATGAGCGTCTTGGATCTCTCCACAAGTGTTTCTTGGGATTTGATACTTGGCATAGTTTGATGTCCATGCTCATGAAAAATTCGCTGTACAGGTGGCAAATATATTCCTTAATCTGGACCCATCCAAACCGTGGAAGCATTTTGGATTGGCGTAACCAATGTAATGGCACTGAATTTACTATCCAAACTGGCTAGTTGTTGGCGAACAAATGGAATTATTAAGCCATAAAGATCAATGGCCCAAATTCAACCAAAAACTCTACATTAACTAGTGGTTACTATGTTAACTGTCAAAATTAAACAAAGATATCACATCGTTATCACTGTTTGGTACGTGAAATTTTTAGGACACTCCCCATCAGAAAGAGGTCTAAATTCACATACGCTAATACGCCTCTTGCATGAAAGATGCCTTATCATATTTTCTTAAGTGTACCTTTAAAAAAAAAAATTAATATCGGTTTCAAATAATTTTCAGAATCCAGGCCACAATATCCTTGTCATCAATACTCTGGATTTTTTCCCAGTTGAGAGTGGACCATCTCTGAAAAGGGATTGGATTAATTGCCTGTGGGACCCATAGAGATGTCATGACAAATTCAAAACTCATGTGGTCCTGTGGGTGACAGAAATTTTGTATCAGGTTGATATTTGTTCCTATAGTTTATCTAGTGGTAATAATCCTATGAATGGTTTGGATGGAAAATGAATATTATGGTTAGCTGTAGGAAGGTTTCAACAGTGGACATTTCTGTTCCCACTATCTCGTTGGTGGGGCCCACCTTAGTTTTCGATCTGTCTGATTTTTAGAATCCTGTCCTATATTTTGGTCCCTCGGGCAGAGTGGATTTTTCACTTACATCTCTTTCAGCGCAACACAGCCCTTCACAGGTATGTGCCCGAGTGATGTAGAGCGGGTCACAGACTATTTCATGGTCAAGATGTACCAGAAAAGGCCCGATCAGAGGCGGAAGTGATCCAGACCGTCAACACATTAAAATGGGTGTATCTCGCAATCCGGGAACAGTTTTTCAACCTGTCATATGATTTTGGGTAGGACGAGCTATTTTAACCACCCAACCCCGCTATGTCGGGTTGTGCACACCAATTTTGCTTGATTTCACCGTATCGACAGTCGAATTTCGATAAGTTTTAGTTTGATTGTAACTCTTCATACTTTGAGTTTTAGAAGTTACGTCGAACATGAAAAGTGCTTAGAAAAGTCAGGAGAATAGCATGGTTAAGCCAAATAGGACACTTATTATTTTTGGTTGAAAACAATAATGTCTAGTAGGAATCACATGACCGTTAGAGCTGGGCATCGGACCGAGTCGGATCGGATTGGGTCCAACTCGATTCGGTCCGAAATCTACGTGGACTGTTCCGAACTCAATTCGATCCGGGACCGAGTCCAGGACACCTTACTCGAACCGATCCGATACACGGTCGGCCTGACCCGAACCGAGTTCGACTCGGTCGGGGAAACCGAGTTGGATAGGTTTGGATATGGTTCGGATCAGGTTGGGTATGTGGGTCAAACCATGAGGTGTGTGTTATATCCAAACCGTCCATCCATTTGGAGAGTTCGTCTTAAGGCTTGAGCCGAAAAATAAGATAGATCTAAAGATCGGTTGGACCACACTGCAAAACACAGTGGGGGATTGAACGTTTACCATTGAAACCCTCTTGGAGATAATGGAAGTTTTGGATTAATATGAAATTTGTTTTTCCTCTTCATCCACGTATTTTTAATCTTATTAAGAGATTAGATGGAAAATAAATGTTATGGTTGGCCCTACGAATTTTTTAACGGTGAAAATCATTATCTTTGCTGCTATTTTCGATGTGGGCTATTTGAGCTCTAGATATGATTTTTTTTTTTTTTCAAATGCTCTAAAATGGTCACGAAAAATGGATAAACGGTATGGATATAATAAATACATCATTGTGGGGCCCATGTAAATTTGATTTCATTTGAGCCGTTCGTACAACATGGAGCTCAAGGCGCGTTTGCGCTCTTCTTCGCGCGACACGTATCTGCACCAGCTGTACTATAGTTGGTGTGTTTCACTTGCACACGCAACCAGTTGGAAACGGATTAGCTACTCCCCTGCCACTAGCCCCGTGGTGGTGGTCGGTGCTCTGTGGGCCCCACCATGATGTATGTGTTTCATCCATTCCGTTCATCCATTTTTAAAGATAATTATAGGGCTTTGTACCTAAAATGAGAGGGATATAAATCTCAGGTGGACCACACCACACGAAAACAAGTCGTTTGGAAATAATGTGGACTAATGAGATTTATAAGCCACACCACCATGATGTAAATCCCGTGTATCTTGTTAACTCGAGTCATTGGAAATAACGTGGACTAATGAGACCCGACAGCACTAGAATTTCATGTACCTTCAACATAGACGATCCACACACAGTTATGTATGGATCGGTTCGAGTTGGGTCAAGCAACCCGAGACCTCAACCTAAGCCCAACCCAAGTTTTATCGGGTTGGTGTTTGTATAGCCTAAGACCAAGACCAAACCCAATACATCCTGCCCGAGCCAAACCCAATGTCGGGTTGGTCACGGGTTGAACTCCCCGACTTTCAGCCCAACTGGGCTAGAGATCACCGACCAGCTCTAGTTCACCTTTGGGGTGCTTTATTATTTA
>JAJHSJ010000002.1:15829040-15936029 GCA_021015155.1 Magnolia officinalis | reverse complement strand
TTGTCAGAATTCAATCCCACAGTTTAAAATCGCTCCTTAACCCATTTCCTTCACAAATCCCACCTTTCACCACCTTGTTCTTTCAATCTTTCTAAGTACTTTCATCCTAGACCTAACTTAAACTAGCTAAGTAGTATAACTCGGATCACTTTATATACAAACTATAAAGGTCCAGGTACCACCTCAGACAGAAATTACTCAGGACTAAATCCTTTAGAAATTAGGCGAGAATTAGCCAGTGTTAAACTAGAGTACCTGTGAAATTAGCACCAATCACTTTAAATACGATTTGCAAGACCCAAAACTTGTAGAATCATTGATGCTAGGTTATCCTAAAATCTAGGATCAATCTCATTACCCGTCTACTCTCGGGAGCATCTCGAAACTCTGTATCAGGTCTAGACCGCACCTCGGGAGTCCGAATATTACGAAGTTAAGGAATTAGGACCGCCTTGCTGGGCTTGACAACCATCTCGAAAATCAAATCCAGATAGTGTCCCACGGCCGTTCGCTTGAGTCCGGAGCGAGGAGTGTGAAAATACTTGATTTTCTTTAAAAATAAATATCTCAAATAGTAATCTGGCACCTCTCGCTTGCGGATCATTTTTAAGCAACCAGACCGTCAGAATCAGACCAAATTACACCCTCGGATCAGGGGAAATTTCATACACTTATCCATGTACTCAGAATCTCCGATCGAGATCCACTGACCGTTGAACTAAAACTGGTCCGCCACGCGTGATCTGAGAACCCTACTGGAACGAAAACTTAACTCCACCTAGATCCAGTACTAGTGAGCTTAAGTCCGATCTTTGGCTCAAGGAGGCCCGCCAGAAGTCCTCCGTTGAGCTGAAACTGACCCACTTTGGTTATAACCTAAGTATACTTTGACGTGAAGTCTATTTCGGTGAGTTTTTAGGCTATATAAGGACCTTAAACCCTCTCTCATTGCAGCCATACGAATTTGAGAGAAACTCTAGAGAGAGAAGAGAGAAAAGAGAGAGAAAGTGTGGGAGATGTGGGAGAATCTCCCTGCCATGCTTCCCTGCCGCTCCACGATTTCCACCACTTCATTCTAATTGCTTTCCCGGCAATTCCGGCGTCATTTCTAGGTAAGAAACCCTAACCCTAATCTGATTTGGGGTTTTGATAGTTGTAGGTTATGAAATAGCTAACCTATTTCGTTCTATAGGTTGTTAAACTGCCGTATACGAAAGCTTAGCAAACCTATCTGATTTGTTACGATTCTACGATAAAAGGTGCGGACCTTAGGTATATCGTTATGGTTTTTTCAACGCTTTCAATGTCATATAATGATAGATTCATGATCTGCATGCAATTGCACATGTACAAAGTGCTATCTGTTTTCTGTTTCGATTAAAGATGAAGAATATGGAATTTTATATACTCTTGGTATTTGTAGAAAGTACGTATACGTATAATTTTGGAAATGTGTTTGCCATGATTATTTGCTGTATTAATATATTATATATGGATAAAATACTTGTTTGGCGAAAGGACTCGCCCTAATACATGTTTTTTGCTAATATACATTATGTATGTTAAAATAGTGTATTCTAAGTGTTTGTGAAATGACTGAATGAGTATAGGATTCTCATTCGTGCTCACCATGATTAACTGTCATGGATATATGATTGTTGTATTGGCGATACCCCTTTGACGAAAGGATTTGCCATGAATCACGCCACGGCTACTATACGCTATATGTTGAAATGGGTAGCCCAGTGTTTGTGAAAATGTTCAAATGAATATGAACTTGGATTCCTACTTTCCATGACTATCCGCCGTGGGTGTACGCATGTTATGATTGGGGCAACTCCCTAGTGAAAGGATTTGGCCTAATGCCTATGTGATCAACATATGTCATGTATGTTGATGTATGTCTTTTAAAAGTGTTTGTTGAAATGTCTGAATGAATAGTAGTTAGCAAATTATAATGTATAAGGTGTTGAGATATGATTCTCAACTTCTTTTAACTATGTGTATATTTTCCTTGGATAGTTGTGTGATTAGGAATTGAATATGTACAAACTCATGCTTGTGTTGTGCTTCATAACATCTCAACTGCTTTTATGATTTTATCTATTAAATGCATATGTTTAAATTCATATTTACATTGTATGATCCGTCATGGGTGATGGGGGAGTGGAGCAACGAGTGCGTGCAACAGCCCCGGCTGCCCTAAACGGATAATTTCAAACTTTGGTTGTATGATTTGAATCTTGATTCATTACTGCTTTAACTATCTGCAATTGAATGTGATTGGGGCTATGATTATAGTCCAGACAATCGGTAACGGGAATTGAATTCATGGCTGAGATTCATTTGTCACGTGAGATGTGTTTG
Organism: Magnolia officinalis; assembly: GCA_021015155.1. Taxonomy (NCBI): domain Eukaryota; kingdom Viridiplantae; phylum Streptophyta; class Magnoliopsida; order Magnoliales; family Magnoliaceae; genus Magnolia; species Magnolia officinalis. The sequence goes on along the minus strand of JAJHSJ010000002.1, from coordinate 15,933,662 downwards.
ACGAACCCGAGTCGTACTTCGGTTGACGATAGTGGTTGGCCACACGAAATGCTTATACACTTCATATCGTTCAACTTGTGTGCGTTCGAGTTAGCCGAGCTCAACATCAAGTAACCCGATAATCTATGTATGTTCACCATATTTGGACGGTACTGCTTGAACCTAGGGTACCAAACTTACCAGTGAAATCCCTTTTAACCATGGTACCCCACGCTCGATCCCTAAGACTCATGAGCCGGCTGATGGTATGGGACACCGTGGTCGAGTCGTCGGCTTACGCTGGGGCCACGTGCCTCCCCGTAGTGACCAGTGAGCAACCAAACTTGTGGGCCGATTATGGTGGTATGAGGCACTATATTCGAGCTGTCGACACCTACGGCGAGAGCCGAATACGGTGAGACCTGTATTCGTGCTGACGGGCAACGAGCCCTCCATAGTGTCTTCGAGTATACTCTAAGGTCTGCAATTGACGATGAGCCCTTCGCAACAACTAGAGTATGAGTTGAGCCGAGTACGGTGAGACTTGTATTCGAGCTGACGGCCAGCGATTGAGCCGAGTATGGTGAGACCTGTATTCGAGCTGACGGCCAGCAATTGAGCTGCATACGGTGAGATCTGTATCCGTATTGACGAGTGACGAGCCCTTTGTGATGCATTCGCTACGCCTCTCAAATCATAATATCGTATGAGATTAACTAGGACTGACGACCCTAGAATGGATCATGTTTGGGAATGATATAAGGGAGGTACCTTAGTTTCCCAATACTGCTGTTTGAAACGGACTAATAATTACTCGGTAATCATGCTCATCATCGCACTGCATGTGCCTAGTAGATGTGGAGCACTGAGGGATGAACGCATTAGCGAACGTAAGATGATGTCGCATGAGGGTGGTTTGACAAGGGCATACATCATGTCATTTCATACTTGCATTAAATAAGAGTAGTTAGAATTGTTTGATTGTACTGCTTTATCATTACTGCTTGACTGAATTGATAACATGTTAACCTATGCTTTATTGTTCCACTGAGTTGATCACTCACTCCCACGTTACGGGACGGTGTTCCGAACACCCACCAGATTTTGTCTGATTGCAGATGGTGACGCTACTCCTGAGGCGGAGCCGGGCTTTTGTGACGACGAGGATGTTTTCTCGTATATGCGGTTTTCGGGCGGCTTCATGTGAGTCGTGCCTTGATCGACGAGGCTACAGGGATGTTGACTAGATGACACTACACATTTGGTAGCATTTGAATTATACTTGAAATTCTTTAACCTGGTAACCTTATCACACTTTGGAGACTTACCATAGTTTTTTTTTTTTTTTTAATATATTTTATATATCTATCATAGTCTTCCGCTTGCAATTTAACTGTCTCTGAAGTATGATATGCTGTTTTGGCTTAATCTCACTCATGTTCAATGCACCATTACAGACAACATTCAATCATCATTCATTTTGTTGCATAAGTGATGCGTTGGAACTCGGGAGTTGAGTTTATGCTCGACCCTCGATTTTCAGGGTGTTACACTTGGTGCTTGGGGTCAAAATTGTTTGATTGTAATAGATTCGTAAAGTCACTTCCAGCATGCCCTCATATATCACATGTGACCGAATTTGAAACTGAAAGGAAAGAACATTAAGAAAGATGTTTGGAAACAGAAACTTGAGCACACATAATAATGCAATGGCTAGCTGGACTCCTTTAAATAAAAAGAAACAATTGAGCCAAAGCTACTCACTGATCAGACCGTCAATCTCAAAAGTCAAAAGACCATACATAGGGCTACTGCCTTACCCAAGTCTATAAAAACAGCAGAAAATAAAAAGCTCTAGGCCCTCACCAATCCAACCAACACTATGTACAAAGGGCCCCAATTTAACGGCCCATAACTATCGAATTATGGGAAAATTGATGGGTATGAAGGGCTATCGAAAATGAAATTCAACGGTTCGAAACCGCCTAATAGTTTTCGTCGGTTTGCTCGAGTAGTTGAGGAAGAGTTTCGATAGAGAAAAATTTGGCGGTCAATAATCATCAAACAAGACGACAATAAATTTTCAGCGACTTAGAGGGAACAATTGAATGAGTTTTTGGCCGGTGATAAATATGATAATTCTGAGACGTTGTTATGGGTATATCATTCAATGCCTGAGAACCACCGTCCTGAGTTGAATTATTTAAACATTCGATAACTCAAGACCATCGAATTTTGTTTGGATATAGAAAAAAAAAAAAAAAACAGCTGAATTTTGGAGCCTCGGGATTATGGCTATGCCCATACGCCTGATAAACACTTATATTATCTAAAATCACTATAATTCACCGTACACTTGATAAACACATTTTATACAATATAAAATTACTATAATCCAATGTTTTTTCATTTTCAAATAAAATAAAATACAATATAATTAAAGGATATCCAAATTATGAAAGTTTCATTTTATTACATGGATGCTTATGGATGACACAAACTCATATATAGTTGGACACTCATAAATCCATTTTAAGGTGATTTCGAGGTGAAATTAACAATGTAACAAAATCACCAAACATGTCTTAAATGTAAAGGGTTTAACAATAAGAATACTTAAGTAATTCCAATTTGATCATTTTCATAAATTAATTAATACAATTTAATCTAAATAATGCATCCAAATACAACTGAAAAGATGGTCGATTTCACTATAACTAGTTTATAGTGAAGGTTTTGAGTTTTAATTTTTTATTTTGACTATACTCTCCCATAATCAATGAGAGAGTTGCTTACATACTTATCATCAACCTGATAAAATTAGGTCATTGTAGTTCATCTCTCTTTTGCAGACGTGACTCTGAGTTTTTCGATAACCGATTCAAAGCCAATTACAATTGATGGTGATGATGGATTTATGGTGGATGATGTTGACTATCTTTTAGTGAATGAACGAATGATAAGTACTATTATCATCCAAGTCGTATATTCACCATCAAAATAAACTGTACCCGGCTTTGAAATGGTAGCTTGAAACTCAAAGATACATCTAACAAAAGAGAAGCATAAATCTAAATATATTTAATCATAAATCCATAAATCTATAATCAATCATACACCTGATAAAAATAATTTTATAATAAAAATCACCACGATCCACATTTTTCTTTTTCAAATAAAATAAAATACAATACAATTAAAGTACATTCGACAACAAGTGTCGCCAAATGTTCCTATCGTTTTGAGTACTTTTTCATGTAGTTCAAACAAATCTCCTATTTAGTTCAACATTGCCTATTAAATCCTTCATCCAACATGGACATCTATCTTAACTTAGCCTAGTTTAACCTCTTAACTTCTACCTAGCACCTTACTGCAAAAAGTCTAGTTCAATTATCATAACTTTAGTTAGTCTCTCCACTTTTGTCCAACACATTGCTGCAACAAGTTGAATGTAATTTAGTTTTATCCATGACCTCGTTGTTGGAACCCAAAATTCTTAAGTCCTTTGTGATTCTCTCAGCCACAACTTGTTAGCCAAATCACAGCTGCCTCACAACCATTCGAGTTTAGATGATTGTCTCACAACCGTCCAGGCTTAGAAGACCATCAACCATCCATAGTCGCTTTATCCAATCGAACTGCCATTGGTATTTTCAGATGCTTTATTTATTTATGTTTTTCAATTGTATTGCATCCACATTCAGTTTAATAAAATTGGCACTTTCCCTTTTATTTTTTGTTTTCTTTCTAAGCATTTAATTTTTTGACAAACGCAACAAAGCCACCACCATTGTGATAAAAGTCATTGTTTTGAAGGAAAAATAAAACTCATTCGAAGAACTAAGCCTCTCATTCACAAATCTCTTAATTACTTGGCAATTGGTGTTAATATTCACAGATTTGGTTCTAATCTAACTATTTCGGCAACTGGGGTCATAAGGCATTCGATTCAATTTAAGTCAAATACAACTCTGGTATATCTGACATATACATACTTGTGCACACATATAATTAAAATCAGGCCTTTCACTATACAAGTAGCTGCATGTTTAAATTGAAGTCAATTACTGACCAAAGGATCAACCTAATTCTTAGGCTAGGGCATAATATAATAATACATTTCTAATGGATGGATTAGAGCTTGAACATCTGTGCCATGATGGTAAAGTGTGGCATATAAGTGAGTTATGTTGCACACGACACATGGGCTTCACAAATCTCATCTCCTGATAAGCGGAGGGGACCACTTTCACATAGCCCCACTTGCAGCACTGTGGGGCCCACAGTGACCATACAACATCTACTCTATGGATTCATTTGATTATATCATAACTCTTAATTAAAATAAGGAAAATCCAACTGTTGATGCATAATTTGATCACGTTAGATCAAATAACTCAAAAGACGTCACATGGTAGTAAATCTCAATGGAAATTTTTACAGTTGTTAATAGGGGTGTACATCGAGTCGAACCGAGTCAAGCTGGCCTCAGCTCGACTCGACTCGGCCACTAGCTGACCTCAGATCGAACTTGGCTCGGTCCTCGAGCCTAACTGGCCAGTTCAGCTCGGTTTGGTCAGCAGCTTGGGCCAGTTTGAGCCGAGTTCGAGCTGAGATCGAGCCGAGTTCGCTATTGCAGCATTTTCACAAACACCTGGATTGCACCTTCAAAATCTCACTGTATGTAAGACAACAATAATGGTTTTACAGGTATTTTATCAAACACCTTCTAAGCAATATAAAAATCAAGAAAAAAGGATGTTGGTTTCATACCTTCCTTGCCACTAGCCACACTTCTTTAAGTCATTTCATCAAACACTTGGTGAGCAACATCAATATCAAAGTAATTGAGTCACCGAACTGGTTCAATCCGAGTTCAATTTGAGCTGGGTTCGATTCGAGTCGAGTAAAGCTAGGGCCAGCTCAAACTCGGCTCGAACTCATTTTCAAGTTAAAAAAATCAACTCGACTCGGCTCGAACTCAGCTGCGGACCCAGTCAAATCGAGCTTTTTCGAGTCGAGTCGAGCGAGCTAACTGAGCTAGCTCGGTTCGTGTACACCTCTAACTGTTAAAATCATAAATTTGGCTATTAAAATGGCTGATGGGAAACTGACGACCATTGACAAATTTTCGGCCAACAACGTCCATAATGATCACTGATTATGGTCAATAACGACCAATGAGAATTAATTAGCTATGGTCTTGGGGACATGTGTCGCACGACTAGAACTGATCGGTAATAACTGCATTAATGTATATGAAGAGATATAAAAGGCTATGATCACTTAACAACCTAACTATTCTATTAACTATTTAGGGGGTGTTTGGCTCATGGTATTAGATAGGATTAGGTGGTATGATATTAAAAAATATAATCATCGCATGTGACATGAATTATCCCCTATTACCATGGGATACCATGGGGCAAATATAACTCCATGGTGTGTTTGTGTCATGGTGGCATTTAGTGGTTAGTTGGTTGACCATCGAATAGGTATACCATCGAATAGTTTGTTGACCATCGAATAGTTTGTTGACCATTTGGAACCATTGAAAATAACATATATGTGTTATATCCATATTGTCCATCCATTTTGCAACCTCACTTTATGACATGGGCCCAAAAATGAGGCAGATCCAAAGCTAACGTGTACTACAATATAGAAAGTAGTGGGGACAATGACACCCACCGTTGAAATCTTTATAAGGTCCACCGTGATGTTTATTAGTCATCCAACCTGTTTATAAGGTCAAATAGATTTGAATAAAGGGAAAACACAAATAACAGCTTGAATCAAAACTTCAGTAGCCCCAAGAGGTTTTCAATGGTACGCGTTCAATCTCCACTGCTTTTTATGGTGAGGTTCACTTGAGCTTTGGATCTACCTTAATTTTTGGCCCATGCCCCAAAATGATATTGAAAAATATGTGGACAGTGTGGATATAGCCCATACATCATGGCGGGACCTACAAAACTTTTAGACATCAACAAATCTTTTCAAAATTTTTATAATAACAAAGACGGAAATCAATGATATGGACTTACTGTGCTCATACTTTAAGAGGAACCAAATACAATTCCATTTAACCTAATCCCAACAAGTATCGTTCTCCCCACACCACGGATGGAATTTGCACGCGCGGGAGCAAATGCACTTTCATCCCACCTAATCCAGCCTAATACCGTGAGCCAAACCCTCCTTAGTAACCACCCATGATTAAAATGGTGGTCGAGTGAATATTAAAAAGGCAAATCCTCTCGTTGGAAAATCACCTAATATTCATTTAGCTGAATAAACAGCTGATCGACCAGGTTATCAGTCTCTTGGTTTATCTGGACGCCTAGGTAAAAGGTATTTGGTTTGAATCGAGCCGCATCTTGGTTTAGCAAGCAAAATCAAATTTCGAGCCAAGCACCCAAACTTACATTGGATGTGAATCGCGGGATTTGAACGCTCACCATGAAATTTTTGCAGGAAAGTTGTCTCTCACAAACATGCACTTTTTCACGTACGTGTAAATTTTTTGGAATTGTCTCTCGAGAATAATTCCGAGTCCACACCATTGGTGACTTTAATTTGAGTTAAAATAGGCTACGTATACCATTACAAAATGCATGAACATCAAGCATCATGTTTGGGCAGAGTATCAAATAACCCTCCCTTTGAAAGGTAAGAGTTCACTCCATTTCTACAAGTGTGGGGGCCATACGACAAATAGACCGGCCCGAGTTTTGCTGTATGCCGCACGTGTTAGGCTGGCAGGTGTGCGGCGTGTAGGGTTAAAGAAACTCGTATGTGCAATTACCAAAATGGACTTAATCCAACTGAACTGTCTTACCAGTCACCACTCCACTGCTGCACTCTATCCAACCTGCTTTACAAAATCATTATATTTCAGTGTTACTTCTTTTATTTGTACTTCCTATTTTGCTAAATATCTTTTTCTGTACTTTGCTCGGTAGCTTTGTAGTCTGCACACTAACAAGTTTGGCACCCCACCTGGGTGCCAAACACACCCACCCTTTCCACTTTTGTCATAAAAATTTGTACCTGCGTGTACAAAAATAGAAATGATGTATGTATCTAGCAATTGAGTGGGTGAATGGGTAATGGCTTTATTTTATTTTATTTTATTTTTCTTTATTTTAAAAAAAAATCTTTTAAGGAAGCTTGGAATGGAAGTATAATAGAACACAAGATCTCAAGGTTGATACAAAGTGCAGTTTGAAAGTGTACTTCCTCGTACGTGGGAAGGAGTAATAGTGTGTGAGATGTGATCCGATCATCAATTTTCTGATTCATCCGTACATACAGGTTTGTCCGTTGAGCAGTTTATCTTGGTCGTTCACGAAATTTGTCTATATGTGGCCCACTGGATGATCATACTGGCCTGGTTTTAAAGACGTGGCGTGATGTGCGGCTTGGATGTTGCACCTGTGCAACGTTTGCATGTGTGAGACGTGTACACTTTCAAAGTACTTACCATTCCTAATTGTTCATACGATCTATCTCGACCGTGTATGAGATGTGTATGGACCATCCGTGCGTATGTGAAGGATGATCCTGACCCAAAAGTCGATGGGATTGAATGGAATGGTCTGATTGGCAGCCAGCAAATAAATTGTACGCACAAGGGCGACCCGGGTCTACCAATGGTCCACATTTAACAGTTAAAACTCCATGGATTAGATGGTGAGGATGTCACTACGAGCCATGTGGATAGTATTAAACAAAATGATTGTGTGAGTCGGTCTTCTACGAACTGTACCACACGTAATTTATGTGCGAGCATTCATATACGCCGTAGGATGAGGAAGGCGGCTGAGATTCCACTTCATTGAGGGAGGGAGAGTCTTCGAGGAAAAGACTCTCTCCTGCATCGACGGAGTCGCACGTGAAAGTCTCTCGCATAAAGATTTTGCGGAAGTATTCTTTGTGAAACTTACTATGATGTTTGTGATCAATTCAACCCGTTCATCCATTTTCTGAGATCATTTTAAGACTTGTTACAGAAAATCAAATGGATACAAAAGTCAAGTGTGCTGCACTAGAGGAAATAGTTTTGATTTAGTCACCACTATTGAAATATTTTTAAGGCCACGAAAGTTTCTTATCATGCTATTTTTTTTTTTTATTGTTTTCACTTCATCTCAGTGAGAATGATCTTGTAAACCATTTGGATGGCGTAAACCGTTTGGATGGCATATAAAAATCAAGGTAGAGTCTTAGGAAAGTTTCAACGATAGAAAACTATTTCCCCAGTTTTCCCTCTTATATGGCCCACTTGACTTTTGAATCCATATCATTTTCGATAGCATGTCATAAAATGAGCTCAGAAAATGGGTGGACAAGATGGATTTATCAAAAACATTACGGTGGACCCCGCCTACATCCCAACGCAGGAATAGCAGGAAATCCGCGTAAACTTCAACTGTGGCCACTAAATTCCTATTGTTTCCTCTAATGTGGCCCATTTAATTTTTGGAACCTCCTCATTCTTGTTCGCATAACCTAAAATGATTAAAAAAAAAAAAAAAAAAAACGGATGGACAAGTTGGATTTATTACAAACATCATAGTAGACCCACACAAAATCCTTTCGCATGATCTTCATGTAAAAGGCTTTCTCATGCCGCAATTCCAAATTTCTCTCCGTGAGTGTAGGAGAGAGTCTTTTCTTCTAAGACTCTCTCTCTCTCTCTCTCTCAACGAAGTAGAATCCCAACCGCTCTCCTCATCCTACGGCATACATGAAGGCTCGCACATAAATTACGTGTGGTACAGTTCGTAGGAGACCGACTTTCTCTCTCTCTCTCTCTCTCTCTCTCTCTCTCTCTCTCTCTCTCTCTCTCTCTCTCTCTCTCTCTCTCTCTCTCTCTCTCTCTCTCTCTCTCTCTCTCTCTCTATATATATATATATATATATATATATATATATATATATATATATATATATATATATATATATCGAATATGTATGCTGGATTTTTTATTTTATTTTTTATCAAAGTCTCGTGTAATGACTCCCTGCATTAGGATGTTAGGTTACACAAATTTATCATATCTATATGTTATTTTATATAATTTCAATTAGGGGTGTACATTGAGTCGAACCGTCTCAGCTCAACTTGGCTCGAAATCGGCTCGACTTAGTCCTCGAGCCTGACTGGCGACTCAACTCGGTTCGGTCAGCAACTCAGGCCAGTTCAAGCTGAATTTGAGCCAAGATCGAGCCAAGTTCACCAGTGCAGTATTTCCACAAATAGTTAGATTGCACCTTCAAAATTTCACTGTATGTAAAATATCAACAATGGTTTTACAAGTATTTTATCAAACACCTTCTAAGCGATATAAAAACTAAGAAAAAAAAATGATATTTGTTTCATGTACATACCTTCCTTGCCACCTGCCACACTTCGTTGAGTCATTTCAGCAAACGCTGGGTGAGCAACATCAATATCAAAAAAACCGAGTCACAGAACTGGTTCGATTCAAGCTGGGTTCGATCCCGAGTTAAGTTGACCTGGGGCCCGCTCGAACTTGCATTGAACTCATTTTCGAGCTAAAAAAATCAGCTCGACTGAGCTCGACCTTAGCTTCGAATCCAGTTGAAACCAGCTTTTTCGAGTCGAGTCCAGCGAGCTAACCTACACCCCTAATTTTAATACTTTGAATTGAATATGTGATAAATTTAAAACTCAAGTTGATAACATGAAAGTAAACAAGGGAGATTCAGTACGCACACTTCAAATAATCTCATGGTTACAAAAGTTATGTAAGGGGCTAAGTTTTTGGTATTTTCATTTTATACCAATCAGAATGACCTTATAAAACGTTTAGAAGGCATATAAAAATCAAGGTGGAGCTTAGAAAGTTTCAACGGTGGTAAATTATTTTCTAAGTAGAAAGTTTCAACGGTGGTAAATTATTTTCTAAGTTTTCCCTCTCGTATGGCCTTTTTGGGTTTTGGATCACTTGATTTTTTGTATTATGTTCTAAAATTAACTGTAAAAATGGATGGACGGGTTGGATTTCTCACAAACATCACGGTGGGCCCCAACTACCATCCTTCTTAATAAAGCCTTTGCAGTAAATCCGCGTCCGACGGATACAAGAGAACCTCTTTTCGGTTGACGTACCCAGACCCAACACAAAAGACAAAAAAAAAGAAGCAGGCGGAATATTGTTAATAAAAACGATAGCGACAGGAGAATTGAAATCTAATATAAGATTCGCGCGACTAAGATATTGAATAATAGATTCGCGGTATGTATGCTAACGTTGAAAACATAGGAGAGATCGGTTCCTTTCATCAGGTGGGTTTCATTATTAAAATTCTCTGTTCCACAAATGAATCGATTTTACTCATTAAATAGCCCATATTTATATCAAAATATTAAAAGCTGTCTAAATCTCATTTAGATATTTGTAGCCTTCATATGAATGGACCAGATTAGATTATAGTTATGAGAGATTTCAATGAAGGAAACACATGATGAATGGACCAGATCTAACTGGGTGAGACACGTTGGGAAGGATCACAGGGGGGCAATTGGGGGGAAGCAGTAGTGGGAAGTAAAAAAGGCAAGAAGCTTTCTGTAGTCAGTTCCAACGTGGAAAATCACTGCTTCCCGACTGATACATGCCATCACTAGGATTGGACGTATGATGAAACTCAGTGTCTCAATTTCCATGCATTGGGAGCTGTTGTCTATCTCCGTTCAAAAATGAGGAAAGCTTTTATACTGTGGCAGTGTGTGGTAGTTGATACACTGGCACTTTGAATCAGAAGTTAGGTTCGGTCCAACCAATCTGATAGTTAGAATCTGGCAGTGTGTGATAGTTACAATGCATGTATACACTGCGTGAAAATTATATGCGCCTGCGTATACAGCACCATACGTTCTAGAGTATTAATTAATTAAATAACTCCACTGAGAAACTAGGGGTGCACTTTCGCTTCACACGTGGACAACAGGCACACGTGTGTATAATCGGACGTGCTGATCCGGCTGTCCTCTAGATTCCTTACACTTAAACCATGCAAAAATGATCATAAAGTGGGCAATACGTGCACATTCAATTCAAACCACTCCTTTCTATAACCGTTCATTTATTTCGGACGCAGTTTGGCTAGTGGTCGGTACTATGTGGGCCCACCATAACTATGTGTTTTATCCACACGGTACATTCATTTTTACACATCATTTTAATAATTTATCCTGGATCAAAATCTCAGGTGGATCAGACCATGGCGAAACATTACAGCGTGTTTGGCCAGACCAATCCCATGAGATTAGGAGGGATAGAATGGATTTGGGATTAGGAGGGATAGAATGGATTTTAAGGTACTGATGGTGGTGTCAGTGTTTGTCCTTTGATCCCATGGTTTCGGAATGGGATATACAGCTGCCTGTTTGGACCGTCCCAAATGAATGAGTTTGCATCTACACTGCTTCTTGTGGTGTGCTCCACTCACTATTTTATATTTGTCTTAAAACATGTTTATGGATAAATGTAGGCCGATGAAAATGATGGACGGAGTGGATATCTTATTGATATCTTGGTGAGCCCCACATAGAGGTGAAAATTCACATCCTGGGATTGACAGAATCCATGTTAGCTAAGGGCATTGTTTACCAGGGCGAGGTACATCCGGCCATCCCAGGCGAGGTACATCCGGCCATCCCAAATGGGAGATGGGATGAGATGACGCAAGATAGCCCTCCTAATCCCATCTAATACACCATATCCAGCGCCTGGCCAAACAGGTCCATTGTAATGTCTACCATTAAAAACTTCTTATGCCCATTGTAATGTTTATTTGACATCAACGGTAGATTAGGTCATACAAACCTGGATGAACTAAAAAAAAAAACAAATATCAGCTTGATCCAAAACTATTGGAGCACCAAGAAGTTTTTAATGGTTAGAGTTCAATCAACACTGTGTGGCCCACTGGATATTTTGATCTATCTCAGTTTTGGGTTCACGTGATAAAATTATCTAGAAAAATGGATGGACGGCATGGATGAGATACATACATCATGTTGGGGTCCACTGGGGGAGCAGCCAATCCGTTTCCATTTATTTCTGCATCTGTCGCATGTTAATGATTATATACAGGTGGTTCTTTTGTTTATGGATTCTATACGTTGGTTGGGTCATCCGAATATCGGCTCTGATGTTTAGCACGTGCTCCTTGTGTTCACGTGCGAGGCGAATGCACTCGAGCAAGACAGCTCTATTTCTTAGAAATATTATAATAATCCAAGATCTAGCTTATACGAAAAGAGAAAAGGAGTGTTTTGAGTTATGAGTTGAATTTCTATCCAGACTTGTGTGTACTGTTTGAAGTACACTTCCTTTGCTGGGCTCGCAGTTTTTACTGTGCTTCCTTCTCTCTCTTTCTATCTTCCTCATCTGAAACTGCACTTCTCTGTGTTTGTCCGTCCTTCCTCGACCTTGACGAGAGAGTTTTCTGAAGTGATAGATTGATACATCAAAACCCCCAAGTGCCAGGTGCACCTCGGGAGCACCACAATCTATGCTCTATGCTCTCTTAGTCAGTATTGAGAAATACTCTGGCAGAGAGTGATGGGTGATAAGCAGGCAGTCAGAAATTACTCAGAAACAGCTTACGTGGCATGCAAATAATTCAAAACAAACAGTAAAATATGGGCTCCAGCTTAAGATGTATCGTGAATAAACAGCTTAGTCTTATTTATTGGACGGTTAGAAATGAAAACACGTGTATGAGACTCAAGAGCTTAGAATTTCTCAAGCCACGTGTGCCATGTCGGAAACGGATTGGCTACTCCCCCTGCCACCAGCCATTGCTGGTGGTCGGTGCTCTGTAGGCCCAACATGATGTATGTGTTTCATCAATGCCGTCCGTCTATTTTTCTAGATCATTTTAGGGTGTAAGACCAAAAATGAGATAAATCCCAATCTCAAGTAGACCACATTATAGGAAAAAGTGTTGAATGAGTTTCAATCATTAAAAACTTTTTGGGGCCCATAAAAGTTTCCGATCAAGCTGATCTTTGTTTTTTCCCTTCATCTAGGTTTGTATGACATAATTAACAGATTGGATGTCAAGTAAACATTACAGTGGGCCTTAGGAGGATTTTAATGGTGGATATCCAATCACTATTGTTTTCCTATGGTGTGGTCCATTTGAGATTTATATCCCTCTCATTTTTGGGATCAGGCCCTAAAATAATCTGTAAAAATGGATGACCGTCATGGATGAAATACATACATCATGGTGGGCCCACAGAACACCGGCCATCAGCCACCGGGCTAGTGGCAGGGGGAGTAGCCAATCCGTTTCCATGTCTAAGTGCCCGCGTACCTAGACTCGTATGCAGCCGGAGTACCAAACAACTCCCTGGTCAATGTTTACTGTGGCTGGAACCAGTCAGGAGTAGGTGGGCCACACCATTTTCCTGACGGCCACATCTGGATGATCTCTAACTCTCTGTTGAATGTGAACAATTTGCAACGGCTGTTTTTAGATGGAGAACGCTTAAGCTATGTACTAATTAACGTACATAAATCTACTCCGTCCATCAGCTGCACTACCCCTTGTTTGTCCTTGATCCAAAAAACCAGGGTGATTCAACACTCATGTGGGCCACTCAAAAAATTATACAAAAACCTCTAAATTCTCGCAGTATTGCCCACATGCGTTTTGGAATACTGTGATTTGGCATAATCCGTTCATCCTGATAAGTCACGTCAGATGAATGGATTAGATGGCATTTAAACACCAAGGTGGGCCCTATATAAAACTAATGATGGGTGTGGCGTATCCAACTTTTGGATTGTCGTGATTTTTCTAATGCACTGATTAAATGAGGCAGCCTACCTGATGGACGGCCTGGATCTCATGAAAGTCCCACCCATGTGGCTATATAGGTTTGCGAAAGTAAACCTGAAGGTACCTAGCGCCAGGTACGCTAGCGCGGTACGTTCTTTCTAGATGCCTATTGGGCCAATGAAGATGGAGTTGCTTATCATGGGGTTTGGTGGGAATGGTTCCCACCATTGGATGACGCGCATATACTAGATCCAGACCGTTCATAGATAGTGTAAACTGTGGATATGCCCTTGGCAGTAAAAAAAGAAAAACAGATAGAGAAAAAGGGCTGCTGATCAAGCTGGTAACACTTCTATGTGAAAGAAAAACAAGTTGTCAGGAAAAAAAGTTGAGCGTACATATTCAACGTACACGTGTTGCTCCCTTGATGAATGTGCTGTCCTATTTTTTTTGGTACTTTGACATTTTCACAGTGTGTTCTATCTAGTGAATGGCTTAGATTGAACACTCGTACGCAGTATGCGGTGGCCCCGCATCCCATGGAAAACCAGTTATTTCTGTTTTTGGTTATTTTGAACCGTTGTATTTAAACAAAAGCAGAAAGGATGGGTGTAAGTTGTGGCGGGTAATGCTCTAACGATGTAAGTGCATGGAAACTTCCCATGCACCCAGTTGCATTTGGACTCGTCGACCACCACGTCTCCTATCTGTACCGTCAATTACGTCTAGTTCACTCTTATTAGTTGGCCATGAAAAAATCATACCGATTAATCCGTCTAGTCAAGTGACACAGAAAAATGGATGGACTAGATAGTTCTAGAAGAAAAAGGGGGTTGGACCTAATGGATTGTTCAGATCGGTGTTTTGAATGCAATCAAGTCCAAATGCAACTGTGTGCATGGGAAGGTTTATGTACACTTGGCCCGCTGTATCCTTTTTTAACTGTCTTGTCCGTAAAAGAGAAGAAGTCCACGAGATGATCAGACGATCAAAACCGTTGAAACTCGCTGAAACTGTGTCACCATTCCACGTGAAGATGAATTTAGAACGTTGAAGTGAAAATTTTCACAACATTAAAAGTCGAAGGTGCATCATCTTAACTACAGCTTATTTAAGTGTTAGTAGTGAGAACATGTACGGTTCGGATCATCCAACCATCTCAGCATGTGGACCCTAGTGATTGGACTAGACGAGCTGGCTATCCTGAGTAGCAACACGGATAAACACAGCTATGCACAGGCGTACACGCCACAGTAACTAAACCAGCAAAATCATGGGCCCCACTTTACACGGGTCATGAACGAAAATTTAGATTGAAACATGTCTTAACTAACTGATTCGTGGAGATAATGGACGGTTGAAAAAAAAAAAGTTATAAAAGGAAGTACATTAATGCGATTATGATGACCAATCAGAATATCGGACGGTTTATTTTGAGTTACGTGTAAAATCGATGGGATATATTGCATTCGTTGAGGCCATCGATCAGAACCGTCCGTGTTGAGTGCGCTAATCTCGATGGGACACGGTATGAAATGAGAAGGAAGTATGAGCAGCTGAATTTAGCCCATTGGGGAAATATTTTTACAGGGAAGCGGATTGGGTGGTGACCCCAACAGGTGGTGTCAGGGGCTGTGGGGCCCACCCTGATATATGTGTTTATCTATGCCTTTCATCAGTTTTTCCAGCTCATTTTAGGGTAAGAATGTGAAAATGAAGCAGATCAAAAGCTCATGCAGACCACATCATAGGAAGCAACGCTGAGTGAATATGCCCACCATTAAACACTTTCTGGGGGACACAAAAGTTTTGGATCAAGCTGGTACTTGTGTTTTCTCTTCATTTAGGTATATATAAACTTATCAATAGGTTGGATGGAAAATAAACATTGCAATGGATCCTAGGAAGGTTTTAACTGAGGATGTCATTATCCCCGTATTTTCCTTTGTTGTAGTCCATTGTTGAGATTTAAATAATGCATAATTTTCTCCATTTATATCTTGGTTTTATGAACATAAATTAATTTAATATTTTATTTTACTCATGTATATGTTGGAAGGTGAATTAAGAGCTTTGATTGAAAAATAGTGTTAAAAGTATAGATTTGATGCTCAAGAATCACTAAGGCAAAGGATGGTTGAAGAATTTACATGCTAATGATCCAAGAAAACCAAGTAAGGAATAAAGAAAATCGAAGATTTGAAGGAAAAAATCCTGAAATCGTCTTGAAAAAGTGTATTCTGAAACTCTAAAGTCTATTTGAAAAAACTGCACAGAGTGAAGTCTGTTTTAACAAACTGTGGAGCGAGAAGTTTATTTTGAAAAACTGCATAAATTTGAGGTGGTTTTTAAAGTTTTTCAACTTTATACGAAAATTGGAGTTCCTCACTTATAAATAGGGCTTCTCAGGGCATTCATAAACATCATTAAAAGCATTCAAGTGCAAGATTTAAGATTTTTAAAGGGTTTTTAATTTTATAAGTTGTTTTTTTTTTTTTTTAATTTTTTTTTTAAAGATCTTTTCTATTTGCATTTATTTATTTCTTGTTGCTTTCTTTTTATATTCTAATTATGTTTTTTTTTTTTTTAAGTTCCCTCTAGCCCAAGTTAGAAGGGAAACACATGGATTTAATAATTCTTTAAATTATAATGATTGTATGTTTTAATGATGAGAAGAATGATGTATGCAAGTTATTTATTATTTAGGTTTTATTTTTTATTCTCTTATGAGATTCATATGTTTCCATCATATGAGATCCACATTGATGGATAGGCTTATCATAGATCAATTAGATTTCCTAGATAAGAGAGGTTCTCAACCTGTTATGTTTCTTTGATTTTCATTATCTTATAGATATGAATTCTTAAAATCACTGGCGCTTGAGAATATATATCAATAGTGCAAATTCATGATTTTCTAATCTTTTATATCATTTATTAAAATATTTAAACTGTTTTATTTTCCGATTAAGCTAACCATAATGCTCAGATCTTAGTTGTTTTATCTAAGTCATCATGATTTTGGAACATTAACCTATGTGTGGAACTTTGAAATTTGGGTGTTGTTTTCAAATTAATTGAATTACATCCATTCAAAACTCCTAAAATTTAATCATCACTTTAGCTTTTTTTTTTTTTTTGTTTTTTTTTTTTTTTTTTACTTAGTTTGTTTTGCATTTGATTTTCTTATTCTCACAATTCATCTCCTATGGGATCGACCTTGTATTCACGGAATATTACTTACGAACCTCTGTATTTGGAGGCAAGCAATCATCCATCTAAGGTTTGGATCCGCTTTCTCTCAGCTTACACCTTGACATGATCCGACAAAACCAATGAAAGTCCTGGAATGGTTTCATGGTGGATGTTTCTTTTTTGTGTCGTGGTCTATTTGAGCTTCGTATTTCCTTTCCTTTCGGCTTATGCCTTAAAATTCATAAAAATTTCCTATATATGTTATGGTGTACTTAAACTTTAGATATGGTTTCTTTTCTTTTAGAGTTGTAAATGGTTGGATTTAGAATGGGTCCAGCGGAAATTAAACTACCTATTTACTAAATGCAATTGAATCTAAATTTTAGACCCAAACCCTTTTACTAAATCAACGAGCCCAGGCCTAGGTTGGACTTGAGTTAACCCTATCAAACCCATTTATAAATGGGTCTACGTCTTATAAAGGAAGATCCACCCAAACTCATTTATAAATGGGTCAAGTCTAATGAGTCTGATTAAGAGATATCTAGATCTTGAACTAGACTCATTTAAAAACGGATCTAATGGGTTGGGGTTACCTTAATTTTATCAAGATTAATCAATAACACTTAATAATAAAAATGTCAATTAATAAAAAAAATTTAAATTTAACTTCTCGTAATAACAAAAATGTAAATAATGGCACAGGTAAAGATCGGAATGAAAGAGATGAATTGAAAAGAAAAAAAGAAAAAAGAAAAAAACTTAGCCTGATATAGAACTTATGCGGCCATATGAATGTTTCAGTTGTGGTCGTTCAATGCCCAATATTTCTTCTCATGTGGCTCACTTGAGTTTTCGATCTGACTCGTTTTTTTGTCTCATATCTTAAATTGAGCTGGCAAAATGAATGGACATGGCATATTTCTCACAAACATCACAGTGAGCCCTAATTAACATTTTAGTGCAGGAACTACCTACAAAAGCCTTTAATATGCAACCTGCGTGCATCCAAATTTACCGATCTGTACTCTGCTTTATATTCTTATTCGGACATGGAATGGATTTCTCATTTTCTCACGGTACTTGAGCAGGTGTGAGTCTGAATGGATGCCTCGTAGCATATAGACCAGATCCATCCCTTTACTAAATGGGTTTAGGTTAGGTCAGGCTAACTCTAATATAAAGAAAACCATATCCTATTTAACAAACGAACCGGGGCCAAATCGAGTCATGTCAACCCTATTTTCTTCTCGGCTTACTTTACAATGAGCGGGCAAAACCGACAAGAGGCATGGATATAAAACAAGAGCATCATGGTGGGTCCCACAGCACCCAACACCAGTATACCACTTGCTGGGTGGTGTTGGGGTCAGCACCCATCCGTTTCCTATTCACAACCGACTGTTATTTGATAGTATGGCAGTGAACGACGCTCGGTACGCACACGCAATGCTACATAGACACTTGACTGTAATTTTAAGTGCAAGCGTATCATCTGTCACACTTTTCCAGAGTATCAAAGTCTTTCTCTATTTCAATAACTAACTAAATCAACGATCAAATAGCTTTTCGTCATGGTTACTGAATCAAATACCATTCAAAATAGCACCCACAAGATGGACGCTCCCGATCATCCAGACACCATTTAACCTTCTCCGGACGTGCACAGTACCCGTACTCATGCATACACCAAAAAGACAAGACAAACACAGAAGAAGAGAGAGACAGCAAACCCCCCCTCATGAGATGTAGCTGTAGAAGTAGAAACCGCAGCAGCAGCATCCCATCTTCTACTGCAACCACCACAGCGAAATGGACGTCTTCACCATCACCATTCCCAGCAGCAGCAGCAGCAGCACATGGATGGACAGCAGGATATGGAGCAGACTCCCACAGCGACTCCTCGAACGTGTAATCGCCTTCCTCCCTCCTCCCGCCTTCTTCCGATCCCGCTGCGTATGCAAGCGCTGGTACGCCCTCCTATTTTCCGACAGCTTTCTTGAAATGCACCTCACCCTCTCTCCTCGACTGCACTGGTTCGTTTTCTTCATTAACAAAACTCCATTACCGACCGCCGTCTATAACAACAACAACAACCTCACAACCAGAGCCAACAACGATTCAACCGTTGCCTGCCAAGGTTTCATACTCGACCCACGTGATAACACCTGGTACCGCCACGTGTTCAACCTCATCCCGCCAGGATTCTCGCCAGTCTCTTCATCCGGAGGCCTGATTGCTTGGGTCTCCGATCACGCAGCTGAGAAAAATCTAATTCTCTACAACCCACTATCACGTGCCATCGCCCAATTACCCCCAACGCAGCGGCCAAGGCTCTACCCGACCGTTGGGCTCGCTGTCGGGCATTCGTCGCTCAACGTAGTTGTGGCGGGAGACGACATGATATCGCCCTTCGCTGTAAAGAACCTTACGACGGAGTGCTTCCACGCCGACGCTGGTGGGTTCTTTTCGATGTGGGACATCACCTGCCCGCTTCCGAGACTCTGCAGTCTGGAGTCGGGTCGGATGGTTTTCGTCAGCGGCAAGCACTACTGCATGAATTACAGCCCGTTCAGTGTCCTGGCCTACGACGGGTCGGCGAATGAGTGGTGGAAGATTCAGGCTCCGATGCGGAGGTTCCTCCGCTCGCCGAGCCTGTTGGAGTGCCGTGGGAAGCTGGTGTTGGTGGCTGCTGTGGAGAAGAACAAGCTCAACGTGCCGAAGAGCGTGCGGATGTGGGGGTTGCAGTCGTGCGGGCGGACGTGGGTCGAGGTGGAGCGGATGCCCCAGGAGCTTTACGAGCAGTTCGCTGAAGCGGAGGGAGGCCGCGGGTTTGAGTGCGTCGGGAATGGGGACTTCATTGTCATGACGATCTGTGGATCAGATGCAGTGCTGCTGTTCGACTTCTATCGGAAGGGATGGAATTGGGTCCCACCATGCCCGTTTGCACCTGGCCCGGGTCTGCGTGGATTTGCATTTGAGCCCCGTTTGGCCACTCCTGCTTTGGGATTGCTTCATCCTTCATCACTCTCTTTCTAATATTTCAAAGTCTGGTAGTTAGTAGTTAGTAGTGATCTTGTACGTGTGGCAAATCATGTAATTGATATGGACCAAAGATTCGCTGGGCCCCACCACAAATGAGGTTGCATTGAAATCAGATTGTTCTAGTAACCCAATCACAACCTTCATTGGTCTACATTCAGTGAGCAGTACTGATCATATGAATGTGATTTTTGGACCGTGAAGATTCCTTATAGGGCCAATCAGATGAACGGTCCAGATCTCATGCATGTGTGCCACGTGTGCCAAGATCGATCATTCTACTATAATAGCAATAGCAATAGTAGGGATAGTGCTTGTTATATCATGCATGTTTGGTTTTCACAAGAATGCTGTTTTTGAACTACTCAGGATGGATTCGTGTTATTAGATATACATACATGGCATTTTCTGTTGTTTGTTTTGGGTATTAGTGTGGTGGATGGATTTCTTTTTGTCTGTTGGATTGATCCTTTTTAGATACTATATCATTCTCCTATGATTGCTTTGGATTGGTATTTTTAGACTGGAGGAATAATGATGTATATGAGCTTTTGATTGGTGTCCATAATCATGGTATTGATGGGAGAGATGGTAATATTTGATTGGTGTTATTTTGAGGTGGCCCACTTACGAGTTGGGCCATTGTCAGAATCTTAGTTCTGCAGGAACTTTTTGATTGGTACGCAGGGAAAAAACATAGTATTGATTTGAGAGATGGTAACATTTGATTGGTGTGATTTTGATGGATGGCCCACTTGTGAGTTGGCTAATTTTCTAAATCTTAGTTGCAGGAACCTTTTGCCCAGAATCCTTGGACCGTCCGCATTCATTTACGACTCATGCATAGGAACTTTTTTACTGGTGTTAGAAAAGCATACCATGGATGTGAGAGCTGGAGGTGCAGCCGATGGAGATGACGGCGGCGACAGGGCGCAGATGCGGCGGTGGTACATTATGACGGTGGGTAAGGAAAGAAAAAGGAGTTAGGGTTAGGGTTTGAAAAACTCTAGATATGTTATTATGGTAACCAGATTAGGGTTTCCTTCTCTCCTCTTTTATTTATAATAACATAATAATGTAATAGTCTTATATTGCAAAGGCCAACAAACTATTACCGTCCACACGCACACCACTCACTTTAATAAAAACATTTGATTGATGTGATTTTAGGGATGGTCTGAATCTTCTGCTACAGCTCTTCCAACTGTCCATCCAGGTGCACTACAATTTTGAACTTTTACTAATTATTTATACTTACTAATAATTTGAAATGATCACATACAATGAACTTTCACATTCATCCTTTTTTTTTTTTTTTTTGGCGGGGCCTACCCATTATATGAATGAATCCCAAATCCAAAACTCAGGTGGGAAACACCATGAAGAGCCATATACTGTCACTCCTAAAACAGATTCTAAATGGAGCCATGATCTGCGATTACCTAACAGTGACGGTGGTAAGCCTTATTAGTCCATAATGGTCCGCTATGTCGTCAGTGTATATATATATACACACACACACACTTGATGACTTGGTTGGATGACAAAATCATGGACCTCACATTTTTTAGAAAGTTTCTGTGGTATGTCTTCCATTTTTCACTTTGGTGTTGCCCACTGAGTTAAGGATCAGGTTAGATTTTTCAGATCTAGGAATACAATGGGGGAGTATCCAACTGATGGTAACTATGTATGTAAACATTTCCTATTTAGTGTGCATTACTTGCAAGAGCTATATCATGATTATCCTATTATTATGGAAATTGTGGCGATCCACTGATTGTGTGGTTACGCTGAGTCACCAGCTGTCCATGTCTTTTGACGCTGTGGCTAGATCGACAACCATCGGTTTGGGCCGATTTTCCATCATATGTGATTATTATGATGTGGACAACCTTTTCTCATGAATTGGAATGAAATGACTATAGCTGCTGCATGTGATAATTTCTCTTTGGTTCCCTATTTGAATATGCTACTGGTTGCAACTTGGTTTGGGTCACAACCCAAGCCTGATCGGTCCAACCACTTTAGGTTAGGTTTGGTTGGGTTGAGGTTGGAGTTAGGTTGAGCTTGGTATGAAAATCCTCAGCCTGAATTGGTTAGCTTGCCTTTGCCCGAGCCCCACCGTTTATACGCTGTAAAATGCACGTATGAGTTGAGACTAACATATATGAAACATAAAAATGGAACCATCCATATGTTGGATTCTATGTCATATAAGGCTATAACGATTATGGCATTCATATGCATAGAAGGCAGGGCCTATGATCGGGACTGACATGGGGCATCCAAATCAAAATTTCTGTGCTCACTAACCCTTTATTTCAAGGGATGGTGTGTCCCATACATGATTAATTAATGACGATTCTTTCACTATTTGTATTATGGACACTATATTGCGCATGCCATAATAACCTAGTTATTTTGAATGGATGATTTTGACCATCAGTATCTTTAGATGAATTTTGACAATAAAAAAGAAACTTTTTAATAGCTTCCATTTAATTCCATATATAAATCAAAGGTTGACTCATGATTATGGGACAATCGCTTAGAATGGTTATCCTGCAACTAAGTACATCAAGTGGCCTTGAAATGATTGTTCTAATGATAGGTAAGGGATGTTTAATGGTCTCCCAATTAGAAGATCCCAACTGTATACACCCTACCCTAATGACCAAGTATGAGGAACTAAACAACAAACTGAAAGCAACATGAATTACCTGCAATCTTTAGGATAGGTAAGGGATGTTTAATGATAGGTAAGGGATGTTTTAATGGTTCCAGTCCTTGCCCAAGATGTTTAATGATTGTTCTAATGATAGGTAACGGATGTTTAATGGTTTCAGTCCTTGCCTGAGTGGTACTCTGAGTAGTTTCAACATGAGGTCTTGGGTTCAAAACCCATAGGTGGTGAAATCCCACTATGGTGTATGGCGGGTGCGTGGCTAGCTCCCATTTTTCCCCGAGGGTCCAGCTGCTAGCAAATAACCCCAAAACCCAATCTAAATTGACCCAAGTCTTCTTCAAGCCCGGCCGAATGTAAAAAATGAGCTAAAAAGTCTTTTGTCTTCTAGTGGAAATACAAAATCAGTTGGCACCTTTCGACGAATTAGAAACTGCCAAGGGACACCCAAGATTGCAACAAAAGTGAGAGAGACAGGAGAATCTATCATATCCTAGCCATCCACCTCATCTTAAGCGTCAAGCCTACCCAAGATATCAACACAAGCCTTCGAAGTGGTTCAACTCATTAAGAGTAGGCTCAAGTTCTAAGTTCCACGATCATCTTATTTTAAGAAGATGTGTCATGATTCTTATCTCTCATCTCAAATCTTCTGCATGTCCTTTACTTTGCTTGTTTACATATACTGCAACCATCTCCTTCTTGTACGCTCCCTACTTACGTACAGAGTCCTTCAGGTGTATTGTTTGTTTCTTATTGAGTCCTGAGATCCTGATACATCAAAACCCTATGATCATTCTATTTTGTCTTTTCTTTGAATGATGCATCTCTTTGGATATGGTTGATGTGGATTGTCCATATATCGTGTGGGGCCCCACTTTGATGTAAGCAATCCATCATGTGGGGCTCACTTTTGATATGCCCATATGCATTATATGGGCCCACCTTTGATATGGACTATTTATCATGTGGAATCCACCTTCAATATGGGTCATTCATTATATGAGCTTACCTTGAAAAAATTATAAAGAGAATGGAAGAGAGCAAGATGTGAATTACTTGGAAAGTTTTAAGGATAAACTTGTTAAAAAATTAGACCTAATGTTTACTTGCTTAAGCCGAATAAACTATGTTTTAAAAAGAAATCTCTACCCAACTTATAAAATCGGATCTTATTTGCTACTTTCTAAACATATAGAATCGGACCTTAATTCAAACCGTCTAAAAGCTTTTTTTTTTTTTTTTTTTTTTTTTTTTTTTTTTTGTTTTTTAGAAATAAACAAATAAGCTCTTCTTTGTATAAATGTTACATGACCCCTGATATTTTTGTATTTTCATTTCATCTTAATAGAAATGACTTAATGATTGATATGGACAATACATAGACATCACGGTAGATTGGGAAGAGAGGTTTCAAAGGTAGGCATTTCACTACTACTTTTTCCATTTGCGTGGCCACTTGTCATATTGGTCTCATTTTTGGGTCCAGATTTCTCACAAGCATGAAGATGGCCCATCTAGCTTTTTTCAAGGAAGTTACTTCATGAGGGAAACGGATTGGCTGGTGTACATCACACCAGCTATATAACTGCTGTATTGACGTCAGCAAGTTTTGTGGGTTTGATCATAAGGTATGTGTTATGTCCAAACCATCCTTCATTTGGCGAGTTAGTCTTAAGTCTTGAGACGAAAAATAAGATAGATCAAACTATCAAGTAGACCACGATGAAAACAAACAGTGGGAGTGTCTACCATTGAAACCTATTTTGGGTTATAGAGGTTTTGGATCAATATGAAAAAAAAATTTCCCTCTAAATTCAGGTCTTTGAGACCTTGTGAACAGATAGGATGGAAAATAAACGTTATGGTAGGCTCTGCGGATTGTTTAATGGTGAGAATCATTGTCTCCTCTGCTATTTGTGGTGTGGTCCGATAATCTTTGGATATGATTCATTTTTTGGATAATGCTCTAAAATGATCTCTAAAAATAAAAGAACGGTGTAGATAATAAATACATCAATGTGGGGGCAATGTAGCTTTGATCTCCTTACAACTCGGAGCTCGAGGAGCGTCAGTGCTCGTCTTCACAGCGACACGTACCTAAGCAACTGGTGTGAGGTACACTAGCCAATCCGCTTCCCTTCGTGAGGCTTTGAAAGCAATCCCTGTCCGAGTGGGACCGCGTGAAAGAAGGAAGCAGATTGCGTGGTGACGACCTCCATGGTTTGTTGACGTCATCAAGTTTGTGGGATTCATTATAATATATGTGTTATATCCATACCGTCCATCCATTTTACGAGATTATTTTAGGACATGAATTAAAAATAGGCAGATCAAAAGTTCAAATGGGCCACACCACAAAAAGCCGTGACGATTGAACTCCTACCATTGAAAGCTTCTTGGGCCCACGGAAGTTTTGGATCAAGATGATATTTGTGTTTTCCCTTCATCCAGGTCTTTATGACCTTATAAACAGGTTGGATGGCAAATAAACAATATGGTGGGCCCTGAGAAGCTTTCAACGGCACGCATCACTATCCACACTGCTTTTTGTAGTACGGTCCAGTTGAGAAATGAATCTGCCTAATTTTTTTGACCCTCGACCTAAAATGATCTAGCCAAATGCATGGATAAACGGTGTGGATATATAACATTCATCATGACGCAGCCCACATAGCCAATCCACTTCCAGGGGAAAGCAAGAGTCGAGAGAGACGTATTTACCTGCAAGAGAGCAGCGAGCTTCTAATTAACGTCGCTCAATGTGGAAAGATACGAATTTCACTGAGATTCTCCAAATATGTCAACTTGAGAATAGAGATTCCCGCAGTTTTCAATCTCGTTTTGGATTTAAGATAAAAATTGTGAGGAGAACTCAAGATTAGGAATGTCTGCTTTCATCTCTTCAATAACTGATAGTTTCATTTAAATGAAATGAAAGCGAAGGAGAAAGATAAACAACTCCCAAATATATACATATATTTAATAGTAATGACCACTTCGAAAAAAATTAAAAATAAATAATAATAATAAAAAATCTAAAAGTATTGAACACGTCGCTAGAGAGAGAGAGAGAGAGAGAGAGAGAGAGAGAGAGTTACGACCTGGGTTTTGGCGGTGGACATGGGATCGAGTGAAGGGACGAGGTGAGAGCGGAATGGATTTAGGTGTCTTCTTTGGTCGACCAATGGTGAGAAAAAAAAAACTATAGGATTGTTAAAGGGATCCAATCCCTGCTGCAAAGCTGTTTGGAAATAAACTTCATGTCCTTCATTCATTCATTTCTCATTTTTATTTACAACTTTTCCCACTACACACCCAACTTTTCCCACTACACGGATGTGGGGATGTCTTCCCTAAAACTAGGACTAAAAACAAGGAAACTACCTAAAACTCATGCATGAAATAAGGAACTAATACAACCACTACTGACCTTACTTGCAAACATGCCTAAAACCATGCCTAAATACATGCAAACAGAATGACCACTTCCGGTTTGCAAACATCCCCTCCTCCTTAAAAAGAGCCCTTGCCCTCAAGGGCTATCTCTGGAAACCTCATCTTCAATTCTTCAAGATTTTCCCATGTGGCATCTGCAGGAGATAGACCTACCCAATGCACCAATGCTTCAGCTTTCCCTCTTTTTGTGCGCTTGTCTAGTATTGCTTGAGGATTTGGAACCATTCGAGACTCTTCATCTACTTCAGGAAGTTGTTCGATCACCTGCTTAATATCCCCAATCTTGGGTTTGAGCAATGAAACATGAAACACCGGATGTATCCTTGAATCTTTTGGCAAGTCAAGCTTGTAAGCAACGCAACCAATCTTCTCTATTATTTTGAATGGCCCGTAATACTTGGGAGTGAGTTTCATATTTCGCCTAAGAGCAAGGGAAGCTTGCCTATAGGGTTGGAGTCTAAGATAGACCCAATCTCCTATAGAGTAATCCTTTTCTCTATGGGACCCATCATAAACCTGTTTCATACGAGATTGAGCTTTTTTCAAGGTCTCACGCAACTCCTTCAGCACCTTGTCCCTATGAAGCAGCTCATCTTCCACAGCTTGTACCTTTGCAGTGCCGGAAATATATATAAGATAATAAAGTTGGAGGGGTGCTACCATACACTGCCTCGAATGGAGTCTTCTTGATCGCTGAATGCATGCCAACTTGTATTATAGCAATACTCCACCCATGTCAGCCATCACATCCATTCTTTTGGTCTGGTTCCACTGAAACAACGGAGATACATCTCCATGGTGCGATTGGTTATCTCTGTCTGCCCGTCGGTTTGCGGGTGGTAAGAGGAGCTAAAATTGAATTGGGTCCCATGCAGTTGGAAAAGCTCCTTCCAAAACGCACTTGTGAAAGTTGGGTCTCGGTCACAAACTATGGATTCAGGCATACCATGAAGCTTAAATATTTGATCAAAGAAAACACGAGCAACCCCTACAGCCGTATATGGATGCTTCAATGGAACAAAATGACTGTATTTAGATAGGCGATCTATCACCACAAAAATTGTTGACTTGCCTTGAGAGGGTGGAAGTCCCTCCACGAAGTCCATGCTAATGTGCGACCAAATTTGTATAGGGATTGGAAGAGGTTGGAGAAGTCCAGCCGGTTGTCTGTGCTCAGCCTTGTTCCGCTGACAGACATCACACTTCTTGATAAATTCTTTGAGTTGTTGCTTAAGCCCGGTCCAGTAAAACACCGCCTTCAAGTGCTTGAGTGTTTTGACTAATCCTTCATGTGTGCTATTATGAAACTGAGATAGTATATCCTGCAAGAGCGGGGAGTCATCTGCCAGATAAATGCGATCTTTAAAAAAAAGCACACCTTCATGAAACCTCCATGGGCCAATGGCATTATCTGCCAAGCATAGCTGGACTAGTCGTTGGAGCTTGGGGTTAGATGCAACTTCTTCTCTGATGGCTGAGATCCACCGTTGGAACGGGGAGAAGAAACAGCTGCAACCTCTCCTTCGTAGTTGCTTCGGGATAGCGCATCCGCCACTACATTTTCTCCCCCTTATTTGTATTTTATGGTGAAGTCGAACCCCATCAGTTTGTAGAGCCATTTTTGTTGTGCAAGGGTGGTGATCTTTTGCTCCCACAAGTACTTAAGGCTTCGCTGATCCGAGCGGACAATAAAAGTTCTTCCAAGTAAGTATGGCCTCCATTTTTGGACCGCAGAGACTAGTGCAAGCATCTCCTTGTCATAGGTTGACATGAGGAGATTCTTCCCACTAAGAGATCGGCTGAAGAATGCTATCGGTTTCTTGTCCTGCAGTAAGACAACGCCAATTCCCGACCCAGATGCGTCACATTCTACCACAAAATTTTTAGAAAAATCTGGCAAGGCGAGAACCGGCGCCCTTGTCATTGCTTGTTTCAGGTTTTTGAAAGCTTCCTCAGCAGCTTGGGACCAGGCGAACCCATCTTTTTTTAGCATTTTTGTAAGAGGCCCAGCTATTTTTCCGTAGTCCTGAATGAACTTACGGTAATAATCGGTGAGGCCAAGGAAACCTCGAAGCGCTTTGGGTGTAATCGGCTTGGGCCAATTAGTCATAGCTGCAACCTTCTCAGGATCTACCGCCACTCCTTGACGAGTAATGATGTGGCCTAAATAGGCTACCTGTGTGTCACCAAAATGACATTTTTGCTTTTTCACAAATAGCTTGTTAGTTCGTAAAATATCAAAGATCACCTTCAAATGTTGTAAATGGTCGTCCCATGTCTTGCTATAGATCAATATATCGTCAAAGAAAACAAGGACGAACTTACGGAGATGATCACGGAAGATGTCATTCATGAGGGCTTGAAAAGAGGAGGGCGCATTTGTCAGGCCAAATGGCATGACTAGAAATTCATAATGCCCACTATGTGTTCGAAAGGCTGTTTTGTAGATGTCTTGGGGGTGGACTCGAATTTGATAATAGCCAGAGCGTAAGTCTAGCTTGGAAAAGAAGAGAACACCATGTAATTCATCCAGCAGCTCGTCGATCACAGGAATTGGAAACTTGTCTTTTATGGTGACCTTGTTGAGAGCCCTATAGTCGATGCACATCCTCCATGACCCGTCATGTTTCTTGACCAGTAACACAGGTGAAGAATAAGGACTTGTGCTAGGCCGTATGACTCCTGATTTCAGCAGATCGCTCACTAATTTTTCAATCTCTGTCTTCTGAAAATGAGGGTACCAATAAGGGCGTACGTTGACAGGTTCGGTCCCAGCAAGGAGTGGGATGTGATGATTATGCTGGCGTGGTGGTGGGAGACCGACTGGTTCAGAGAAGACATCTGCATAATCATCCAATATTGCAAGGAGGGTGCTGTCGATTGCCTTGGCTTGTGGAGTAGCTATTGCATTAAGCAGTAAGACCACTCATGGGCGCCCTTGCTTTAATACTCGTTCCAGGCAAAAGTTTTCTACGAGCTTGTCTTGTGGAGATGCTAAACCCTGCAATGAGATTTCTTTTCCCAAAACTGTGAAACGCATTTGAAGGTTGGCAAAATCCCAGATTATGGGATCCAAAGTCCTGAGCCATTGGGTACCCAAGACAATCTCATATCCATCCAAGGGCAACAAGTAGAAGTCTAATAAAAGTGGGGTACCTTGGATATGGAGTGGGACTTGGTTGCACCGGCCTGGGCTGATCAACCGTTCCCCACTTGCTACGGCCACCTCAAATGGCCTCCCTTCCAACGCTTGGAGCCCAACTTTAGCAGCCAGAGAGCTACTAATAAAATTGTGTGTGCTCCCTGAATCCACCAAAATCTTCACTGGTGTTGAAAACAACGTACCTTTCAATCTCATAGTTTGGAGAGTATGAGCTCCAAAAATTGCATTGAAAGAGATCTCGGGCGTGCTCTCACTGGCTCCTTCGACCTCTTGTGACCCTTCTCCTCCATCGTCTTCATCCTCCTCGGGCCAGCAAGCTTCAATGACAAATAGGCGTTTGCATTGATGGCCAGGGGAGTATTTTTCATTGCAGCGGAAGCAAAGACTCTTATCTCTCCTTTCTTTGACTTCTTCCGGTGTCATGCGCTTGACTGGAGAAGCCTGTGGGGTGCGTGTTGGAACTAGGGCCTGTTTGAATTTGGAGTTTTCCAGCACCGGTGGTCGGCGGATGGCCTGGTTTCGGGCTTCAAACAAACGAGCAAGGCCAATCGCTGCTTCCAGTGTGGCGGGATTTTCCGCCCTCACATCGGCTTGCAAGTTGTCACGGAGCCCACTGATGAAGCAACTAACCTGCTATATTGGGGTGACTTGACCCGCCCGTGAGAGGAGGCGTTCAAACTGTGTCTAGTATACTCTTTGACACTCCCAAACTGCTTCAATTTAATCAAGTCAGCAAAGAAATCTTGAAATTTTGTAGGACCGTACCTTGCATGTACTCCTTGTTTGAATTCCTCCCAATTCATGGCCCCATGAGTCTACTTGTGAAGTTGCAGCCACATTTGTGCATCTCCTTCCATGTGGAAGGAAGCAAGTGCCACCTTCTCTTCCTCTAAGGTGCGCTGGAATTCAAAAAACTGCTCCACCCGACAGAGCCAACTTGTGGGATCTTCACTGCATTGAATCGCGGGAAGTCGAGCTTGACTAGCTTCGGAGCACCTGAATTAATGGAAGTTCTTGTACTGGTTGAGCTGTTGTAGGCCCCCCATTGTTGCGAGGTTGAGAAGCTTCTCCCCATTCTCGCGGATTGGCTTGGGGTTCCCACCTCGACGACCAAGTTGCGAATAGCTCGGTCATCTTTTCGATGATCTTCTCTTGGCCGGCAGCAAGTGTGCTGACCTCCTTCTCTAGACTCTCCATTCGATGCTCCATTGGCTCCGTCTCTGATACCATAATGTTACGACCTGGGTTTTGGCGGTGGACGTGGGATCGAGTGAAGGGACGAGGTGAGAGCGGAATGGATTTAGGTGTCTTCTTTGGTCGACCAATGGTGAGAAAAAAAAACTATAGGATTGTTAAAGGGATCCAATCCCTGCTGCAAACAGCTGTTTGGAAATAAACTTCATGTCCTTCATTCATTCATTTCCCATTTTTATTTACAACTTTTCCCACTACACACCCAACTTTTTCCACTACACGGATGTGGGGATGTCTTCCCTAAAACTAGGACTAAAAACAAGGAAACTACCTAAGACTCATGCATGAAATAAGGAACTAATACAACCACTACTGACCTTACTTGTAAACATACCTAAAACCATGCCTAAATACATGCAAACAGAATGACCACTTCCGGTTTGTAACAGAGAGAGAGTCTAATAGTGGAACTCTCGACCAATCCTTTTTTAAGGAATTGATAAATTGTAGTCTAATAACAGCGTCCGAATTTCATCTTGGCTTCGGAACAACAACTCCTTTGTTTCCCTCACTTGATCCAAAAGCTGTTAGCGATGCAGCTCTTGATTGAATTGCAACCGTAGTCGTTGCTAAACTTTCACGGCTAGACTGGACACTGAATGTTTGTTCGCTTCCCTCATCCAAACTGATAGAGTTTTCTCTACTTGCGAAACTGATGACCGTGCCACGAACCATATTCTGCACTTTGGAGTATGCTGCCACTGATGTCTGCCTTAGAAGGCTAACCACCGCACTCGCCAGTCAACTCTGCATTACAAGAGCCCACTTTAGAACAAGCAAAAACAGGAAAAAAAATAAAATTATGTTGGTATTTTGAGATTTCATATAATAGTGCTGACTAAAAAGACAGAAATCTACGGTACATATGGCCCTTGCATTTGTCTGGTTGACCATGTTGATGGGTAAGAATTTTATAAGGTGGGTCTTATTGATCAACGGTCCGGATTGCCTTGTGCGATCAGAGTACCAGTGCACCCTACTCACTAAAGTGTGATAAGCTACAAGTGTGTCACATAGTGTTCTAGTTGGACTAGGATTACCAAATTCACGTAGAGCTTAGAGAGTGAAGTGTTCCATATTTTCCAACCCTCTAAGCTATATAAATAGTGCTGGGTCCTCAAGCCTACACACCACAAAAGCTTATATTCCCATCCTAGTCCTTCTCTTTGGGCGTGTTTGATTTTTGGGCTCAAGTGTAATTACCATGTAATGGGCAATAATTATTTACCTAGGTAATTACCACATCTTTTGTGACAATTTACTTTTTTAACACTTAAGTCCAGAAATTTACAACATCAATGTGGGGCCCATCGAGATGTATGTTACTTATCCACATCGCTCATTTGTTATGCTAGCTAAATTTATGGCATGAGTAAAAAAAATGAGGCAAATCAAAAGCTCAAGTGGACAACACCACAAGAAACAACGGGAATCGAACGCCTACCATTAAAAACTTTTTAGGGCCCTTAAAAGTTTTGGATCGAACTGATATTTGTGTTTTCCCCTTATCCATGTCTGTGTGACCCTATGAACGGGTTAGATGATGAAAAACCCTCAATACGGGCCCAGTGAAGAAAATAACTTTCAATAGTAGACGAATTAAGGCCACTGTTTCCTTTCGTGTGGGCCATTTAAGTGTTGGATCTGCCTCATTTTTTGGTTCATGCTCCAAAATGTTCTAATAAAATAGATGGACAGTTCGGATATATCATATACATTACGATGGGGTCCATATATTTAAGTCAACACTTTTGTTTTGATTTTCGAGGTGGAATTACTCTCATGTTTTCAAACAAGGTGAAAAAGTAATAATTATTTATTTACCATGATTTACATGTATCATGTAAAATCAAACAGGCCAGGGTGTAAGGTGCTGAAGACTTCATCATCCATTCATACAACATCACTGATCTCCATATTCGATGCATAGCTCGGTCCTTTACAATTCTGTATTAAGTAATTTACATGATTGCTCATGAGATCATGGGACAATTATCCAACCTTTATGATCCTGATCACCTCACCAGCAGTTTGGTTTTCAATATGAAGTGGGGCTTGGGAAAATCAGTGGGCTTGCAAATAGATGATTGAACCAAAAAAAATGGTCTACATTCACTGATCAAGCTCCATCGATTGGACAGTGGAAATTATCTAATGGGTGCGATTATGTGACACGGTCCATCAACAAAAGGCTTCCTTTTCTTAATCTTGCACTTCATCTAGCCATGACCGTGTATCATTTTCAATGGTCGCATAGGTCTCTGCCCCAAAACCAAGCTTACATGATTAAAAGATGGTAGAAAATAGAAAAGCAAAAAAAAAAAGCTGAGAATTACCTTAGTAAAGACTGAGATTGAAAAAGGAAACGCTTATATCTTGGTGAAGAAGAACCGACTCAAATCCCTGCAATGGAGAAGTCTGAGAAATGCTCTTCTTAAATACATATTCTAGCTACGACTGGCTAATATAATATTATAAGATATTAATATGATAGAATATAATATAGCGTACTACAATGAGACTGGACGCAGATTAGATACTGACAGGTTGAGTAGGTTGAGTAGCTAGACTCACTGCTGACGTTACGTCACTAAGTTCTGTGGGACCCACCATGGTGTATGTGTTGTATCCACACCGTCCATCTCCAAATAAAAGAATGAGTCAGATAAAAATCTCGAGTGGACCCCACCACAGAAAACAGTGGAGAGAGTGACGCCCACCATTAAAAATGTATAGGGACGTTTTCGATCAAGTTGAAATTTGTGTTTTACCTTCTCGTATGTCGGTCTTAACTTGACCTCAGGAAGGTTTCAACCGTAGGCGTCACTCTTCAACTGTTTTCTATGGTGGGGTCCACTTTAGATTTGGATCTGGCTCATTCTTTGTCTCATGGCCTAAAATGATCTCTTCAAACGGATGGATGGCTTGGATACAACACATACATCATAGAGGGTCCCACAGAAGTTGGTGGCGTCACTTCAGTAGCGAGTCTCGCTACTCAACCTGTCAGTATGTAATCCGCGTCCAATGAGACTGCCCACACGCGGGTCCAATCAAGCTTATGAAATTGACACACGTGTCGGAACATGGTACAATCTTAGATCCAATCCATCTATCAGAAGGGAACAACTATATTGATTTCCTAGCCAAAGGATTAGGTTAATCGAATGGTCAGATGGGCCACAGTTTGCACAGAAATGTACGGCTCTGAAAAAGTCGACTGAAAATTTCCAACCAAAATGGCAATTCTGTAATTTAAAGTGTCAATGAGGCAATTCAGTAATTAAAAGTGTGAATGAGGGTAGTTTTCGAATAATGGTCTATTTTGTCTGAATCAACTGCCAAAACCCTTTTATAATCGGTTAGTCGTTGATACGAAGTCTTTCACGCGTTGTGGCCAAACGCTGAGACGACAAATGAGAAGATAAACAAACTACGGCTGCCTGCCATTCCATACATGTTTTAAGACATTGGTGACGCACGGACCTTATGTATGGGGCCCATCATATCAACGGTTAACTTTCAAGTGTTGATGTTTGAAATTTGTGGTTTTTTGAAAAAATCAAAAATTATTTTGAAAATTTTGGGATTTTTTTTTTTTTTTTCCTCCAAAACACTTTTTGAAAAATGAAAAGTGGAAGTGTGCTTTTGTCTTACAACGAAAATGAAAAGAAAAACAGGTTACGTGTTTCAATGAGTGGTTGCTTCCTCGCGACTTTACATGAATAGTTGCGATTGCGGTGCGAGTGGTCTGAAATGAGCCGAAGTTTTATAGGTGACTGAGAACGGTCGGGTTATTAATCCATAATGGTCAGCTGTTTTGAAAACATATATTTTACGTGAGGGTAAAATGAAATAATTAACTTTATTTTATTTTTTATTTTTCAGTATTTCTAATACATGTTTCGAACAATTGAAACGCCAACTAACCCCGGCGTGACTTCGGTGGGATCCAACGAGAGTGGTCCTTGACTCTAGGGTCAACCGTTGTGTATTTTCATGACATCCATGCCTTTCATCCATTTTGACAACTCATTTTAGGTTATAATTCCAGAAGTTAAGTAGATCTAAATCTTAGGTGGACCACACCACAAGAAACGGTAGTGGTGATTGACCATTAAATAATTATTGTAAGCCACAAAAGTGACAAAGTGTGGACCACAAAAGTTTTGGATTTCATGTGGTCCTTTCATCCAGGTCTTTGCACCCTTATTAGGAGGTTGGGTGGTAAATAAACCTCAAGACAATTTTAATGTAATGTGGTCCACCAAAGATTTAGATCTGCTTCATTTTTGGAATCATGTATAAAATTAGCAGTAAATATGGATGGATGGCAGAGATTTAAGGAAAATATGTCAATGTGGCCCCCACAGTCAGGGACCCACCCAATTCAGTGGACCTGGGGATCCGCTGAAGCCCACTAAACCATGGGCTGGAACCGAGTGTTATAACTCATTCAAATAAGTGCGGAAATGCATAATGGCAGTTTTGTAATTAAAAGTGTCAATCTTGTTTTTAAATAATAGTACATTTATCAGATTGGATTGCGCCGCAGATCCTTAACTGGTCTCCGTCTCTTAAGCTGAGTCATACCTGATGACTCAAGTTGACTGACGCAGGGATGAACGTGATGAGGATAAATACTCCGAATCCACGGAGTTTCTCTGGACTCCTCACGGAGACTTCTCGAATCCACGAGGAAAGAAAACAGAAAATAGAAATAAATTCTAATAAATTCGAAATTGATTAATTGATGAATAAAAACGAGTTCACAACCCTTTAAATAGGGGTACCAAGCAATGAGAAAGAAATCAGAATCAAACTACAACTAAAACTTCTAGAATTCGCGACTTACTATAAATAGTAAACTTACTATTTATAGACGGTCGTGATGTCTACTAGTGCGCAAGGTTTTCGGCCAAAAATAGTAAGTGTCCTATTTGGCTTCACCAAACCGTTCCCCTAATTATTCTAAGCTCTTTTCACGTTGGACGCAACTCCTAAAGCCCGACGGATGAAGAGTTATAATCAAACTAAAACTTACTATTTATAGTAAAAACGAAATTAAAACAGGGAAATGACTGTCGATCCAAGGGTTTCTCGTAATTCCAAGCGTCACAACCTGGCGTAACGGGGTTGGTTGGCTAAAGTAGCTCGTTCTACCCCAAAATCATATATTTTACGTCAGGTAACTCATTCCGGATTGCGAGATACGTCTGATCTAAGGTCCAACGGTCCGGATCACTTCTGTCGTCGACCGGTCCTTTTCTGATCCATCTTGGCCATGAAACTGTCCGCGACCCGCTCTACATCATTGACTCACCCTTATGAGGCCTAAGGCCCTGTAATCCATACCATTGGTCCGTTGACTAGCATTTTGGGTGGCTAGAATCAACTGGGAAAAATCCCGCCTGGATTCTGATAACTATTTGGAGCCAATATTGAACTAATTTCTCTTTGTAAAAAAAAAAATAAAAAAAAATTCTCTTTAAGCAAGTGGGCATATTAGCATAAATGAATTTAGACCGTCCAAATGCAGTGCTTGTTCTGATGGAGAATGTCCTGAAAATTTCAGGAACTAAACAGTGATAATGATGCCATATCTTTGTTTAATTCTGACTGCATGTTGCCATTGTTTTTTCAATGACTATTGATGGCGAATACACCGTAGAAATCCCAAACAAGTTAGAGACTGAGCGGGAGAACATGGCCATCCATATAAAGGCACACATCTGTATGCACGAGATAGATGTACATGAGTGGCTCACTTTTTCTATTTTCTTTTTCTTTTTTTAAGATGCACTCACACTAATAGTGGTTTTTCACGGCAATGGGTGCTCGAACCCAGAACCTCGTGTTGAAACTTGTGAGTCTACCAGTAAGGCATGTGTAAGGACCTGACACATCTTTACAGTGGATTTTATTCATGAGTGTGGACATCAAAGTATGCGAAACTATCAAATCCCAACAAACACTTGTCAAGAGATCCAAGCAGCTCGTCATTCATTGCCCACTGCGTAGATGCATTCGCCCCCTATTAAGCCGATCTATCTATAACGTGGGATAACACAGGCTTCGGAAATTGAACTGATGAGTGAAATGAGCAATAGTCTAGTTCAACATATACATGTGTGCCTGTTCCATTAGTACTAATTCAACAAGAACATATGCCTGATCTAATCGATCATCTTCGTCGACACTAGGTGCTAATGGTAAGGTTTCATGCTCCTCTCTCTATTAGATCATGCATAGTCTGCATGGTTACTTTTATTACCAGACAATTTTCCCCAGCACTGAGAATCCATATTTCTCATAATGGTAACAATATTGGATGTGAGATTTATCATTATCTCTATTGTTTTTGAATGCTTGTAAGTTAGAGCTATTTTCTTTTCCTGTAAAGGGAGAATTCGCCTTCTCTGGGGATAAAATTTGATCCATGCACCAGCCCTTCTTTGGCCTCTTCCACAGCCACTGCCACCTTGAAAATCACATCTTTCATTACCAGAAGCTCTTCTTTATAATGTTTTCTATGTATTTTTAGCTGATTTATGATTTATTCCATGCTCAGATGAACTTAAAGAACCCATATCATTGGTTTGTTGATTTGAATACTGGATGAAATAGACCTCAAAACAAATTCCCAGATTGAAATAATTCATCCACATGTATTAGGCAATAGGACCTAGAGGCTCAAGGGATATAAGTGTAGGAGATTGGGCCTTGCTAATTCAATCTGTCCAATCCGATCAAACACGTGCTAATGCAGCATACGTGCAATTTCAATGAGGAGCCCCGTGATGAATATGCTACCATCACGTCAGGCCAGCCCATCTACCTGATGGACCACACATGCAACTCGAATATGAACAATTGGATATCCATTTTTGAACCATCTATTGTTGCACTAGTATGGCCTACTTGATGAATGGACTAAAAGGAAATTTTTAACACAAGGTGAATCGGATGAATGGACTGGGTTACACAAAAGTGCGTCACATGGCTAGTGTGTTGTGCTTTGATTTGGCAGTTACAAACACAGCTACAAATAGCATTCCTCCACCAGCCAACGCAATCCACTGCACAGCCTTATCCTTGGCTGTTAAGGCAAGACTCTAAAATTGAAGTAGATCCAAGGCTTAAGTGGGCCACAACACAAGAAACGGTGGAGATTCAACATTTACTATTGAAACCTTCATGCGCAAATTATTTTTCTATACCCGTTTACCAAGCACACCTTTGTCACATTAGTAATTCTCAAGAAATAATTCCAGGGAGCTATTTCTATAGAATCAATTTTGTAGTTACTAGAAGCAATGCAATCATGCCTTGAGAGAGAAAAGAGTGGAAAATAAAGCAATTTTCTCACAGTGGACCACTTTTTTCTTATGATGGGATGTTTTACTATGTTTAGTTCATCAACATCAGCATCATCTTAAGCCTTATCCCAATTAATTGGGTTGCAAAAACTTATTCTGCATGTCATCTTGTTGGGCATTATTATAAAAGTTATGGCTTTTATTTTAATGCTGGCTGCCAACCTGACATAACCCTCCTTTATTCAAGTTGGAGATCAGCAATGAAAGCTCCAAACTCTTACAAGCGTAATGTAATAGACTATTGCATAGATTGATTACAATCCAAGTGTTGTCTAATAGTCAATTAGGTAATAAGTGATTACAATCAATGAGTTACTGCCACTATACTATGTTAGCAAAGATAAAATGGATTCTAATAGTGATAATAATTACCCTATTTTATATTCATTTTCAATTTCACAAGATACAATGTGACCATGGTCTCATAATTATCAGATCTCTACCTGCAATTTTGTGACAATGTGACAATGTGACCATGTCAAACAAGCCTGTTTTTTTTTTTTTTTTTTTTTTGTTTGTTTGTTTTCAAAAAGGGGCGATCTTCATATATAACGATCAGATGATCAAAACAAACCTTATACAAAGCGAACTTATGTTTCAATAATGGTCATTGAGAGCATGGTTGGATAATTATTACTTTTTCTTTTATTTTTCCATTCAAGGATGCCTTATAGTTGAATGCGGTCATGCACTTATACTTTTTCTACATATTGTCCACAATTGTGACCTACTGATTAAATTTTTTTTTATTTTTTATTTATTTTTATTTATTATTATTATTATTTTTTAAGTGTCTTAGGTAATAATTGCATACAATTTGATTGAGATTCACGAAGTCTGTTAATTTGAGAATGGAGATTTCCACATTTTTCAATTTTGTTGTGGATTTAAAGAGAAAGTGGTAAAACTTGAGAACTCCATATTAGGAATGTCTGCTTTAGTCTCTTTCATAACTGATAATTTCATGTAAAAGTAAATGGAATGAATGCGAAATATAAACAACTCCCAAATACATACATATATCTAACATAATGACCACGTCGGAACAAAATAAAGTAAAATAAAACTAACAGTTAAGGACCATGTTTTTTAAAAAAATCTAATAATAATGATCATGTCGGAAGAGAAAAATAAAATCAAAAGACCATGTCGCATTTGACCAATCCTTGTTATGGAATTAGTATACAGTAGTCTAATAACAGCATCAGAATTTTATTTTGGCTTCGGACGAACAGGGCTTTTGCTTCCCTCACTTGGTCCAACAGCTCTCGATTGCTGTGTAATGCAAGTTGTTGCTGTGCTTTCACTGCTAGACTGGACACTGAATGTCTGTTCACCTCCAACCTCCAAACTAATAGAGTTTTCTTCACTCACGAATCTGAAGACCGTTCCAAGAACCATATTGTGCACTTTGGAGTATGCAGCTACCGAAGTGTCCCGTAGATGGCTAACCACCTCACTCGCCATTCACCTCTGCATTACAAGCACCCACTTTAGAACAACAAAAACAGAAGAAAAAAAATGTTGGTATTAAGAGAATTAATATGATAGCAGCAACTAAGACAGCGAAAATCAAAGCTACTGGCCATGCTTGCATTAGTCTGATTAACCATGTTGATGTTTATGAGAACATGAGACAACTACTCATAGTACTGGTAAGGTTCTCAATATGCAAGGCTTGGAGAAATCAGCAGGCTTATAAACTGATGAATGGACCAAAAGAACGGTTTACATTCACTGATGAATCTCCATTGATTGGACGGTGGGAATTATCTAATGGGTGTGATTATGTGGCATGACCCATCATGAAAAACATTCCATTGAATCTTGCACTTCATCTTCTAATAACCATGTATCATTTCCAATGCTTGCATGGGATTCTACCTAAAAACGACCTTAAAAGATTAAAGGACGGTAGAAACTAGAATATGAAAAAGCTGAGAATTACCTTATTAAGGAATGAGATTGAAAAAGAAAATGGTGAGATTCAAAGGAAGAAGAACTGACTCAAATCCTTGCAATGGAGAAGGAATGAGATTGAAAAAGAAAATGGTGAGATTCAAATGAAGAAGAACTGACTCAAATCCTTGCAATGGAGAAGTTGGAGAAACGCACTCCTTAAATACACATTCCAAACTACAACTTGGTTAATACAATATAGTATAATATAATGAGGCGTGTTAATCCCACACGGCCACGTGCGTGGACCAACGTTTGCAAAACAATGTACAGCTCTTAGAAAATTGACCGAGAATTTCCAACCAATCCACCTATTTTCAAATATTTGAGCTAGATGCTGAGTATACCAGATTTCCCACACCCATGCCTTGATGTTACACGTGTGCACCTCGTGCCTAGCAAAGCACTATGATATAGTATAATGAGAATTGCTCGATTGCTGTCAGAGTGTACTGTAAGTAAGGCTGTTCATGAGTCAAGTTAGCTCAAAAAGCACGCTCGCCTCGGCTCGAGTCAACTTAGATTGAGTTGGCTTGAATGACGGGTTCGAGCCGAGCCAAGCTAATTATTTGAAGCTCGAGTTGAATTCAAACCAAGTTCGACTAGGGGGCATTTCAACTCGACTCGACTCGACTCGACTTGAAGCTCGACTCGGCTGATTAATAAATATATTAAATATTTTATATATATATATATATATATATATATATATATATATATATATATATATATATATATATATATATAAAAGTTTTAAGTTTAAACTTAAAAATAAAAAAATAAAAAACAAACCCTAGAGTTTCTATCCGACGGCACGCACCCCATTCCCCTTCTCTTTCTTCTCTTTCTCTGCCCACTGTCAGCTGCACGCCCGTCCCGACCACCACCACCAACAGTTTTCATTTCAGCTCCACAATAGTATGATTTCAATCTCTTGAGATCTACTTCTTAGGCGAGAAATCCAAGAAACTCGAGATGAGTTTTTCTCAGATTTGTTAGAGCTTCAAGGAAATCCAATGATCTGATTGATTAGAGCTCTTTACTTGATTTCTGATATGTGTTCTGCTATGTTTCTTTTCTAGTACTTGGATTTCTTCTGGTGGAAGAAGATCAAGAGCACATTGGTTCTTATAGGTTTTCTCATCCGATTCGAAGCTTTGTTTGATTTTTTTATTAGGTTTTGCTTTGATTCTCTTAAGATTTTTGAATTTTTCATCAATGGAGGAGGATTAAGAACAGAATCCATTACTCTCTCACCCAACAAACTCGACTCGACTCGAACCACTAACTCGACTCGAACTCGACTCGACAGCTTTGGCAAACAAGTCAAGCTTCAATGTTGAGCTCGAGGCCAAGCTCGAGCTCGAGCTCGAGTTCAAACTTGAGTACATCATGGACAAGCCAAGCCAAGCTTGGCCCACCTCGACTCGACTCGACTCGAGGCCCACCTCTAACTGTAAGTCATAGACTGCATAGTCATCTATCCATTTGGATATTGATCAATCCTAACCGTCCATTAAGTCCGAAACACTGATTGAAATATCAGTTAACTTGATTTTATTTTTTATAGTCATCATTTCCCGAAGTTATATATGGGATGGCTATGATTGCCTAACAAAAGTGATTTATGGGTGATAGCCCTAACATGTTGTTGGATCAGATTGTTGATGGGATCTGCTTTTGGTTAAACAATATTAACCGTAGATATTAAAGGCCACTGATCAATGGTTAATATTTTTATGGATTGGTGTGATGTTTGTACGGTAGAATAGGAAACATGGGTTGGACGTAATGAACAGTTGAATTCGACTGCCAATGTAGACACACGCAACTAGGAGCACTATAACTTATGAGTGCTTTACACGGAGCATTTATCGAATATGGGGACGACTTTATTGAAAGTAAATGCGCAGGTCACATTGTATGATTTCAGGTGGACTGCACGCGGTCTTTCATGTACTGCTGCGAGAATATATCGGTGGAAACTACGGTCGTGCCATCTTTATAAAGTAATGTTGGTCATGGTCGATGGACGCAGATTAGCTATTTACAAGTTGAGTAGCGAGACTTAGTGACGTCACCAAGTTATGTGGGCCCGCCATGATGTATGTTTAATTTGTATCCACACCGTCCATCCATTTGGAGAGACAATTTTAGGGCATGATCTAAAGAATGAGTCAGATCCAGAGCTCGAGTGGATCCCACCATAGAAAACAGTGGAGAGAGTAACACCCACCGTTAAAAACTTCTAATGGTCACAAAAGTTTTCGATCAAGCTGATACTTGTGTTTTCCCTTCTTTAATGTCTATGTTAACTTATGAAAAGGTTGGATCTCAAATAAACACCACGGTGGATCTTAGGAAGGTTTCAACGGTGGGCATCACTCTTTCCACGGTTTTCTGTGGTGGGGTCCACTACAGATTTAGATCCACCTCGTTCTTTGGCTTGTGCCCTAGAATGATCTCTCCAAATGGATGGATGGTGTGGATATAACACATACATCATGGTGGGACCCACATAACATGGTTACGTCACTTCAATAGCCCGTCTCCCTGCTCAACCTGTCAGTAGCTAATCCGCGTCCATGATGGACATTTGTTAGTGATCTAAGCCATTGATTTGGGCAATCTATCACCATCCTCAAAGGAAGTTAGTTTATTGATGGGCAGAGCCATTGATTTAGGCAGCTCGTTGATCATTCTAGAAGGGATATGCATCATCAATCGTGGCCATTATTACCCAATTGATATCTATCAGGCTGATCTCTATGACTTATTGAGTGCTGGAATTGCTTGATTCTTGGTATGCCCCTTTCATCCTAATGGGATGCATCATGTGAATGGATTGGATTGCTCAGGCATAGTGGGCATCCCACTCTTGATAGTACTCCCTATAGTGTGGATCACCTAAGCCCTGGAATGGCATAATTTTTGGAATCAAGAACCAACACTGAAGAGTACATCAGATGGACTGCATTGGATTCTCTTCCTTGGAAATGCCTTGCCTAATAAATTGAGGTGCAAATAAATAAGTAAATAATAAAGCATCCCAAAGGTGAACTTACTCCGGCAGACACACTAAGTTTATATGCAATTAATATAGTTTTATTATATGAATTAATGAAATCTGCAATCTATGTATATGAAAAGATGGGTGTTAACTACAATTATATTATATGCATGTTATTGCACAAACAATTACAACTCAGTCCTATTTAAAAGTGTGCAACCATAATTTTGGACCAATACAACTAGTGGTCAATAA
Organism: Magnolia officinalis; assembly: GCA_021015155.1. NCBI lineage: Eukaryota > Viridiplantae > Streptophyta > Magnoliopsida > Magnoliales > Magnoliaceae > Magnolia > Magnolia officinalis. The sequence continues at coordinate 15,890,452 of JAJHSJ010000002.1, read as the reverse complement.
AAATCCATAATTAGAAAACATAGAGGTTTGGCCATTTAGGTAACATATGTTCCAACGGTGGACCTTTTTCAATCCTGAGGTGGTGACTTGCTTAGGCATTTCCACAAGCAGTCTTCTCATGGAAGATGCATCTCCCTCTCCTCTCCTTATGTACATACTTACCTATGTACCTAGATGTATAGGGCCAAAACCTAGTTTTTCTAAAAATTTAGCATGTACACTCTTATGTAATGGTATATACAAAAAGAAATAATTACATGTAGAGAATTTATATAATTTCATTAATTCATCTTTTGAAGTATTTCTTGACATGAGATTTCTTGTATGGTAGGAGATCGTAAGCCTTGTATTTTTGTTTCTATTATTTATAATGAAGAAGCTCATTGTTGATGTCCTATAAATTAAGCATATTATTAAACGAGGCAACGTAAAAATTGAGCAAGCGAGGCAACCTACAAATTGAGCGAGGGAACACAGGAATTGAGTGAGGGAACCTATGAATTGAGCGAGGGAACCTATGAATTGAGCGGTAATATAGAAATTCAGCGAGGTAACCTATGAATTGAGCGAGGGAAGCTAGAAATTGAGCAAGGCAACCTAAGAATTGAGCGAGAGAACATAGGATTTGAGCAAGGCAATCTACAAATTGAACGAGGCAACCTAGGAATTGAGCGAGGGAAGCTACAAATTGAGCGAGAGAACCTATAAATTGAGCGCGACAACCTACGAATTAAGCAAGGTAACCTAGGAATTGAGCGAGGCACGCTAAAAATTAAGCGAGAGAACCTAAAAATTGAGCGAGGGAAGCTAGAAATTGAGCGAGGGAACCTAGGAATTAAGTGAGGCAAGCTAAAAATTGAGCGAGACAACCTAGGAATTGAGCGAGGGAACCTAAAAATTCAGGGAGACTGTTCACTCCCCAAGTATATGGTTGTGATGTAGTAATAAAACTCGGTACGACCGAGGTCGAATCCACGGGGACTGAAACCTGTACGTGATCTGAAAGTAACCAGAACCAAAACTAGAGCGAGATGTAATCTAAATCAAGTGATTATGAGTGAATAATGGTGAAATAACAATTTAAAACTTTAAAAATTTAGAGAAGGGAAACAAGGGATTCAGAGGATCCACTAGTAGAGATCAGGGAGATCTATGCTTGATTCACGAACTCAACTGGACTTCCTTTAATCCAGTTTTCAAAAGATAAGACAGATATAAATTAGAATAGATTCCATCACCAAACTATGCCCAGGAGGCAAAATAAACAATATAATTTAAACCAATTTAAGAGATGTATGACTATTAAGAAGAATTCCGTCATCCAACCATGTCCAAGGGGCGATGGTGAACAACAAAGCTTCCTAACTGCATACACACAATAATGAATGGGAAATACACAAAGCCAACGCAGATCTGTTGTAGTGTAAGTCACAACAAAGCATTAAAACTAAAGGTATTTCTCAAAATCAAACCGGAATCAACGTCTGTGCAGTCTAACATGAATCAAACCATAGGATCTTCCCCATCACGCCACAAGCTTCACCTCTTAGCCCTATCTAAGAGGTTTAGCCCGTCATGGATGGACTATCTCTCTCAAAGTTCAGAAAAACAAACAAAAAAAACAAAACAGTTCTCTCTCTCTCTCTCTCTCTCTCTCTCTCTCTCTTCACGTGAGACTACCTAACTCTCTCTTTTCTCTTCTCTTTATAGCTGCCAGGGACGAAAGAGAGCGTCGATCGACTTCAGTTTCACTGCAGAAACCGGACATTTCACGGCTGCAGCGAAAGCTTTTTCGCAGTCGGAAAACGGCAACGAAAACTCCCATCTTCCTTTGCTTTCTTTTCAAAGAGACAATGTCCCTTGGGGAATTTGTGGATGGGCTACACGATGGACGGATCAGATCCTCCATCTGATCAAATGTGGTGGACCACAACCGCCCGAAAAATTCGGATGAATCCCGGACGCTGTAACAGAGATCGCGGATCTCTTCCGCTGTGAAGTCGGTGGGTCCCATTCCACTCTTTTTCTGCAAAACCCACACCGTCCACTGGATGCAGGATGAAAATTCAGTCGGAGAGGGCCTGTTTTGGATTGTTGCTGACGTGGCCCACATGATTTTCTGCTCTACCGTCCGCTTGCTTTTAAACGGCTGGATTTCACTCCTGATGATCATTTGCAATTCCGCCACCTAGGCAGTGATAATAGACTTCATATGGATCTGATGGACGGCTTGGATTATCCGTTTGGACAATATATGGGGTCCACAACTGAAGACAAGGCGTCCGTTTCACGGACGCTGTTTGAAAACGGAAATTTCTATTTTTTTTGTGGAAGACGGTCGGTCAATCCATCTCTGACCGGACGCGGTGGTCCAGTGCACGTACAGTGCACGTATACGGTGCACACACACTGTGTATATGGGTCCCAACGTGATGTTTATGAGAAATCCGAACCGTCCATATGTTTTGTCTCCCCGATTAAGGGGTTGAGACCAAAGTTGAAGCATATCCTGTTATCAGGTGGGCCCCACTCAATGAATTACTGGGCTGATCCATCCTTTAGCCCACTTCCAGAGATATCCAATGCTTGAAATTTTATATGTACGGTTTATTTATGGTCCCCAGGCCATGTATGAAGTTTCGTGTCAATCCGATGGCGGGAACCCCGTGATCTTGCACTCCGGCTGGTTTTTGGGCCACTAGAGCTTCAGTTTCCCGATTTTCTCAGATCCCTGGCGTGCAAATCTGTCGATCTTGGTCTCCTGGGGTCCGTCCCTTACTCTGATGAATTCTGGACGTTAAATCTCAGCTTTTAGCACCTTATTTCGATCCAAGTTTATAAATACACCCTGCATCATAAACACGATTAAATAGGTCCATTAAATAGTATAAGTTCGTAAATCCAGACAATAAATGGGGTCTGATATGCAATATTGGACCCTCAACAGAGAAAACTTAGGAATTGAGCGAGGCAACCTAGGAATTGAGCGAGGGAAGCTAGAAATTGAGTGAGGGAACCTAGAAATTCAGTGAGGCAACCTAAGATTTAAGCGATGCAACCTAGGAATTGAGCGAAGGAAGCTAGAAATTGAGCGAGGGAACCTAGAAATTCAGCTAGGTAACCTAGGAATTGAGCGAGGCAGCCTAGGGATTAAGCGTGGCAACCTAGGATTTGAACGACCAAACCATCTAACTCTACTTTTCCCCATCTTATTACCTATTGGTGCTACTCATAAGTTCACTTGAATATATTCATTTCTAATTATATTATTCCCTATCTTGCCAATCATCCATCTCAACATCCTTATTTCAGCTATACTCTTCCCATAAACATGTTGTTTCTTAACTCATTGATTGTAGTCAACATATGTAATCGACTAACACACTCAATTGCTAGCTTCCCTCGCTCAATTTGTACGTTGCCTCGCTCAATTCCTAGGTTGCCTCGCTCATTTCCTAGTTTGCCGCGCTCAATTCCTAGGTTCCCTCACTCAATTCCTAGGTTCCCTCGCTCAATTTCTAGCTTCCCTCGCTCAATTCCTAAGATGCCTCGTTAAATTTCTACGTTGCCTCGCTCAATTCCTAGGTTGCCTCGCTCAATTCCTAGGTTGCCTCGCTGAATTTTTAGGTTCCCTCGCTCAATTTTTAGCTTCCCTCGCTCAATTTCTAGGTTCCCTCGCTCAATTTCTAGCTTCCCTCCCTCAAATCTTAGGTTGCCTCGCTAAATTTCTAGGTTCCGTCACTCAATTTCTACGTTCTCTCTCTCAATTTCTACCTTCCCTCACTCAATTTCATGTTTGCCCTGCTCAATTTCATATTTGCCCCACTGAATTTCATTCTTACCCCGCTCAATTTCATGTTTGCCTCGCTGAATTTCATGCTTTGCTGAATTTGTAGGTTCCCTCGCTCAATTTTTAGGTTCCCTTGCTCAATTCCTAGCTTCCCTCGTTTAATTCGTATGTTGCCTCGCTGAATTTCTATATTGCCTCGCTCAATTCCTAGCTTGCCTTGCTGAATTTATATGTTCCCTCGCTCAATTTCTAGCATCCCTCACTCAATTTCTAGCTTCCCTCTCTCAATTCGTATGTTGCCTCGCTGAATTTCTACGTTACCTCGCTCAATTTTTAGGTTGCCTCGCTCAATTCTTAGGAGAAAAAACCTTGAAGAGTTGAATGTAGTTACCAAAAAAACCTCCTATGTAAGAGGGAAAAATAGGAAACTCACTATCCTTGCAATGATTACACCCTCATCACCTTTAAGGGGCTGTTTGATTTTTTAATTTCCCTAGTAAATACACGGAATTACTTGGTTATTACTTACTACACCTGTTTGAAAGCCGCCAGGAATTACATTTCGAAAATCGGTCCATACAAACATTGTTATTACTGATTTAAATATTTGGGCCCCACCATGATATATATGAGTTATCCACACCATCCATCCTTTAAAAAAATAATACATTTTAAGGCATGAGCCCAAAAATGAGGAAAATCAAAAGCTCAAGTGGACCACACCTTAGGAAACAATGATCATTAAAACGTCAATGGTTGAAAGTTGTTTTCTCCCTAGGGCCCACAGTGATGTTTATTTGTCATCCAACCCGTTAATAAGGTCACACATTCATGGATAAAGTGGAAACAAAAATATCAGTTTGATCCAAAACTTTTGAGGTCTTCAAGAAGCTTTCAATGGTAGGAGTTCAATTCCCATTGTTTCCAGTAGTGTGGACCACTTGATCTTTGGATTTGCCTCTTTTTTTGGCTCATGTCCTAAAATGAGTTGGCTAAAGGGATGGACGGTGTGGATAATACACGAACATCAAGGTGAGTCCCCACAATTTAACTTTTTTCTCCTTGGGTGACGTGAGGAGTGCTATAAATAAAAGGTGGCGGTCAAATCACCTTGGAAATCCAACTGGTAACACAGAGGTAAATAATTATTACCCATTTACCTTGAATTACCTCTGTAATTAGAAAATCAAACTGGCCCTAAATGAGATGGCAACTTCATCTGAGATAGGTACTATCTTTGCAATGATTACACCCTCCCACAAATACTTCACTCACACACATGCATTCTCATGCATGAGGACTAGAGTCAGCAGGGGATAGATGCCATTGCCTAAGCAACCCTGGCTGAGGAAATGCCACTGAAACATTCTAGTCCCATGGATCTTAAACTACCATTGGCTCCACCCCTTTGTGGCCATTCCTCAATGTTCTTGTCATAGGTACCAGCATCATGCCATCCTAGACTAACTTAGAGGCATACAAAAACCTTTTTAAATGAACAATCTTTAAATTATGCTCACTATCTCTGTTTAGTATTCTCACTATCTCATTTAAAATAAAAGTTTAAACCTAAAAAAATAAAAATAAAAATCATTGTCTTTTTTTCTAAAGAAGTAAAAACAAGTTGTTTTTTCAAAGGATAAAGGATACATCAAGTAGTGGGGAGCAAGTTCTCAATTAATACAAGAGCAGGTAGACCATCACTCCTCTGGCTAAAGCCACATCCCACTGACCTAGTCGTCCCCAAATCACTGTCCCACTGACCTGGTTGACCCTGATTCAATGTCATGTCCCACTGTCGAGGTCGGTTGCTAGATCGGCTACAGTACCTATGGCTACGGTTATAATCCGTAGCCATAGATGGCCTCCAAATCCGTAGCTATAGGCTTGCTTACTTAGAAAGCAGGGGTATTTTCGTCCTCAAATTCGTTGTACGCACGTGCTAGTCTAAGTTGGTAACTTAAGTTTGTATTCCTTCAATACAACCACTGGATAAAAGGTTTTGTCTATAGTGGTAAATTTCTCTCCCGAAAACGGACGAGATTTCCTGCGAAAGCCTTTAGCAGAAAGTTCCTGCAATCAGGTAGGGCCAGCGATGTTTGTAGAATTCTTTTCCGCCTATCTGTTTTGTGAGTTTATTTTAAGACATGTTGCCAAAAATGAACCATATCCAAAGCTCAAGTGAGCCGAAAACGTGATAATTAAAAGTCCATAGTTGAAATATTTGTGGGGCCATGGAAGTTTTGATTCATTATAATATTGTTTTTGAATTTCATCCCAATAGGAATGATGTCATTAAAGGTATCGATGCAATCTAAACATCACTGTCGAACACTGGGAGGTTTCAACGATAGGAATTTCCCTAACCACGTTTTCCTTTACCACGGCTTACTTTAGCTTTGGATATGGTTCATTTTTGGCAACATGTCCTAAAATAAACTTACAAAATGATGAACGGAGAGGATGTCTCACAAACATCATAGTGGGCCCCACCCAGGTTCCCAGTGTAGGAACTTCCTGCGGAAGGCTTTCGCAGGAAATCCGCGTCCCGCGCAAACCGACATCAAACTCCCGACGGGACTGTCTTACCCCGCCCGTCTTCCGCTGGTAAAAATTGAGTACCAACCGTGATGTTTGTGCCGTATCCACACCGTTCATCTATTTTTTTCGTATCATTTTAATAATTAATCTAAAACAATAATAAGATTCAGGGCTCAAGTGAACCACACCACAGGAAGCACTGATGATAATGATTATCACTGTTGAAACTTTTGTAGTACCCATCGTGATGTTTATTTTTCATCCAAACCTATTCATAAAGATACATAGACTTGGATGAAAAGAAAACACGAATACAAGTTCCATCCAAGTCTTATGTGGCCCTGGAGAAGTTTTCAACGGTAAGAGTCTAATCCACATTGTGTAGCCCACGTCTGTCTTGGATCAATCTCAATTTTGGGATTATACTCTAAAATGATACGGAAAACTGTATGGACGGTGTGGATATGGCCCATACATCACAATGGCCACTCAAAGCTCTGACCGTTCCGCAAATGAGACAGAGGGAGGTTGTTACGCAATCGGCGTTTCCTTGTGTCTTTCTAATATCGTAAGACAGCCTATAAAAACCCACTGCATCCTACTAAGAGAGCTGAGAGCCTATAAAAACCTACTGCATATCCGAAAGGAAACAAAGAAAGTAAGAGAGAATCCGGAGAAAGAGAGAAAGAAAGTTGAGTTGAAGAGAGAGAGAGTAATTCAAGTTAGCTCAAGGTTTGCTGCTCAGGTGAGCTTCAAGGTTAGATCAGACAGATTCTAATTCTAAATAAATTAGATTTTTATAATTTTCAGATTCTAATTCTAAATAAATTAGATTTTTATAAATTTCTAGTTAAACTGGATGAATCATTCAGTTGACTCATGAGTTGAGGTTAATTTCTATATGAAAGTTGGTTCAACCTGTTAAGTTGAGGACTCTATTGAACTGCTTATATGTTGAACTTATGTCAGATTTGGAAGTGGTCGATATCGATGGCTTCGAAGAAGGTGACCCTGAGGAGCTCAGATGGCGAGGAGTTTGTGATCGATGAGGCGGTGGCCGTTCAATCGGAGATGATCAAGCACATGATCGAGGACGACTGCATCGAAAACGGCATCCCCCTCCCTAACGTCACCAGCAAAATCCTCTCCAATGTCATCGACTACTGCAACAAGCACGTCGAGGCAACTGACTGCTCCAGCAACGACAAGCTCAAAGCCTGGGATGTGGATTTCGTCAAGGTCGATCAGGCGACCCTCTACGATTTAATCCTGGCAGCAAACTATCTGAATATAAAAAGCTTGCTCGAGCTGATTTGCGAAAGAGTGGCTGATATGATAAAGGGAAAGACTCCTGAAGAGATCCGCCAGACATTCAACATCAAGAATGATTTCACCCTTGAGGAAGAGAAAGAGATCCGACGGGAGAACCAATGGGCTTTTGAATAAATGAAACCTCTGACCACACACCGCTTACCATGTGTTGTTGATCATACATATACATGAGTATGGAGATGGCGGTGGTGGTATACCACATAGTCATTAAATTAGTAGGGTTGGCCTCTTAGTAGTTTTAAGTGTATAGAGGAGCTGGTTGCAGGCAGACTATGGATACTCAGCTTCCAACCTTAGATTTGCTTTCTTTCCCTTTTTCTCTCTCCCTTTTTTTTTTTTTTTTTTTTTTTTTTTTTTTTAAGTATATATAAAAATCCTTTGCATTCTAGACCTTGCTTTAGTCTTCCATGCTTCGGATTCTTTTGATTTTTTTTTTTTTTAATTTTAAATTTTTTTTTTTGGGAAATTGACCTTACTCGCCTCGAAGTTTGGGTCAATTACCTCGATCGCTACCACACTCCACATATTCCCTAAAGGGCCTTCTGACATCTTTCGGACCATGTTTCGGACGAAATTGCCCCTGACCATGGTTCAGGAATTGTACGGTCCTGGAGTGAAGCGGTAGTCACCCGATGTTGCAACCCCTGAGAAATGGACGGTTCGGCTACTCCCCGGGACATCGTCTAATGGCTGGTGCTCGGCACTCTGTGGGTCCCACCACCAACTACGTGTTTCATCCATGCCGTTCATATAATCTCTAAAGATCATTGTATGGCAGGAAACCAAAAACGACCATGATCCAATCACGGTGGGACCTAGGGGGATCATAGTGGTGGATATCCAATAACGATTATTTTCCTGCAGTGTGGTCCACCCGAGAGTTGTATCACTCTCGCTTTTCGCTTCATGTCGTAAAATGATATTTTAAACCGGACGAACGGCCTGGACGAAGCACATACATCTTGCTGGGCCCCACAGACCACCCATCACCTGCACCACGAGCCTTGGATGGGGCAGATGTCGCACTAATGCACATTTGAGAGGCCCTCTCATTCCCTTTCTTTTGCTTTCCTAGAGAAGCCAACATCAAGGGGCCAACAACTAGAGGGCGACGTTGTTTCTCCTCCTCGCTTCGCTCGTCTGGAAGCCTCTTCCACTACGAGGTTTGTATTCTATTCTGTTTCAACTGCTTTTCCTTTATTCGTGATCCTTCTCTTTCCTCAGGCATGTTCACGATCGGCCTAAAGCTCAACGACCCAGTGTGATTAGTTACCACAATCCAACGTGTAGGACAACCTCGATCTACCGTGCATCAACGTGCTAAAGTCCTTGTAATGGGACCGGTTACAGACCAATTTGCGTGCGTTGTGGATTACGCAAAAGTCCTTGTAATGGGCTGAACCTATCCTCTAAGCATGATAAACGGATTGGATTACCCAAACCGATCACAGAGGTGTGCCACATCAAGTCATAGCGACATGGTTGCCCTGTTCGCAAGAGCAATGGAAATCCCATTGATTCTTGGATTTTCCTGCAAAATTTCTTTCGATTTTCCTGTTCTTTCTCAATCCTTCTCCATGCGTGGCCCACTCCGTACGGATCCTCCTGTGAAAACCTCCTGTTTACCCAACCACGTAGCCAGCTGCCTTGCGTAACCGACCAAAAAGACAGGAATCCAGCTTACATATTCAATGCACAAGGACGCTTCTTCTTCAAAAAGGGAGAACGCCCCTATGGTCGATATTTTTATGGACAAACATGCGGAGGTCTAATGCCATACCCAAACACGCCCGGCTGGATGTCAATGGTGTACAGCGAATCCAATGGCCATCCCAAACACGCTCGCCATCCATCCTGGAAGTCGTCCCATCTCGTGGGATTAGCCGACATCCACTGTCACCACCATCATTACCATAAAAACACTTCCATCCCTCCTAATCTCATGGGATTGGTCCGGCCAAACACGCCCTAAAGATGCTCCTTCCCCATAATACATTAGGCACCGAGCGCGACCCTTCGTTATCCGTGCGAATGCGCCGAACAGCGCGACCCTTCGGAATCGTGGTTGGCCATTGAATTGCCAGCCTATAAGAGTGGTACCTTGCTGAAACTTCCACAACCCAATTCATGCATTTCTTTGCCATCTCATTCAAAACAATGGAGCAGATATTCGAAGAAATAATAGAGCCCATATCGCGATCTTCCTCTATTCGTGAACCCTTCTCCTTCCTCAGGGATGTTCACGATCTGTTTAAAGCTCAAAGGTCTCCGCTGGAAGTTCTGTAGACTACTTCCGATCTCCGCCAACTAGACAATTTCAACGGGCACCCAGCCATCAGAAAACGGTTAGGGCATGGCATACATGTTTGCATAAATTTAGTTTATAATAAACGACAAACAAGTAATTATGTAATTTGTTATGTGTCTCTAACAGAGGACAGTTTGTTCAAATTACATGAAAAAGAAAAAAAAAACATAAGAGATGAGAGAAGAGAGACAGAAAAAATCATGGGGAACCTTTCCTTGTCTTGTAGGTTTTCGAAGAGATGTTCATTGGCCATGCATCAATTGGGATCGACTCGACGTAAACCATTCAAGGCGGCATAAAACTCAGGTGGGCCATATTCACTTGTTCTATGCTTTACATTGAGTTCCCCATTCTTTTTATCCCAAATGATGCATGGTCAATGAACATCTCTTCGAAAACCTATGCATCAATTGGTTTTTGAAGAGATGTTCATTGACCATGCATCATTTGGGATAAAAAGAATGGGGGCAACTCAATGCAAAGCTAGAACAAGTGAATATGGCCCACCTGAGTTTTATGCCGCCTTGAATGGTTTACGTCGAGTCGATCCCAATTGACGCATGGCCAATGAACATCTCTTCGAAAACCTACAAGACAAAGAAAGGTTCCCCATGAGTTTTTTCCGTCTCTCTTCTCTCATCTCTTATGTTTTTTTTTTCTTTTTGTCTTTTAGTAAATTTGAACATTGGTTTAAGATAATAACGTGGAGCAAAGGAGTCAAGATATTGCGACCATTATCTTCTTTGATCGCGAAGGGTCGTAACCTCTACAGGCTGGAGACCTTCCGACTGGTAAGAATTGGTCTTTTTCATACCAGCCAGCAGATTTGGCATAGGCCTTATTATATGTCCATATGCTCTGATATTTTGCCATGTCAGCGTTGGAATGATGAAGCAGAGAGATCAGTCTTGGCGGAGAAGCACAAAACAGGGGCAACAGCAAGGCGAATCAGAGCAATCATGAAAGTAATATCTGCGAGGTTCGGCGCAAGATTGCCGTCTGAAGGGAGATCTTCTTCCTACTGTAACTCCATCGTGGGTGTTTTACTATAAAGGCGTAAACAATTCTGTCGTGGCTCTCTTTCAATGGATCGTGATTTCCAGTTTATATTTGTCGTGTTTTGTAATGTAATATGGGATGCATGTGTCATGTTAGATCCGTCGTGGGTGTGTTTATTCTCTTCAATGTGCACCCATCGAGGTTTGGTCGTGGTTTGCATTGCAGATTCGTCGTGAAGATGACATGGGTCGTGGCTCACAAGAGGGATTGGGTCGTTAATGTCATGTTATATACTGGGCGTGGTTCTCATCTGACGACACCGATCTAGTATTCATCATGCGACGACACAACGAAATGGACATTCACGACCTACCAATTATCAAAGTTCCATTGGTTGTGGTATCGTTCAATATGGTCGTTGCTGTAGTGTTCTATATGCCTCGACTGTTATGATATTTGGATCCTGTGTGTAAGTATTTAAAGGTCGTGGTTGCCTTGTTATACCGATCATGGTTGTCGTATAACACGTTTCGTAGTTGATGTGAATCAGTGATTGTAGTTGTCATTGTCATTTTATATGGTAAGGTCTTAATTTCTTGCACTGATTTTTTGTACTACCGATCTTCCGTTAGTCGCTCGGATGCAAACAGACGTGATTACAGTCCACGTTGGGTCGTGGTTGACATGAAACATGGGTCGTGACTGTCATTGGATAGGTCTTGTCTGTCATTGATACATGGACCCTGGATCGATTGACACATAGGTCGTTGTCTTCTTAGTTTGATCATTGTCATTGGCAACAGTAGTTGATCTGTGTAGTGATTGCCACATTAAATTGGTCGTCCTTCACAGTTGTTATGGTTCGTGGTCGCAAACAACCATGATATAATGAGAAACCCGAACCCATACAACATGACAACCTCGGTCCACTTGTCACAGGTGCCATCACCCGTTGTTAAGCTTACCATGTCCTCTATGGATTGTGGTTCAAATGCTCAAGAATTCGTGCATAGTGGTTAATAGGTATGTGAATCAATAGGTATAATGTAATTACAGTGCCATGATCAGTTACATTCACCATTTCATCTATGGGTCGTGGTTCAAAAGCACAACAATTCATTACAATCATTCTCTATATTAGATCGTGGTTATCATGCATCAAGGTTCATGAATCAATAAGTGTGTGTGAGTGTGTGTATGTGTGTTTTATATATATATATTACATGATAGGATGGGCAGATTTCCATTCTTATCCACGAGAATAGATCAAATTACGTGGACGGGCAGATTTCCATACACTATAAACATGACAGCGGGTTCCGAAAACTCTCTCTCCCTTAAGAGGGAGAGGGAGAGTAACCTTGGTGTGTTATTCATGGTGCTCCATCCTCGGTCGTCCGTGTGATTAACTCGTTGACCTATGAAGGACCGGATCGATGAATGACCATTGAAACACCACGGCCCATATTGCATGATAACCACGACCCTTAAAACCTGACAACCACGGGCATAATTAATATACAATGTGAGGATCTGTTCTCTTTGAAGGGCAGCCAGCGAGATGGAAAACTCTGTTGAGAAGGTGAGGCTTAAACAAGACACTCCCGAAAGTGGTTGTGATCTGTAGACAGTTAATGTATAAAGTAGTGTTTGAATGTGGCGCTGATTCCGAATAGAAGGGTCATGGATATAAAGAACGTTGGGTCGTGGATGTGAACCACAACTCAACGCAGCTAACAACAATGATCTCTATAGCATGACAATCACGTTCGTGGGTGACAGCAAGAAACTCGTGGATCAGATGGTGGATGGTCTTGATATTCGACTTCGACCTAGCATAGACGACAACAATGAACCGTGTGGCATGACAGCCACGTCCCTTTGGAACTGGTGGTTGCCTCGAGCCTTTGCAGGCAAAGGCTCGCGATCAAATATGTAGTACAATCACGACGTGGAGAACATGTTCGTCGGTGAATTTATTGTTGCCGCGAGAGTAGTTTCTGAGATATTTGCAAAAGGAACGACTGGATCGTTGGTCATGTCAGTATATGTCGTTGTGTGACAACATTTTCGTGGTTAAAATATGTAATAGATCGTGGTTGTCATCCATGCTCGATCGTGGTTGTCACCAATGGCCTTAGGAGAAACACGATCCATACGTCATGGAAGACACGATCTACACGTAAGGCAACAACGATCCCCATGTGACAGAAACCACGACTGGTTAAAGTGGTTACAACGGCCGCGTCTTCAAACCCACTATAATGGATGGTGTAAGAAACTTGCGGAGTCATGTCCATCAATGAGCTTCTCGTCTGACAGTTACTATGTGATATGTGTCGTGATTGCAATGTTATAAGGGTCGATGTTTTCATTCTACATTGTCTTAATTGTAATGTTATATGGGTTGTAATTGCCATGATATACGGATCGTGGTTGTCATAATGACTGGATCGTTGTTGTCTTGCGCAAGGTTCTGCACGTTGAATTGGTCGTGGTTCTCAGTATATATGGATCGTGGTTTCCATGTTGTATGGGCTGTGTTCCTCCTAAATTCGTTGTTGTCGAATACGACCCAACATGGACTAGGACCATGATCCGTTACAGAGGTGAACGATGACCAATTTAATATGAGAACACGATCCATATCAACTACGACCCATTGTTCATGACAATCACGACCCATATAACGTGACGATAACGACCCATATATCCCACCGTTAATGGTCTATGTATCATGACAACCACGTTCCGTATAACATGTCAGCCTTATTATGACAACCACGAACCATATAACACGACAACCACGTTTTTTCTTAGGCGACAACCACGACCCATTCCTCACTACATTCATGATCCATAATTCATAGCAACCACGACCTAAACGAAATTATTACCACGACCCAACATGCAAACTACTCTTCCAGCCCGAGCTCGAACTTAGAGAGTAAATGCCTGGCGATAGGGATGATCGGACTAGGATTCCGTCCTACCATACCGTCCTGGTGGACAGGGATTTGTGGCTCCACCTTGATGTAAGCGTTCTTTATACGTCGTTCATCGTTTTTATAGGATCATTTTAAGACATAAGACATAAATTATTCGCTGAGTCCGAAGATGAGGCTGGTAACCCAACAAAAAAAAACAGGATGCGAAGATGTGTAGACCGGCGAAAAGGGTTAAATATTGATTAGTAAATGCTGAATTTTATTCTACGCTCTTCTATTATGGTTGAGTGAACGAGAGGGGTCATGTATATGACGAACAATGCATCGTGCTTAGCATCCACAATGCTATATGGGTCGTGGTTGTGCTTTTTTTTTGTTAGATGGTTCTATGGTATGACACAGTCGACCAATATAGCGTAACAACCGCGATTCATATAACATAACGAGTGCAGCCGCAACAACGCAACAACCACAATTGCCAGTCTTTGCAGGAAATAGCGTTCATGTCGCTTCCTCGACGCATTTCGTTGAGAACCAGCGACCGTCCAGAATCATGCGCGACCCTTCGGAATGTGCAATAATGAAGCCTCCTCCACTCAATCCGTTGGGAAACGAGCGCGACCCTTCGAAATTCCTGCAACCGTTCAGAACTATGTGGGCCGCACATCATACTGGTCAAACTTACTTTTGCCATTACACGGTCATTACAGTACGATGGTCGGTTTAGATGGCATATATATCACTGTGGCCTCCATACATCTTAGTTCGTACCGAATACGACTCATGTACACATTTTTGCGTGCTAAAAAGGCAGAATTTCGCTTACGGTTCCAAACGCAGAATACCAATCGTCGATCACCTGGTTCTAGTCTATGGGCCCATCATAAATCGAATCCAATCCGTTGTAATTGTTCATGGATGATGGATTTCTTCAGAAAATTCTATAGTGGCACGTATCGAGCCATTAGTGGCCCACACTGCGTAAAGATGACAAATCATTTTAATTAATTTATTTGACGGAAATCATTGGTTTTACTGTTGTGGTCCATTGGATTTGAATATTTTGACCATTGGTTGGGTTTCTCGATGTTACAAATTAAATGGACGATGCAGATCAGAGCATATCTGCAGTTCGATGTGACATACAGAACACCGCCTATTTCGACGCTTTTACGCACGCTTACGTGTCCCCATGCGGATCACCGACTATATATTGAAACTTCTTCTCCGACCACTTTCACTTTTCCCCTTCACTTACGGACTAATCCTTGTTTTCTGTCTTTTACTGGTTTGAAATCTTCTTCCCTGGGCCCCTCCATCGCCAGTCAGCGAGCACATCTACAAGTTCAGTGCATCTCAGTGCAAAGCAAGGTAATGGAAGATAGCGTCAGTGTATACTGGTTATTATGTTATGTGGGTCGAGTGCGTCAACCACGACCTAATGGATATGACTATAACGAAATGTATAGCAGACAATCAAGGCCCAATGGATCGTGGTTGACACGGTCAATGTATGGTGGCCAACATGTTATGTGCGTTGTGGCTGTGAATCACCCCTCAATGTATATGACATGAACGATATGTATGGTGTGACAACCGTGATCATGGTCATCACCGTGGTTTATTACATAATGGATCGTGGTTGACAAATGGGGCATAGGCGAAGAAAGCCAAACACTGATTTGACGATGAATGGTGAATTTATTTGTTGCATTCGATGTTTCTTCTGCTTATAGTCTATAATGGGTTGGTGAACGAGATGGGTCGTAATTGTTCGCGAACATTTAGAAGTTGGTTGACATGCACAATGGATCATTGTTGTATATGGGTGGTTGAATGTGGATGCCAATCAAGATCCATATATCGTGACAACTAGGACTCCTGTGATATTAGAACCACGACGCATGTCATCTTACAACTACGATCCGTCTAAGATCATAACCACGACCCGTCTAAAGCGACAACCACGGTGCATTACAACAACGACAGTCTGTATGACGCCCATGAAACTGTGGCGTGATCTGATCCCGTCGTACACATGCATGTTAGATCGTGGTTACTGTCCACGTTGGAACGTGGTTATAATCCATGTTGGCCGGTTCGTGGTTCACAACCACGCCCTAGGCTTGTCCCATGAAAACGTACCATGAAGTATATGTATTACAGTTCAAATGACATGTCACAAACAATGTAAATTTTACGCCAACATATTAAGTCATCATCAGCCTCGGCCTCAGCCAGTAGGGACGAAAGTGCATCGACGTCGGTTGTGACCTATTTGTTTGCATCTAGAGCATTTGGGTGTTGTCCCATCTTCCGTGGGCCGTGACTGTGAATCATGGTAGTAGTGCTATATGGGTCGTGGTTACGCCTACATATATCACAATAACAACCACAATATCGTTGTTGCAATTATTTATCAATATTCTAATTCGTGTCTTTTTTTGTTTTGTTTTTTTTTTCTAATCTCTACAAACTGAGTGTAGATATGTCGTCATCTTACCCATTGTCAGACATTTGGGTCTACGCTTCCCTGGTTGAATCACCACCAGGAACTGGAAAATCAAAGATCAAGTGTCGTATGTGTGGCGCAAAGATTGCGAATAATACTCATCGGTTTCGGTTACACTTGTCATGTCGAGGTGGCGATGCAAAACCATGCCCTAATGCCCCAATTGAGGTCCGAAAACTGTTTCAAGCCCTGTTAGATTCGAATAGAAAACCTTCCTCTCCATCCAAACCATGTGCTTCTAGATCTAGTACACGAATGACAATCACAACAGACGCAGAGGAGGATGCCAGATTAATAACTTTGGAGGAAAAACACGTCCAACTCACCTTAAAATGCAGTATGGAAGAAGTTTCTAGACCCCATCGATATTCGAGACAAAGACAACACGATGTTGAAGCCGGATCGAGTGCAATAAACAAGAAGAATAAAACGAGTAAGCAATTCAAATTCCTGACCCATCTCGGTGAATTTATAGGGCATTGGGTACTACATACAATTCTTCACACAAAGAAAGTTTGAAAAATCTAGTTCAAAATGTAAAAGAGCACGAGGGAAATATCTCTTCGCCTTCCGACTCAGATGAAGTGAACCAATATGTATATGAAAAAATAGATAGCAGTTCTGATGGATCAGATGACAATACAGGAAGGCACTCCTCCAATAGCAGTTCCGATGGATCAGATGACAATACTGGAGGTTATTAGTTGTAAATTGTCATATTGGATAATGTAAATATGAAATTATGGAAGTTTTTGTCATCGTAAATTATGCATTGCATATATATATATATATATATATATATATATATATATATATATATATATATATATATATTATCGCCTTATTCAACTTCGAAGGGGGCCCTTGACAGTGATTTCAAATCATCAGCTTATTTGTTGAGGTGGGGTGATCGATCCATGGTGGGACATCCTTCAGTTTACGTCATAGGTGGGGAAGAGAGTTCATTAGCGGGTGGGATGACCATAACGAGGGAAGGTGGTGGTGGAAGAGGCTATGTTAATTTACAATATTCATTGCCTTTTTCTCCGAAGAAAGCATATGTTGATCCTGTGGATGACCGCCTTTCTAACATTGCAACTACAAAGCACAAAGCGTTACAATCACGACCCATATAAAGGGAAAAGCGCATCCCTTATGGATCCTGGTTGTCCTACATGACAAACTCCGCATGATGACTATAAAATCAACAATTGAACGTTCGTTTAATTACAAGATTAGCAGAACAACGAAGAATAATAGTGACTGGATAGGTGCTACAGGTGCGCCAATTTGAGCTCTTCAAATCTTTTAGCGGCTCTAGGTTTAGCTCTCTTTGCCACGTCGTACCTCTCGATCCAGTGTAGCCTTTTCTCGTTAAACTGCTGATCGCGAGACCTAGCGGAATGATACCGAGTTCGAAAATTGTCTTCAGAATTTCCTGCGGAGGCCGTTGATCTTCTGGGAGATCATGAACGTTCCTGATGAAAGGGAAGGGATCGCTCATAAAGGATGAACGAGAGGACTTGACGCCTTCCTCGAATGTCTCCTCAAGTATTTTGATTGAAAGAGTAACCAAATCCATGAATGCTTAAGTTGTTGCAGTAAGGATTCTGGGAAGGATTACTCCCGAGTACCCCTTATATATATATTCCAAAGGGGTTAAGGGGAAGTACCGACATTAAAGCAAGTAATTGAAGCCAAGAATCACCTTGATATGCATGTGAACGGGTAGTTAATGCGATTAGGATGTCGTGCGACTATTGGTTTTCCAAGGCTGGTGGCTGTCAGCCACGATTGTTGTCATGCATAAGGGATCGTTGTTGCATGCACAAGGGATCGTTGTCATCGACGTGGAGTTAAACGTGTATGGAAAACCACGATCTATGTATCGTGGCAACCACGACCCCTGTAACACTAAAACAACAATACATATCATCTTACAACCACGATCCGTCGAACATCATAACCACTGCTAGGCTGAAACGAAAACCACGATCCATAACAACAACGCCACAGTCTGTGTGACAACCACGAAACTGTCATGTGATCTGATCCCGTGTTCCACGTGCATGTTATATCGTGGTTATTGCCCACGATCTTTCTTAGTTCACAACCACGACCTTCCAGTCATCAGCTACGCCTGCATGATCTGTGTACACGACATGTCTCCATGATGTACATAAACCATACAACGTCGAGAAGCCGGAGTTCTGGAGATGTTATCCGAACTTCATGTCGAGGCCGTTGAGCGTCAGGAATGTCTTAAACATTCTTGAGGAAAGGGAAGGGATCACACGTAAATGAAGAACGAAGGAAGGGATCACACGTAAATGAAGAACGCCCGAATGATTGGATGCCTTCTTTGAATATCTCCTTCATGGTCCTCTTGTTTATTTTTTAAGATTCTTGGAGGCCAATTACCACTATTATAGGCTGGTCAGATATATTGATCAACATGTTGATTCCAAAGGGTCACGCATTTTCTCACCGGATGCAGGGATTCCAACAGATTGCGTGGAGGAAGCGACATTAACACGACTTCCTGAAATGGCTGTGTCGGTTGTGGCTACTTTGTTACAAGGTCGTTGTTGTTATGTTATATGGGTCGTGGTTTCCAGTCTACGTTCCAGGTTTGGATGACAACCACGACGCAAAGGGGATAAAAACCGCGGTCCATTGTGCATGTGAAACCTGATCCAACGTGTGGATTGAGCGGGAACACGATATTGAAACCACAATGTGGATAAATCGGTCGAATGGTTTGATAGGGAGGGAAGAGAACACGTTTCAAACTACAATCACGATCAACCAAAAATGACAACCACGATTCATATAAAAGTCAACTACCAAAACATTAGCATTACAATCACGACCCATATAACCTGAAACTGCGATCCTGACAGAACGGCAACCACGACCTATTTACACAGTAAATGCCCAGTGAGAAGCTCAGTGATGTCACGACCCATATAACATGAAACCGCGATCATTTGCAAGCACGACCTATCTAACACGGTCACTGCCAGAAGAGAAGCTCAGTGATGCACAAGACTCTTCGCGTTTCTTCCATTTAAGTTTGCAAATGGGGATATTATCATATTTTATCTTTTCCTTCCATTTCGGTCTCAGTGCGACCCTTCCACATGCAGCATACAAGCGACGACCCTCTCGATATTCAGGACACCATTATAAAATTTATCATGCGGTGCGTTGAGTCTAAGGTGTATTGTTGCCGCGATAGAGAAGCGAAGTAGAAGAAAAGGTAAGTATTCCCACGTCATTGCAGAGAGCTATTCTTGAATAACGTGTTTCCGATGGCTGGATGCCTGTTGATATTGTCGAGTAGCAGGACTTCTGAAATTGTATTCAGAACTGTTTGTGAAGGCCGTTGAGATTCCGGATGATCGTCAACATCCATGAGGAAATAGAAGGGATCACTAATAAAGGATGAATGAGAGAGGGACTCAATGGCTTCTTCGAATATCTCCTACATTATTTTATTCTAAATGAAAGAGCAAAGAAATCCATGAACGCGTAAGGTGATGCAATAAATAAGGATTCTAGTTCAGAATGGCCTGTGGGGGTAATCACATGAAGCCGAGGTGCCACTTTTATAGGCTGGTCATTCAATGGTCAGGCATTGTTTCCGAAGGGTTGCACTGATTGCGTGGGGATGTCATAACATAAAACAACGACACATATGAAGTAACAACCACGACCCATATAACATCTTTCGTGGTTCTCGTGTTGTATTGTCTGTGGTTATAGAATATCATATGGGTCATCTTTGCCATTCCGTTAGATACACAACCACGATCCAACGTAGATATAAAACACGATCCAGTGCGCAAATGAATCACGATCCAACATCGAAGATAATTAGGACCGCTTATTGGTCACATCTACGACCATTCCCTTCAGAACCAGCGCCTTGACCATTGAATGACTCGCTGTTTATCCGCAATCCGTTGGGCACCGAGCGCGATCCTTCGGAATCCGCGCGACCGTTCAGAATCAGCGCGTCCCTTTGGAATCGGCGCCTTGACCATTGAATGACTCGCTACTTATCTGCAATCCGTTGGTAACCGAGCGCGATCCTTCAGAATCCGCGTGACCCATCAGAGCAGCGCGTCCCTTCGGACTCGGCGCCTAGACCATTGAATGAACGAATTAGCGGATGATTTTCTGTTTAACCTGTGAACGCACTTGCCCACGCACAGGTAACTGTGACGCGGATTTCCTACGAAAGACTTTGCAAGAAGTTACTGTGTTGAACTCAGGTGGGGCCTACTTTGATGTTTGTGAGAAATCTTATCCGTCCATTTATTTTTTGAGTTCAATTCAGGTCATGAAGTAAAATATGAACCGTTGCCAGAGCTCAAGTGGGCCAAAAATGTGATAATTGAACGTCTACAGTTGAAATATTTGTGGGCCACAAAAGTTTTGAGTCATGCAAATATTTGTGATTTCAGTTCATCCCATTAGGAATGAAGTTATTAACGGTATGGATGGCTTTTAAACATCACTGTCGAACCTAGGTAGATTTTAACAGTAGGAATTTTCTTGACCACATTTTCCTTTAGTACGACCCACTTGAACTTTGGATACAGTTCATTTTTGGCATCATGTCTTGAAATGAACTCAAAAAATGGATGGAAGGGGAGGATTTCTCACAAACATCACAGTTTGCCTGCAAAGGCTCGAGGCAACCACCAGTTCCAAAGGGACGTGGCTATCATGCCACATGGTTCGTTGTTGTCGTTTATGCTAGGTCGAAGTCGAATATCAAGACCATCCACCATCTGATCCACGAGTTTCTTGCTATCACCCACGAACGTGATTGTCATGCTATAGAGATCGTTGTTGTTAGCTGCGTTGAGTTGTGGTTCACATCCACGACCCAACGTTCTTTATATATATCCACGACCCTTCTATTCGGAATCAGCGCCACATTCAAATGCAGTAAAACTCATTAATGACGATACCTACCCACCCTTTGGAAGAATCCCCACCTCCACATTAACCACTGCTTGAACAACCTATAAAAGTGGTACTTGGGTAACATCTTGTTGAAGCCAATCCGAACCGCAAATCCATCTCTCGGTCTTATCTTCATGGGTGATCTCATCCCTTTCTTGAGGAACGTTGCCGATATTCCTGAAGATCGGCCGGCCTCTACGTGGAATTCCGCAGATCGTTTGGTGCCCGTGGCAGATCAACGACTCCTTCTCAATATATGTATTCAGCTCCCTGGGTCTCCTTCGAAGAGAACTGTTCTTCATAGTCGTGGCTTACAGTCGTTGTCCGCGATTTCAAGATAAACGTCTCCATCCCACACTATCCCCCGCTTAATTCCGTGTTCTTTTTGCAGATCTCTCAAACTCTTTTCGCACGGCAACCATAAGTTCACGATCCTACCCTCAGACCAGATAAGTGAGAGTGCGGTTGTCCTGGGTTGTGGTTGTCATGAAACATTGGTTGTGGTTATCTTCATTGTAATGTGGTCGTGGTTGTCATGTTACATGGTTCGCCTTTATTGCATGTTCACCACGGTCCAAACGATAAGATATTCGATATCTACATATGCCATGTTCAAACTTTGATGGGCATATGTCCATACGTCTCCACGAGAATAGATCAAACTATGTGGATGGGCAGATTTTCATACACTCATTGCTCATAACATGATTTCTCCAGCCACACCTCTCCTCTATAAACACGACGACGGGAAGAAAACTATGGGTGTTTTTCATGGTGCTCCACCCTCAGCCGTCCGTGTGATTAATTCGTTGACCTTTGAAGGCCCGGATCATTGAATGACGACTGAAACACCACGACGCATATGTCATTATAACCACGACTCATACAACATGACAATCACGACCATAATTAAAATACAATGTGAAGAACTGTTCTCTTCGAAGGGCAACCAGCGAACTGCAAAGCACTTTTTGGAGTGTCTTGTTTTGGCCTCACCTTCTCAACAGAGTTGTTCGTTAGGCTAAAACAAGATACCCCCAAAAGAGTTCTTCGTCTCGCTGAGTGCCCTTCGAAGAGAATAGTTTCTCACATTGTATTTTCATTATGGTCGTGGTTGTCATGCTCTATGGGTCATGGTTATCATGACATATGCGTCGCAGTGTTTCAGTGGCCATTCAACGATTCGGCCCTTCATAGGTCAACGAGTTGATCACACGGACGGCCGAGGGTGGAGCACCATGAAAAACACTCATAGTTTTGTGCAGTCTCTTCAACAGGATACAGCCATCAGAAAAACACTGGCGAGAATGTCTTGTTTAAGACCGACTTTCTCGACAAAGTTTTAGATCAGGCTAAAACAATACATTCTCGACAGAGTTTTTCCAATGTCTGTATGCCTGTTGTAGATACCTGCTCTTCGGATTATCACTGTGAATATGGTCGTAGTTATTAACTAGTGATGATAAGAGTGAGGAGAATGATAATGTCCCCATTTACATGCTTAAGTGGGATAGTCTTGTGCATCACTGACCTCGTCTGGTGGTAACTGTGTTATATGAATTGTACATGTCATGGATTGTTGTTTCGTATGTTGTACTGGGCTTTATTTTCGACTTACTTGGTCCCTGTTTGTAATTTTACATGGCAGTGCACACTAATGAGGTTATGAGATTATACGGATCGTCAGTGGCAGCCGATATTGGTCGTCGTTGAAAGACAGAAGGGTCGTGAAGATGACATGGGTCGTTCTTGGCTGCTTAAGTAGTGCTGTGTGACCAGCCTATACTGGTCGTCCTTATCATGTTATGTGGGTCGTGTTTGTTACCCTACGTGTCCCGTCTCTGTCTGCTGGTTTAGTGCAATGTGTTACACCTTGTATGCTAGTCACACACCACAGGAAAATCCGCCGACAACCAATGAATCGTACCGTAACATCCACCACCCACATAACATGACAACAACTACCATTCAACAGTAGAATACGACCCATATAACACGACAAATATGACCCATGTAAATGGTCGTGGTTCTCGTCTTATGTGCACCGTGGTTGTCATTCCCCTTAACTCCTACCCATGATCCAGGTTGGATGACAACCCCGATCCAACCGTAATGGCTCTCACGCAAACCTGGTGAGAGTTTCTAGTGAGGACGGATTGTCATATTCACGACCCATATCATTCAGTGGATCATAATAGAAATATTTTTTATCTAACAAAAATCAAATACACCAATACATCGAGCATTTAGTTATCAGTCAAAAATTTGACTCTCTTCTGTGGTCTACTGTTCGTCTCAGCCGCCTCTTCAGACCTCCTGAGCTGTATGCAATCGTCCTTCGAAATTTCAGGATGTCCTCCTACCGAAAAGGGAACGAACTAGTGTTAAATCAAAGGACAGAGTTAACAAGATCTCATGTAATCGGATACACACACACAGACCTTCGTGAAGTCAATCTTGCGCATCCTGCTCAAGAAGTCTATATACTTCAGCATGAATACGCCGCAGTCATCCGAGTTGTCTTGCCCGGTCTGTCACTGACTGTCTTCAAAGTCCATGGCTTCTCCCATATCTTGGATCCATTATCAAGAATATGGAATAGCCATAGCAGTCCGTAAGTAACCTGCGCGATAATCAACTCGTTTTTCTCTTGCATCTCGGTACTCAAGCTGTCGTACACAGTGACATCTTTATCTTTATTTTTCAAATTAACAACTGACAGGAACCAGTGCTGGCTCCTCGCGTTGAGTGGGATGTATAGCTATCAATCACAAGAAATATGACAACAGTTAAAAGACGCGCCTTTCCAAAACAATATCGTTTACATTCATGGATACGTGCAAGTAAATAACCTCTTACCACATCATACTTCCATAGAGGCTTCGATCTACATTGACCGTTGATTATATCTATAAGCAGATCACTCAAGTTACCACTCTTGATGATGTCCTGTCGATCCTTATGGTTGCCAGCTCCATAAGTTTACAAAACGCTAAGCTGGACTTCCATGATGGACCGTTGATATATTGGAAAGGGTCAGAAACATAAATAGTTTTAATGATGTTTTAAATACAACTATAGTCCTCAGTTACACAACACCGTGAATAGCGACGGGACGAATTCGCAGTCCTGTCTTGGCCGTCGTCTCTTTTCCTGACGCTTTGATAGATAGCGTAGGTATCGATCGATTGCTTACACACCGAGGAAGTCGTGTGATATAATTATCAGACATCGATATTAAGTTTAAAATCAATATATATAAACTTACATCAGAGTCGATCCATGATTTTAGGTCACAGATGCTCTTCAGCTAGGCAGGTGAATCCAATGATAATCTGGCAACTCTCAATTCCTGGTCTTCGGCTTCGGTTAGAGTTCGGTGCGGGTCCACGTACCCCTGGCGAGTCTCCTTTACGGGTATAGCTCTGTGGGGTTCCAATGCATCGTGGTGTGGTATCCCTTCCTCACACACTTGCGAAGTACCGATATTGAGCTGTAATAACATGGTACGTTATAATCTATGCAATCCACAACATAATGTCCATTGAAAATCACGATCCGAAAGCAGTTTCACGTACAGTTTTCTTATTAGCCTCATCCTGTAATAGATTCATGTCCTGTCTCAGCGAAGCCTGGAGCTCTTTCAGGTGCAGAATTTCTTCTTCGTTACGTTGCACTGAAGTGATCTTCTCTTGTAACACACGCATATTACTTGATTTTTGTATTTCAACACGACCCACGTAGTGAAGTCATGGCGTGGTTCACAGCGTGACCCGAATCGTGGTTGTTGTCCACGTAAGGTCAAAGTTCACACCCGATGTGACGTGGTACGTGAATCGTGCTTGGCATCCATACCGTGTCACTCTTCACGCTGGATCTACCTTCACAGTGACCACGTCCAAACGTAGAACGCAACTACCTTCTCTTTATAAATTTCATATACCTTTATTTCTTGCATCTCCTCTCCGATATGCTTTATCTGCTCATTGATATACGCATTCTCGTCCCGGAGATCGGCCACCGATTGGACATGGGCCTGTCACAACGACCCGTTATGTATCATAACCACGATCCAAATAGGGCCACAACAGTGATCACTAAAATTCAGGAAAACTTCAACTTCACATACTTGCATTCCCTGTATCTTCTTTCCACAATGCTTCATCTGTTCCAGCAGCGAGGCAATCTCTGCGCTTGTAGGGCTGCTCGAAGAGACATTGTCCTGTAATAAAATCATACACGAGAAATGAGCCAAAACGTGACCGAACAACGACCAAGTAAGGTTCATGATAAATTGATAAGTTCAATTCCATGTACTCTATTTGACTGAATCTCCTTCTTGAGTTGCTTCACTTGCCCCTGCAGTAAAGCATTCTCTCCTACGAGAGGGCTGATCGAAGCAACGGATTTCTGCAATGGAGCACTATATTATTATGTATTTTCCTTCGAAGGATATTCACGACCCATATTTCATATAAATCACGACCCATCTTACATAGAAACCACGACATTCGGCTGAATCGTGAATGCCACCAATGTTGGGCCGTGTATGAACCACGACCAATCAGCATGGCATCCACGGCCTTTACTAGATGGTAACAACGATCATATATGAATGATAACCACAATCCATATTTTATTTACCTTCGTTGACTGAAACTCAACTATTAGCTGACTCATCTGCCCCCACAGTGAAGCAATGTCATCTTTAAGATGGCTTATCCCATCTTCAAGCCGTTTCATACGGTCCATCCCATCATCAACAGTTGTTGTTGTTGTTGGGTTGTTGCCCTGTATTAAAATCGTTATATAAGACTGTACATTCACAGAGACCTCTAACAAATAATAATAAAATAGGGCAATTTCACGTACGTATTTTGTATTAATATCGTCTATCAGCGTCTTCACTTCTTCGTGCAAAGAAGCATTATCCGCCTTGAGGTTATTTACTTCTCCGCGAGCCTCCTCCATTCTTTTCACTTCAGCGGTAAGGAACTCAATCCGCTTATTACATTTCTTTCTTGCGGACCTTGATTTCTTACTCTCTCTCAATACGTGGCTAATATCGTCCTGGAAGGAGGCTCTAACCTCAGCCACAATTTCACTTCTCATTTTCAAGAGGGAGGCTGTAAGATCAACCTTCACTTTATTTCTAATTTCTTCCGCCTCCACCGCCATTGTCACTGCCGTGGGTGGTGCCAACCGAGCCTTGTCCATCATAGGAATCTCGTCGGTTATACTCCTGACAACCTCGGTCTCTGCTTCTTCCACCGTCGGTCGAAGCTTTGAATCTATCGTCACCTGCATGGGTAAAATTGATTCATTTATTAACTATTAACACACTGCATAATTAATTACACTACTATTTAAACAACTCTCACCGGTACAGCTGTGAAGATGGCAGATAAAGGCCGTATCTGCCTGACTTCTTCATATTCCAATTTAGTATTCGAGGAATCAATCTATGCTGCTTCCTATCTGCCCACCCACTGTCTCCAGTGAGTTTTGGGAATCGTTCGTATGCTCAGACCTGCTTAGGATCAATTATAATGATCCATTACATATTGATTGACATGTATGTAATACACATTCAACCTTAAGAGTATGAACCAGGATAAGAATAACGTACTTGCAGGGCGAACGCGCATCCGCATATGTTGTATGACTTAGGGTACCGGCTAGTCGCCTGAATAATGCCAGACGCTGCGTTAATCCCTTTCTTCAGATAATCATACCCCACATTGCCCCAGGGGTAGTTATTAAAATAATCCAAGTCATCGACCATGTCGATATACTTATCAACACAGTTATTCTTCCCTGGAGATCCAACTAATAGACTCTCAACACAAATTAATAGAGCCAGCTTCACCGCGTCCATATGCTGGTCTGAATCGGCAAGTGACAAATAGGCTTGTTTCAGGTCTTGTTTACTAACACTACCTGCTCTCAGGTAGGTCTCCCTAATAAATCTTCCTCCCTCTACTCTTCCGGCATCTTCCTCCCTAACTGGTCCAAATTTCAGTCCCATAATTAAAGCAAAGTAGCTCGGTGAATTTTATCTTGGTGCCCTGAACATCGAATTTCAGATCACCAACATGCCTTTGCATTAGGCAATGCAAGATCTGTGAGTGTGCCCTAAATCCAGTCTTCAGAAAGCGAAGAAGAAATCCAAAACAGCTGTCTCTAAATATATTCTGTCTATTAGGATGCTTCTCCAGGTCTACAATCATATACTCCCAAAAACTGATGGAGCACTTGGCGGATACCCGTGCCTCTACGAAGTCTAAGCAAGTGGTCATCACTGGCTTCCCTCGACCTACATACCAATATGGTCATTGACTGCTGATCAATCAACAATAATGCCTTACACAGACGCAACGATCGTGACTGAACTACATTCTTGATCGCTGATGTAACCAACAGAGGGTCGTTGTTATCAGGTGTTCATTTCGGATTGGGGTTGCCATGCAGCACGAATCGTTGTTGTCTTCTACCCTGGGTCGAGGTCCACGGTCAATACCACCCACCCAAAATATGATCCATGATTCACCGTCTGTCAACCACGATCCAATAGGCAAACTAACTACCCACAAACGATCGGGTCAACACGATCCATTGGGGAAATTAACCACGGTCACAGGTCACCAGGGTCGTGAATGTCATAAACAACTGGTCGTGGTTCACATCCACTTCCGACATAAACTGTCCATGTCAACCACGACCTTTACTGGATGGTTCACATATATGACCAACATAACGTGTCAGCCACGACCCACTGGGCACATCAACAGCGATCACAGCCACGATCGCAATTGTCATGTTATATGGGTCCTTGCTGTCGTGTACAATGAATCTCAACCACGGTCGTGTTTGTCAGTTTATGCGGTTCGTGGTCGCCATCTATGTGGCATAACCACTACTCATACAGCATGTCTACCATAACTCACTTCCCCGTCCTAAATAACATGAGAGCAACGATCCACTGTGCTTGTCAACAACGATCCATGCTGCGGTTCACGCCTATGACCCACACAACATGTGAGCCACGATACACTGGGCACAACAACTACGATGAAAACCGTAATCGTGATGGTCATGCCATATAGATCGTTGTTGTAGTATACAACGACTCGCAACGAACCGTTCGTTGTTGTCAGCTGGGATGGCATACCCACTACCCATATAGCACGACTACCATGACTCACAGCCCTGACCCAAAAACGTGTGAGCAACGATCCACTGCGCTTTTCAACCACGATCCGTATAAACATCAACTACGATCACAACTACCATCGTTCTTGTCATGCTATACAAATGTTTCAGTCATGACTACTGGGTCATGGTTGACAGCGCTAAATCACTTAACATTTGAACAACTACATACTGTCCCTGAGAACCATTACCTTGCTTTGCCATTGATAAGAAATGAGCTGCACCCTACTTGTATATATGTAGTCGTTGAGTGGCGATGGAGGGCCCAGTGAAGAAGATTTGGAACCAGTAAAAAAAATGACAGGGATATGAAGTGAATGGGTCTTAGAGAAGAAGCTCTAAATATATTATTTTATAATTATATATATATTATAAATGAAATATATATATAAAAAATCGGTGTTCCGCGTGGGGAGAAGCGGTTGCTTTACACTGTATATATCCCAATATGGGTCGTTGCTAAGTCACATTGAACTGCCCTTACTCTCATCCGCACCGACCAATCTATTTGCAGCGACAAGAAACGGAATTACCCAATGGATGATAGGAATATGTAAAATCCAATGGACCACAACAGAAGAAACGCGCTGGTTCCGTCAAAAGTTACAAATTGTCATCTTTACGCAGTGTGGGCCACTGATGGCTCGATATGTGTCACAATTAAACTTATCGAAGGAATCCATCAGCCATGAACTATTCTAATTTATTAGATCCGATTGATGATGGGCCCATGCACTTGACCAGGATGATCGACGATTGATCTTAGGCGTTGGGAACCGTAAGTGACCCTGGCGCCCTTTACACGCCATTTTAATGAAATGTATGTACGGGCGACGCATTTTTTCAGTACAGACTAATATTGTGGGTTGTGGCCCGCCGTGATGTTTGTCAGAAATCAACTCCGTCCATCAACTTCATGAGCTCAGTTTAGGGCTCGGGCCCGAAAGATGAACCGGATCTGAGGCTCAAATTTGCTGAAAATGTGAGGCTTGAACTTCCACAGTAGAAATATTTATGGGGCAGACGAAGTGTCGTGTCAGGACAGGAGTTGGGTTTTCAGTTCATCCCATTAGGAAAATAAGTTATGAATGGTGTGGATGGCGTGTAAACATAAACGTCGACCCCAGAGAAGTTTCAACGGTTGGAATAAATGTCGACCCTATAGAAGTTTCAACGATTGGAATATGACTCCTTCACATTTTCCTTGAATGCTGTCCGCCTGAGTCATGGATCCTGATCACTTTTTGTCTGGAGCCTTAAATTGACCTCAAGAAACGGATGAACAGGATTTATTCATCGCAAACATCAGCGTGCGGCCCACTTCAGATTCCGACGAATGACCTTCCTGCTACAGGCATTCGCAGGAAAGCGCTCCCGCACCGACCTTACACTTTCATTATTACATCGTTTGGCGTGTCGACGACGTCTTTATCCGTAAAATTTTAATACACGATCCATATCTCATGACTACAGTGAGCCATATACACCGAATACACGATCTAAATCGTCGTGTCAACCACGACCCATTGAACATTGCACCACGACCATATAACATAGTTACAAAGCCGTGTGCCAAATCATTGGGCTTCAACACGCCCCCTGAACATGGGGTCTTTGCACCACGACCATATAATATAGTTACAAAGCCGTGCGCCAAATCATTGGGCTTCAACACGCCCCCTGAACATGGGGTCGTGGTTGTGAAGGAGTATGGTTTGTATGTTCTGGTGGATATGGGTCGTTCATGTCATGTTACATGAGTCCCCATTTGCATGTTGGAAGGGTCGTGACTGTAAGACGACAACCATGTCCCATTGTAAAGACTAAAGACAACCCCGATGCCATTAACATGACAACCACGAAACTATCCAAACAATCGTTGTGTACAGTTTTATCGTGCCTTTCATGTAGAGTTAATGATGGTTGTTATGATATATGGATCGTGGGTTACAATGTAGCATGGGTAGTGGAGTCGGTTGCTAAGGGTAGCCCTTTTCGTGTTTTTTGGTTCGGCGTC
The DNA here is from genome assembly GCA_021015155.1 of Magnolia officinalis. NCBI lineage: Eukaryota > Viridiplantae > Streptophyta > Magnoliopsida > Magnoliales > Magnoliaceae > Magnolia > Magnolia officinalis. The sequence goes on along the minus strand of JAJHSJ010000002.1, from coordinate 15,859,813 downwards.
GTGGTATTGTACGGATCGTTGTTGCACGTTCCTCAAAATAGCGAGTCCGTTCGTTGAGCTTTCACGTCAGTTTGGAACCTGGAAGAAGCCGTGCTACATTGGTCTGGATTCCCGAATAAGCCATTACACACCGGGTCCCCCAACTGCGAGTAGCTGCTCATCGATAAAGGTTCAACCACGGCTATAGGGCTTCTACATCAGCCTGGAACTCAGAAAGGCGGAGAGGGAACAGTTCAGATTGTAAGGTTGGGCTCGGACTGAGACAAGCCATATGATCGCGCTTGAAACACGATATAGGGGTCGTGACCCTTGTTGAGCATGGGTCGTGCCTCTCATTGGTTATGGGTCATGGACATTTAGAATGCTTCGTCAGCGTCCGCGTTTGGGTGGTGTTTTTCATAAGATTGTGGTTGTCAGCAACGTTCTATGCCGCAGGACACCCTCGACCATGTAAACAATCGTGGTTGTCAGCATAGGTCGTGCCTCTCATTGGTTATGGGTCGTGGACATTTAGAATGCAAATAACAGCAAAGGGACATCAAGAACAGCAAATAAACAATAAATAAATGAAAACAATCGTCCAAAAATAAAAATAAAAACTCGTTATCCCCACCGAGCAGAGGGACCAGATACTGATGTGGGGGACTGAGCATCACGGCATCCTCGACGACAGGGGTATATTGGCCAATCTCCATTGCAGGACGGGTGCTATCGGTGGCGTCTGCCATGTCAGGCTCCGCATCACTGGATGTGTCTGCCGTGAGGGCGTCCAAGTCGAGGGTCGGGTAAAGCTTCCTAACTTCGGCCAGACAAGTATCAAAGCCACTGTCATAGCCGAAATTGTATAATTTATCCAACTCCTTAGCCCTCTCAGCAGACTCCTTGTATTCCGCCACTGCCGCGGCCGCCCGCGAGACCGCTTGAGCCTCAAGCTCTGCTCGTAAGGAATCCTTTTCCCCGGATGCGACAGACTCAAGGACATTCCGCTGCTAGACTAGTTAGTTCGCCGCCATCAGTCGCTCCGACTCGAGCAACTCTTTCGCCGCTTCGACCCCCGACTCGACATCCAATGCCCTGAATTCGAGGTCCTCGTTAGCCCAGCGCAGCCTCCTGACTTCGGGCTCGGCCACGCCCACGCCCAAGCGAGCTTCAAGTTGGTTGACTTCACCTTGGAGCACAAGCTCTCTCGTCCGGCATTCCGCAACGACCTTCCTCAGCTCCAATAAATCAGCAGCAGCGGCCTCCAGCCTCTTCTCGAGCTCGACTCGTAGAGCGTCTTGCTCGGCCTTCTCGGCCACGAGTTTGGGCCGCTCAGCTTCGAGCTGATCCATCTCCTTCAGCCTCTCCTTCACCGCCAACATCTTCGGCAGCGACGTGTAACATACAGCTGCAAAATCATCCATGAAACTGACGTGGCGGCTGGAAAGGGTGTCGACGATTTGCGACTCTGGTGTGGGCTCAACTGCCCAAGGAATCAGCTGGGCCATGTGAAAACCAGGCGCCTGGGCCGTTGGAGAGGAGGCGGACTCTGGTAGGGCTGTAACAGGCACGATCCTAGCCGGGTCTACAACTAGATCCACCTTCGTCTCGTCCTCAGGAGCCTTCCTCTTCTTCGACGTAGCTATCATCCTTGGTTCAAAGGAGAGGACGACATCCATCGAAGGGCGAATAAGCCGCCTCGTCTTTGAGCCACCTCCCACCATACCTGCAAAAAGCAGAGGGAGAATGCGCCACGGGACACGTGGATTGGTGCAATATTCCAAAGACCATTATTGCCAGAATCTTCCTAGCATTTAAAGAAATCTAAAAGCGTCAGGATTTCTTCGATCCTCCGCTACACGTGGCGCAATGCCTTCACTGTGGTGAAGTGAAAAAGCCAAGACATTAAACCGATACACAACTTATGTGGCCATATAAATGTTCAACGGTCGTCACGAACTGCATTAATCGCAGTTATCATGAGATAAGGCTGTCATTCAACGTGGATCGTGGTTGTCATTATACATGAACAATGAACGATACAATATATGATCGTTGTTGTCGTGTAATATGGGTCGTGATATACTCGATGAACGGGTCGTGGTTGATATGGATCGTGTTCTAATGTTAAATTGGTCGTCGTTCACAGCTGTAACCGATCGTGGTCCTCGTCCATGTTGAATCGTGTTCGACAAAAAATGACGGTATGAGGAACACGGCCCATACGACATGGAAACCACGAGCCATATATACTGATAACACGATCCATATATACTGACATCCACAATCCATACATACTGAGAACCACGATCTGTTGTTAAGTCATTGATCTATTGTTAACGACAACCACGACCAATTCAACTTACAGGATATTGCGCACCACAACAACAGTTTAGTCATTATGACAACCACGATCCGTATAACATGGGAGTGACAACCCATATAACATTGCAATCACGACAATGTAACATGACAACATCGACCCTTACAATATTGCAACGACGACTCATATTAAACAGTAACTGCCAGAAGAGAGGGTCGTCGTGGTCTGTGCTGGGTCGACGTCGAGAAATCAAGACCATCCACCATCGGATCCACGAGTTTCCTTGCTATCTACCACGAGCGTGATTGTCATGTTGTAGATATTGTTGTTGTTATCTATGTTGAGTTGTGATTCACATCAACGACCCAACGTTCGTTCTATCCACGAGCCTTCCCCGTGGAATCAATGCCACATTCAAGTGCAGGAAATCGCATTAATGACGATACATTCCAGAATTCATTTAGAATCAAAGCGACCTTTTCGAATCACCAACCCCACATTAACCACGGGTTGAACATCCTATAAAAATGGTACTGGGTTACACACTTTTTCGGAAGCGATGCCGACCCACGAGTCCTTCTCGTGCTATTCATTCATAGTATTGCTATGTTTTATTGTTATGTTTTTTTATGGTGCTCATTGGGTCGTAGTTATCACATTATTTCAGTCAGGGTTCACATTGGCCGTGGTTGCTATCATGTTATGGGTCGGTCTTATCATGTAAGAGTGGTCGTGTTGGTAATGCAACGTGTATCATTGTTGTTGATGTAATATGGGTCGTGATTGTAATGTAATATGCCCATTGTCCACATTGTTATATATTATGGCCCCGGTCACTAGCCGTGGGCCCAGGCATGACTCATGGGTTAGATCCATTCCGTTCATCTGCATCTACAGTGAATGCTACGGTCGGACAGCTCTTATCGATCATTCGTTGGCTTGATCCCAAAAATGGGAGGGATAATTATAATGGTCTACGACGGTGAATTATCATTGTTCTATGTAATGTCCATCGCTTGTGATTGGAGTGACGTTCTCTTTTTTGGTCTCCTACCCTTAAATCATCTGGAGAAACGTATGGACGACATGGATGAAATACATACGTGGTGATTGGGCACACAGACCGCCGAGAACCAGCAATTTGGCGGTGCCTTGTGGAGTAGCCGATCGGTCAGTTTATAAGGTGTTGAAACCGGAGGTAACTTCTGCTTCTGTAACGCCCTGAAAATTGGGGGTCGAGCATAAACTCAACTCCCGAGTTCCAGAACATCACTTATGCAACAAAATGAATGATGATTGAATGTTGACTGTATTCGTGCATTGAACATGAGTGAGATTAAGCCAAAACAACATATCATACTCCAGAGACAGTTAAATTTGTAAGCGGAAGACTGTGATAGATAGATAAAATATATAAACTATGATGAGTCTCCAGAGTGTGATAACATGACCAGGTTAAATAATTACAAGTACAATTCTAAATATACCAAATGCGAGGAAGTGTAATGTCTCCTATCCCAAGTACCATAGCCCCGTCAATACAATATCAGGTCTTCATTGACCTGCCAGAGAGATACAGATAGGAGAACTCCTCCTATCATCATAAAAGTAGTCCGGCTCTGCTTCACAAGCATCGCCATCACCTGAAACTCACAAAATCTGGTTGGTGTGTACAACACCGTCCCGTAACGTGGGAGTGAGTGATCAACTCAGTGGAACAATAAAGCATAGGTTAACATGTTATCAATTCAGTCAAGCAGTAATGATAAAGCAGTACAATCAAACAATTTTAACTACTCTTATTTAATGCAAGTATGAAATGACGTGATGTATGCCCTTGCCAAACCACCCTCATGCGACATCATCTTACGTTCGCGAATGCATCCATCCCTCAGTGCTCCACATCTACCAGGCACATGCAGTGCGATGACGAGCATGATTACCGAGTAATTATTAGTTCATTTCAAACAGCAGTATTGGGAAACTAAGGTACCTCCCTTGTATCATTCCCAAACATGATCCATTCTAGGGTCGTCAGTCCTAGTTAATCTCATACGATATTATGGTTTGAGAGGCATAACGAAGGCATCGCAAAGGGCTCGTCACCGGTCAGCACGGATACAGATCTCACCGTATGCGGCTCAATTGCTGACCGTCAGCTCGAGTACAGGTCTCACCGTACTCGGCTCAATCGCTGGTCGTCAACTCGAATACAGGTCTCACCGTACTCGGCTCAACTCATACTCTAGTTGCTGTGAAGGGCTCGACGCCAATCACAGACCTTGGAGTATACTCGAAGACACTACAGAGGACTCGTCGCCCGTCAGCACGAGTACAGGTCTCACCGTACTTGGCTCTCGTCGTAAGTGTCGACAGCTCGAATACAGTGTCCCATACCACCGTATTCAGCTCACGAGTTTGGTTGCTCAATGGTCACTACGGGGAGGCACGTGGCCCCAGCATAGGCCGACAGCTCGACCACGGTGTCCCATACCACCATGCCCGGCTCATGAGTCTTAGCGGATCGAGGTACCATGGTTAAAAGGGATTTCACTAGTAAGTTTGGTACCCTAGGTTCAAGCAGTAGCGTCCAAACATGGTGAACATACATAAGACAGATCGGGTTACTTGACGAGCTCGGCTAGCTCTAGCACACAAGTTGAACGACATGAAGTGCATAAGTACTTCGCGTGGCCAACCACTATCGTCAACCGAAGTACGACTCGGGTTCGTCGAACACATCTCACGTGGCAAATGAATCACAGCCACGAATGCAATTCTGGTACCGATTGTTTGGACTATAATCATAGCCCCAAACACAATCAAGTGCAGATAGATAAAGCAGTAGTGGATCAAGATTCAACTAATACAATCAAGGTCTGGTATTATCCGTTTAGGGCTGCCATGGCTATCGCACGCACTCGTTGCTCCACTCCCCCATCACCCATGACGGATCATACAACGTAAATATAAATTTAAACATATGCATTACATAGTTAAAATCATAAACCAGTTGAGCATGTTATGAATCACAACACAAGCATGATTTTGTACATGTTCAATTCCTAATCACACAACTATCCAAGGAGATCATACACATAGTTAAAAGAGGTTAAGAATCATATCTCAACACCCTTATACATTACAATTTGCTAACTACTACTCATTCAGACATTTCAAGAAACACTTTAACAAACATACATCAACATACATGACTATGTCGATCACATAGGCATTAGGCCAAATCCTTTCACTAGGGAGTTGCCCAATCATAACACGCGTACACCCACGACGGATAGTCATGACAAGCAGGAATCCAAGTTTCATATTCATTCAGCCATTTCCACAAACACTTGGGCCACACATTTTAGCATATATAGTGTATATTGGCTGTGGCGTGATTTAGGGCAAATCCTTTCGTCAAAGGGGTATCGCCAATACAACCAATCATGAATCCATGACAATTAGTCATGGCGAGCACGAATGAGAATTCTATACTCATTCAGTCATTTTCACAAACACTTAGAATACACTATTACAACATACATGGTGTATGTTAGCAAAACATGTATTTAGGCGAATCCTTTTGCCAAATAAGTATTTTATCCATATATCGTATATCCATATAACAAATAAACATGTCAAACACATTTCCTAAAAATATACGTATACCGTACTTTCTACAAATACCTAGAGTATGTAGAATTCCATATTTTTCATCTTTAATCGAAACGGAAAACAGACAGCACTTTGTACATGTGCAATTGCATGCAGATCATGATCTATCATTATCTGACATTGAAAGCGTTGAAAACCATAACCTATACACCTAAAGTCCGCACCTTTTGTCGTAGAATCGTAACAGAGTTGATGGGTTTGCTAAGCTTCCATATTCGGCAGTTTGGCAACCTAAAGTCCGCACCTTTTGTCGTAGAATCGTAACAGAGTCGATGGGTTTGCTAAGCTTCCATATTCGACAGTTTGGCAACGAAATAGGTTAGCTATTTCACAACCTACAACTGTCTAAACCCCAAAACAGATTAGGGTTAGGGTTCCTTACCTAGAAATGACGCCGGAAACGCCGGGAAAGCGATGAGAATCAGGCGGTGGAGCCCGAATAGCGGCAGGGAAGAGTGGCAGGGAGATTCTCACACTGCTCCCACACTTTCTCTCTCTTTTCTCTCTCAATCTCAAATTCCGTATGGCTGCCATAAGAGAGGATTTAAGGTCCTTATATAGCCTAAAAAATTACCGAAATAGACTTATGTTCAAAGTATACTTACATTATAACCAAATCGGCATTGTTTCAGCTCAAAAGAGGGTTTTCTGGCGGCCCTCCTTGAGCCAAAGGTCGGACTTAAGCTCACTAACGCTGGATCTACGTTCTATTAAGTTTTTGTTTCGGTCGGGATTCCAGGTCACGCGTGGCGGACCAGTTTCAGTTCAACGGTCAGCGGATCTCGATCGGAGATTCCGAGTACATGTAAATGTGTATGAAATTTCTCCTGATCCGAGGGTGTAATTTGGTCTGATTCTGACGGTCTGGTTGCTTAATATTGATCTGCAAGCGAGAGGTGCCAGATTACTATTCAAGATATTTTATTTTGAAATTATTTCACATTTCTCACACTCTTCACTCCGAGCTCAAGCGAATAGCGCTGGGACACTATCTGGATTTGATTTCCGAGATGGTTGTCAAGCCCAGCGAGGCGGTCCTAGTTCCTTAACTTCGTGTTAATCGGACTTCCAACGTGCGGTCCAGATCCGATACGGAGTTTCGAGATGCTCCCGTGAGTAGCGGGTAATGAGATTGATCTTAAGTTTTTAGGGTAACCTAGCGTCAATGATTCTACAAGTTTTGGGTCTTGCAGATCGTATTTAAATAAAGCGATTGGTGCTAATTTCACACACTCTAGCACTCTAGTTTGCACTAGCTAATTCTCGCCTAATTTCTAAAAGATTTAGTCCTGTATGATTTTTGTCTGAGTGGTACCTGGGCCTTTGTAGTTTGTATGTAAAGTGATCCAAGTTATACTACTTAGCTAGTTTAAGATAGTGTCTATGGTAAAAGTACTTAGAAAATTTAAGGAGCAAGGTGGTGAAGGGTGGGATTTGTGAAGGAAATGGTTAAGGAACGATTTTAGACTGTGAGATTTAGTTCTGACAAGTTAATAAGGTGTTAGGATCGACCCATCGCCTAAGGACGTCTATCCCAGGTTGACAAAAATCCGGGATGTTACAGCTTCACTCCATGTCCGTGTGTATCCTGAACCAAGGTCAGGGGCATTTTCGTCGGCCACGATCGTTCATCTGTTCTGCCAAAACGTTTTAGGGCTTCAACAAGGAATGAGAGGGAACACCAACAGTGCTCATTCACCACTGTTTGCTGTGGTGTGGTCCACTTTCTATTGGGTTAATGATCATTTTTTGTTTTTGGTTACCAATAAATGATTTATAGGAATATATGGACGGCATGGATGACATACATACACGATGGGCAGTGAATGAGCACCAGAAATGCGGCCGATCCAATGCTCAAGTGGACCACACCAAATAATACGCTGGCTTGCTTTAAAATGCACAAAGCAATAAAGGTCAGTTGCATGTGTGACAATCCCCTTGTGATCTGTAGACAGTCAATGTATAAAGTAGTGTTTGTTGAAATGTCTGAATGAGATTTTGTTGATGGATTGTATCTGTGGTGTGATCCAGTTGACCGTTTGATATACCCCACCCTAGTTTCGATATCTTAAAATAACTCGAGATAAGGGATAGACTGCCTGGATGTACAAATACATCACGGGGGGCCCGCCCATAGAGCTGCCTGTTGGGAGTTGGGCCATGCGGGGGTAGTACGCAATCCTCGCCCATACATGAAGCCCTTCTGGCACCGTACGAAGGCCTAGACGAAATTGTCCGTGACCTTGGTTCAAGAGACATACGGACCAGGATGAAGCAGATGTCACCTGATGTTACAGCCATTAAGCCACGGACAGATCGGGTACTATCCGGGACACCGGCAAATGGCTGGTGCTCGGCGGTCGGTGTGTCCCACCACCACGTATGTGTTTCATCCATGCCGACCATACGTTTCTCCAGATGATTTAAGGGTAGGAGACCAAAAAAAAGAACGTCACTCCAATCACAATCGGTGGACATTACATGGAAAAGTGATGATTCACCGTTGTAGACCATTATAATTATCCCTCCCATTTTCGGGATCAAGCCAACGAATGATCGGTAAGAGCTGACGTCCGACCGTGGCATTCACTGTAGATGCAGATGAACGGCATGGATCTAACCCATGAGTCATGCTTGGGCCCACGACTGGTGACAGCCTGGCAGGGGAGTAGCTAATCCATTATCCCGCGGACTAAACGGAAGAATATATGAGCGTTGGAAGGGCCAAATGTAACATTTCAGCTGCAACTTTTACGGACTTTCTACTTACATCCCTTTATATATGTAAGGGAGGGAAAAAGAGAAGATCCAGGCTCCCAATTGCCAGGGAGGCACATTATTTTTCCTAGGCTGTAATCCTCTTCCACTAGGAGGTCAGTTTGCTACGGTCAAGGTAGAATCGAGAAGGTCACATTCTGTGGATCGTGGTGCCGTATTCCCATACACACTTAATATTGGTTGTCACGTTGCAACCATCTTGGTTGGCACGCAGTACTGATCGGATTCCTGTGCACATTATATCGTGATGGATGGGTCGTGGTTGACAGGTGTTATGGGTCGTGGTTGTCATTGGGAGCCACAACCCTTTGAATGATTCCAAAGTGTAATCATGACACCTATATAACTATGAACCATGACCCATGCAACCTGTCGACCCCGACCAATATAACAACTGCGAATACTACGGCCTACGTAACGTGAGAACCACGACCCATGTCAGCTGACAATCACAACCCGTCGAACGTTTGGTCGTGGTTCATATGCACAACTGGTCGTTGAGCGTGGTTGGCAACCCATGTCAGCTGACAGCCACAACCCGTCGAACATTTGTTCGTGGTTCACATGCACAATTGGTCATTGAGCGTGGTTGGCACACCATGTCAGCTGACAAGCACGACCTTCGAACTTTTGGTCGTGGTTCACATGCACAATTTGTTGTTTGCCATCAAATGAGGATCGTGATTATGATAAACCGTGGATCGAAGTTGTATATCAGTTGTTGAGCGTGGTTGCCATGTTAGGAATAACGCGGGGAGGGTTCGAGCCCTTCATTGAATATCTTTTCCATTGTGATGGTTGTAATAGCAACAAAATCCATGAATGAATAAGATGTAGTGATGGGTCGTTGAACGTACCTGACAACCACGATACATGTACCGTGACAACCAAGAATAAGATGTTACTAGACCGTGCGACGCTCGTCATCTGACAACGACGGCCCTTCTTAAAACCTTGAGCCATATAACATGACGACAACTCCCCAACAGATTGGGCATCGCACAGTCCAGTGAACGGGATGATCCTTACAAGAACACAACCGCGACCCATTGTGGGACAAAACTACGACCCCTCGTGCTATTCGGTTTTGTCACTGAATTAAAACCACGACCCTTCACGTTGTACTTTGTTGTGATTCACAGTGGGCCGTTGTCGCCAACCACGACACAATGTGGATTACAATCCCGAACCAATGTGGATGATAACCACGACCCATTTAATGGACAACCAGTATCTTGCATTACTCGCAAGTTGGACCCATTCAATTTTTTTTTTAACAGAATAACCAGTATTCGAATGAGTATGGGTCGCAGGGCTATATTATGCTATTATGATGGAGAGAGTGTGTACGACAAGGCAATGTTCACCTACCAGGGTGGAGATTGAAAGGGATTTGTTGTGAGTGATGATATCACTTATCGACAGTTGCTCGATAAAATGCACTAGATTACGAAGACTACATCGGATGAATTCAATTTGATGATTACAGTTGTGTACGATGATCCAATTCATGGATTCCTACGCCCACATACAATTAAAGATGATGAAGATCTCGAAGCATTCATGTTATTCTGTGGACAGACACCTTCAACACATATACCATTGTATGTGGAGAAAGTGAGGCGTTGTCTTGTCGCTGAGGATTACAACAGCGATGACACATTACATTCGAACCCATCGTCTCTTCATTCGCAACCTGCAGGCAATGATCAGATAGCCGATGCTTCCGATATACATGACACTTCTGTTAGATATCGAGACCGAGAAGTCAACGACTGCGATGTAAGCGGCCCTTCCCATAACGATACACATCATGTTTCGGGGAGTGATGACGTATGCGATATAGCTGGCCCATCAAGGAGTGATGGATATCACGATTGGGAGCTCGACGATTGCGATCTAGCCGGCCATTCAGACTACGACACACAACATAGGTTGGAGAATGATGACTGCGACATATATGGCCCATCCAGTAGCGATAGATGCCACGAACGAGTCATCGACGACTGCGGCATAGGCGGCCCTTCAGCCAGCGAGACACAACATGATGTGGGGAATGATGACTGCGACATACCTGACCCATCAAGTACATCTGATAGATGTCACGAACGGGTCAACGACGACTGCGGTATGGGCGGCCCTTTAGCCAACGATATACAGCATGATTTGGGGAATGATGACCGCGACATACCTGGCCCATCAAGTAGTAATGGATATGATGACCGAGGAACAGCTGACCAGTGCGATCTCCAAACCCCACCGCCAATGATCCATCTGATGATGCGTTTGTCAATTCAGATCGACAATGATACCCGAATTTTGTGGATGATCCGAACGACATATTACGTGGGCAAGTGTACAAGGACAAAGGTCGACTACAGTATTCTATATGTAAATATGCGATGCGCCGCAAGTTCCAGCATAAGGTCATCAAGTCCAACAAGACGATATATACGATTGGCTGCATTGTAGCAGATTGTACCTGGAGGATGCATGCTTCAAAACTTAACGGCCTAGGGATGTTCAAGATCAGGACTTACAACTCGAAGCATACCTATACTATGTCGTTTGAGGCTATATGCCAATCTGAGACCACGAACGCGGATGGCCGTACTGAGACAATGACATCGCAGAGAAAGGGGAGAGATCATCGCCAAGCCACCAGTTTGATGAGTAGCGAGTTTGGCGTCGGTCATATAAGCTCGGGGCTAACCTGTACGGCAAAGGAAATTCAATATCGTATGAGTGAGACGTACGGTGTTGAGATCAGTTACAAGAAGGCGTGGAAGGGTAAGGAGATGACAACCAAACAAGTATTGGGATCCTACGAGGGCTCCTATAACGAGCTCCCGACGTACCTTCACGAGTTGAAAAGGGCCAATTTAGGGACTGTCACGGAGTTGCAGGTGAACGAGGAGACGAATAGTTTCCAACGATGCTTTATTGCGCTTGGGCAGTGTATCAGAAGCGTAATTTTACATGTTCGGAGGGTATTGTCCGTTGATGCCGCGCATTTGACAGGAAGATACAAGTGTGTTCTCTTCATGGCTACTGCATTGGATGGAAACAATCACATCCTCCCTGTGGCATATGGGATCGGGGAATCTGAGAACAAAAGTAGCTGGAGGTGGTTCCTTGGGATTTTATCAAGGTCACTCGGGGACCTTCCAGGACTAGTGATAGTGTCAGATCGTCACAAAGGGTTGGTTAGTGAAGTCCCTGGCATGTTCCCGCATGCGATCCATGGATATTGTGCTCATCATATACTTGGAAACATAAAGAAGGCATGTTCGGATGATTCTATGAGGGAATACTTTTGGGGTGCCGTGAAGACATACCGCACATCCACGTTTTGGGAGATGATGCGATGCATTCAAACGTTGAATCCCACGGTATATCAGTTCCTCAGTGGTATAGAAAAAGAAAGATGGGCAAACGCTTTCTTTCCTGGCATGCGGTATAACATCGTCACCACCAACATCGTGGAAAGCATGAATGCATTGTTCGTAGATGCAAGAGAGTACCCTGTCACTAAACTTCTCGAGACAATATGGAGTAAAATCCAACACTTCTTCCTTCGACGACGAGACGAGGCCTTGGCATGCAACGAAGATTTGACTCCTTGGGCATCAAAAAGACTGTGTGACCTATATCAGTCGGAGGTGCGAAGGACACAATGCCCTGCGATTTCAGCGGATGAGTTCCAAGTGACCGCACAGGGAACGACGGATGTAGTGAATCTATAGACATGAAGTGTACGTGTAGTGAGTTTGGAAAAATGTTGCTGCCTTGTGTTCATGTGATGGCGGCATGCGATAAGTTTCTGCTTGATATGTACAAATACTGCTCTCCATTATACTTCAATGAGATATATCGCAAAACATATCAAGAGTCAGTTTACCCAGTGCTGGACAGAACACAATGGAACACTCCGGACGAAGTGAAGGTTTTATGTGAGAAAATGAAGCCGCCAGAAACGAGAAGATCCGCTGGAAGACCGAAAAAGGTTCGCATTACATTCCAAGGAGAAGATAGGACAAGACCCAATGCTCTAGATGCAATCGAACTGGTCACAACCGGCGTTGATGCACTTTCATCCCTGCTGGCTGAAGCGAAGGCCTCATATGTTGGTCTTTATAAATGTATTTTTTTTTCTTGCATGCGATGATGTATTTTGTCCTGTATCATTGATTCATGAAAACCACGATGCATGTTAACCAATATCCGATGTGGAGAATACCTAGGAATTCTTGTGCTTCTGAACCACGATCCATAGTGGGAACGGTGAACGTTACCTACCGTGGCACTCTAATATATATATACCTATTGATTCATGAACCGTGGTGCATGTCTACGACGATCCACAGATTCTTGACCATTTGAACCACGACCATAGAGGTTTTGGCGAGATTAACAAAGGGTCGTGGCACTCTTGACAGGTGGACAGTGGTTGTCATGTTGTATGGGTCATATTTCTCACTATGTTTAACGACTCAATTTAACTGATTTTACGAATATGGTACTGTTTAATGGCTCAATTTAACTGTGTTTATGCTGCAATGTGTGTTTAGGAGCTTGGACGAACAGGGTGTTAAAAGCATGGAATTAACGCTCCGAAGTCACCAAAGCAAGGGACAGACTCCAGATGACCAAGATCAACGAATTTACATGCCAGGGATCCGAGGAAATCAAGTTTTCACATTGAAAATGGCCCGAAACTGGTCCAGAATGCAAGATCACAGGGTTACCGCCATCTGATTGACACGAGACTTCATACATGGGATGTGAACCATAAATTAACCGTACATATTAAATTTCAGCCATTGAAGATCTTCGGAAGTGGGCCAACGGACAGATCAGCCCCTTAATTCATTAAGTGGGGCCCACATGCTATCTGGATATGCTTCAAAATTGGTCTCGACGGGTTAAATAATATAAGAAACAGGATGGATGGACTGGATATCTGAAAAACATCACAGTGGACCCTGCACCGTGGAGTGTGCGTACACAGTGCATATACGCACAGACGAACACCGAACCGGCTAAGGCGGGTCAGCGCCTGCTGACCCGCATCTCCTTTAGAAACGGAAATTTCCATTTCCAGCGTCCGTGTAACGGACGGACGAGTACATTTTTCGGTCGATTGTGGGCCCCACACATGCCCCGTACGGCTGATCCAAGCCATCCATTTTGTAGAGAGCCTCGAACACTACAAAACCTTGCTGACCTTTGGCACCCATGCATACACACGTGCGAAATACAGAGGCCACAAGCGGGCTGTCCCGCGACATTCAAAGTAGTTTAGTGTGATTTCTTATTTTGGACGCATCAATAGACATTAAAAACCTACTATTCTTGACTAAAATTTTGAGAGGAATTCACTGGACGGCGTGGATGTCCCCAAAAACACTTCTGTAGGGCCCACTGAACACGTCAGCGCAATAAGTTTCTAAAACGGGCATCCGGGAATCCAAAAAATCGGGGGAGTTGTGGGCCATGATCGTTGATCGTTTCAATGATCAAATCCGTCTAAAATATAAGGAAGGGGGTTTTTACCCTCACCAAGATGTCAGAATTGATGGTTGGGTGGATTTTGCACCGTGAATCTTCTCCAAACGCAACAGGTTTGCGTTTTTGCGGTCCGTGTGCACACTGGGGAGTTGCGTAAGTTTCATCACCTACTTCTCCCCTCATGCACTCCAGCACTGTCCTTCCTACTGCTATAAGAAAGAGAGAGAAGATAAAAGTAATTTGGGTTTTGGATTGGGAACGGGAGAGAGAGAGAAGATAGCAAGTGTTTTTTTTCTTTTTATTTTGTTTTTGTTTAAGGGATCCAGCCCATTCATGTTGGGCTGAACCTCTTAGCTAGGGCTAAGAGGTGAAGCTTGTGGCGTAATGGAAGATCTTTACGGCTTGGATTTGTGACGGAATGGAATTGATTTTAGTTTGATTAAAAAGGAATGCTTTAGTTTTTTTAATGGTTTGTTGTGATGGACATTACAATAGATCTGCGATGGCTTGAGTATTTCCTTTTTCCTTTCTTGTGATTATGAAGCCAGGGCGCCCTGTTGTTCACCATCGCCCCTTAGACATGGTGGAATGACGGAACTCTTCCTGACATTCATACATCACTCAGATTGGTTGTGGATTGGTTTAATTCTGTTGCTTGCTTTGTCTCATGGGCATGGTTTTGTGATGGAATCCATTCTAATTTACACCAGCCGGATCTCTTGAAAACTAGATTAAATGAAGTTCAGAATTGATTTTCAAGTTATATCTTCCAACTGGATGAAGATGGGACTCGAAGTCCAGTTGAGTTCATGAATCAAGCGTAGATCTCCCTGATCTCTACAAGTGGATCCTTGGCACCCTAGTTTCCTACATTTAAATTTCACCAATTTTAGTTTACTATTTCACCATTATTCTTTCAATTATTCGTGATTTAGATTTCATCTTATCCTAATTCTAGTTCTACTTAGTTTCAGACTACGTACAGGTTTCAGTCCCTGTGGATTCGACCTCGGTCTCATCAAGTTTATTACTACATCACAACCCTATACTTGGGGAGTGAACACCATCCCATACACATTTATTGCTTCTACCTCCTCTGTAAGCTGCGTCATCTCCTCATTCAAGTAGCCACTCTCATGACGGAGGACTCGTTGAATGGGCAAGGGCATATAACATCGACCCTCACTGGATCATAACCACGACCAAAAAAGGAACACTACAACGGCCAAATACGACAAGGGAAAATTTCTATTCTATATACCTTCATTCCTTGAATTTCATCCCCAACACTGTCCTGTAATGAAATCGTATATCAGAAATGGCTAAAACATCGCCACTGGAGCCTGGTTGTCATCCATTAGTGGGTCGTCGTTCACATCCATGAAGGTTCGTGGATGTCAACAACGATCCACTATGTATGACAATCGCAATCGACATTGGATGGAAAGAGCGATCGGGACGGATGATGATGCAATCCACACTGAACGATAGTCACGATCCACATTTCTTACAAACCACGTCCAGTGTCTACATAGAAGACTATCATTTTATATCGATCGCAACTCATCCAAGATCCACTGTGCATATCAACCACGACCCCAGGTGTATGATAACAACGATTCAAGATAGATTCAACTTCATATACCTTCATAGCCTGGATCTCCTCTCTCAGTTGCTTCATCTGCGCCTGCAGTGAAGAATTGATATCCTCTCTAATTTGCTTCACATGCTCCTGGAGTGAACCATTGATATCCTGTCAGATTTGCTTCACCTGCTCCCGAAGTGAAGCACTGATCTCCTCCATGAGTTGCTCCATCTGATCCCGCAGTGAAGCATTGATCTCCTCTCTATGCTGCCTCACCATCTCCTGCAGTAAAGCATTGATCTCCTCTCCATGTTGCTTCACCTGCTCACGCAGTGAAGAATTTTCTGCACTGAGAGGGCTGATTAAAGAGACAATGTCCCGTAATAAATAAAATAACTATTATTATGTATTTCAATATGTCTTTCTATAAGGAACACAACCATGATATCATGTATGTGAACCACGACACACTGTGGATGACAACAACGATGAACTAAGTGTCGTGGTTATTACAAAGAGTGGATTGTGTTTCTCGACCGTATCGGGTCGTGGTTGACAGATATGTTGGTGACAGCTACGATCAAGGATAGGGTCGTGGTTATTACGACCAATGGGGCGTGGTTGACGTCCATGTTAGGCCGTGGTTCAACCACACGAACCAACGTGGATGAAAACCACGATCCATTGGTCTACGGTAAAAACGATCCATACTTGATCTAAACCACGAACCACGTTACATGACCCTAGACCATCAATGTTGTGTCGTGGACCCTCGGCACATGAAAAACACGACCCGTCCTGTATACAAGTAACGAACCTCAAGCTTATGACAAGCATGATCCATTTTTCATTTTCCTTTACATGAGCTATTAGCAAATAGGTTACATGAAGCAAGGAGATTTCACGTACGTCTTTTGTATTAATATCATCTCTCTTCAACACCACTTCTCGTAAAGATGCATAATCCTCCATGAGGTGCTTTATTTCTACTCCAGACTTGTTAGTCTGCTTCAATTCACCCTTCATTCCTTGCACTTCAGTGGCGAGGAAATGAATCTGCTTACTCAATTTTCTTATTGCAGATCATGTAGTCTTATTATTTTTCAGTTCATTCCCAAAATGGGCAGATTTTCCATCAAGCTGATTTGTATTTTTCAGTTCCAAGAGGGAGGTTGTAAGATCAGCCTCATCTTTATTTCTTACATCATCCTCCGTTGTCTGCCGTGGGTGCTGACCGCACAGCCTTGTCCTTCATTTGAATGTTGTCGTCGTCGTCGTCGGTTATACTCTTGACAACCTCGCTCTCCGCTTCTTCGACCGTTGGTTGAAGATCTAGAGCTAGCACCACCTGCAGGAGTAAAATTGATTAATTAATAAATTACAAACATACTGCATGATTCAAATTACAATACTAATTGAATAAATCTTACCGGCACAGTTGTGAAGATGACAAATATTGCTTCATATCTGCCTGATTTCCTGTGACACCAGTTTAGTATTCGCGGAATCCTTGTAGGCAGTCTTCTAACGGACCACCTACGGTCACTAGTGAGTTGAGGGACCCGTTCGTAGGCCCAAATCTGTATAAGAACAATTACCATGCATTACATTTTGGTTGACATGTATGGAGGAAAAAGAGAAAAATACGAACTCAAGGTATGAATCAGGATAAGACTGACATACTTGTAGGGCAAATGCGCATCCGCATATGTTGTATGATTTGGGGTACTGGCCAGTTGCCCTTTCCCCTAGAATAGTGCCAGACGCCCGTTAACCCCTTTCTTCAGATAATCATACCCCACACTACCCCAGGGGTAGTTATTAAAATAATCCAGGTCATCAACCATGTCGATAAACGTATCAATACAGTTATTCTTCTGCGGAGATCCAACCAATAGGCTCTCAACGCAATTATTAGCACCAGCTTCACCGCGTCCATATGTTCGTCTTGATTGCGAGTGACAAATGGCTTCTTTCAGTTCTTGTTTACTAACACCCCCTGTGCTCAAGTAGGTCTCCCTAATGCCTTTTCCTGACTCTGCTCCTCCAGCCTCGGCACGACCGCCACCATCTATCCTAAGTGACCAAACTTAAGACCCATTATTAGAGCAAAATCAAGCTCTGTAAATCTTATCTTGGTGCCCTGAACATCGAATTTCAGATCACCAACATGCCTTTGCATCAGGCAATGCATGATCTGAGATTGTGCCGTCCACTCGGCCACTGGAAAGTCCAGCAGAAATCCAAAACAGATGTCTCTAAATAGTTTCTTTCTATCGGAAAACTTCATGACCATATCTTCAACCAAGACTTTCAGAAAAGTGACGGAGCACTTGGGAGAGACCTGTGCCTTTTCGAAGTCTTGGCATGTGGTCATGGTTGGCTTCTTTCAACCTGCATTCCAGTATGGTCGTGGATTTTTAAGTAAAAATTATATGATGGTCTTGCAGAATATAACATCGGTCGTAATTGTATTACACAGTGGATGGAGATTGAAATCCACGAAGGGTAGTGTTTATAACGAGTTTTAAAGGAATGTGGTTATCATGCGACACGGTTCGTTATTGTCACGTACGTTGGATCGTGGTTGTCATCTATGCTGGGTCGTGCTTGATAGTCGTGCTACAGGGTTTGTTGATGTCATCCAAATGGCCGTCACCAACGATCCATTAGGAATTATGGCAAACAGATCGTTGTTGTCGTCTACATTGAATCGTGGTTCACAGGCAAGACTGAGACGGGATGTGATCCACGATCCAAATCAACTGTCAAGTACGACCAATTGTGCGACAAGCCATGATCACGACACTGATTGCAGTTGTCATGCCATACATATCGTTGATGTCATCTGCTTTGGGTCGTGGTTCACAGCAACGACCCTGTGAACCACGATCCATTCTGCATATCAACGCCGATCACAACAACGATCGTGATTGTCATGCTATACATCTCGTTATAGTCATATACATTGAGTCGTGGTTCACAGCCCAGACCCACATAACATAATTGGCACCGTACACCGTCCATGTCAACCATTACCATACCTTGCTTCGCCATTTATATTGACTGAGCTGCACTGAACTTTTAGATGTACTCGCTGAGTGGCGATGGAGGGGCCAAGTGAATAAAATTCAAAACCAGTAGAAATAGGTTAGGGATAGAGAAAGTGAAGAGGTCCCAGAGAAGAAGCAGCAATATATAGTCGGTGTTCTGTATGGGGATAAGCGGATGATGTTTTGCTCTCTCGAAAGAAGCATCTTAATAGCGTCGGTTGATGTTCTACGTAGTTGTCATGGAATCGTAAGCGTCCGTAAGAGCGTCCGTTGATGTTCTACGTTTGTCATGGAATCGTATGTGGCCGTAAGAGCGCCCGTTGATGTTCTGAGTTTGGGATGGAATTGTAACCGTCCGTAACAGCGTCGATTGATGTTCTGCGTTTAGGATGTAATCGTGTACGTCCGGAAAAGCATCCGTAAGTCGGTGTTCCGAAAGTCACATCGAAGTGCCTTATCTCTGATCCGCACCGTCCATCTTATTTGTAACATCAAGAAACCTAAAGAATGGTCAAGATATTGGAATCCAATAGACCACAATAGTTCAACCAATTGATTCCCACCATTAGAACACCATCTTTCGTGTATGTACATGCGACATATTACTTCCGTCCAAACAAAGATATATGGTGTCCACATAGTTCTCGACACCTTCTAGCCGTTAATTTCGGTGTGATCAGTTCCGCATAGATGTATACAAGTGAGATGTCCTATTCTCGTTTCTAGGCAAACGAAGTCGATAGTATGAAACATGACAATGGCAACCCATATAACAGGAAAACAACGATTCATATAACATGAAAACAATGATACATCAAACATGAAAACAACGATCCATACAATCCGACATCAGCGACCGATGGTTGTCGTGTTGCATGGATCGTGATTGACAATTCGCATGCGTCGTGGTTGTCATATTCGTATGGATTGTGATTGTCATCCGTATCGGATCGTTGTCGACAACCAAGTCACTGAGTACAACACGACCGATTATCATGATAACCACTATCCGGAAAAGACAAAATCACGACCTATGTTATGTACACTATTCCGGTCTTTGAGTACGTAGTTCATATTCATAAAAGCTCTTGATTATTGTCCACATTGGGTACTGTTTGTCATGATACATGGGTCCCCACTGTCATTGTATATGGGTAAGGGTTGTGAGGTTATATATGTTGTGGTTGTCACGATACATGGACCCTGACTGGAATGATACGTGGGTCGTTGTTGTCGTCTTACATGGGTCGTGGTATACGTGAAACATTGGTCGTAGGGATATGGGACGTGACTGTAATGTAAATGGGGCGTGGTGCCAGTTGTAACGAATCATGGTTTGTGGTGCTTGTTGATCCAGCGCTAACAATCACGACCTAATGAGAAAGACGACACATATAACATTTCAATCACGATCGTATCGTCACGACAACCATGACCCGTTGTTGAGTTCACGTTTCCTATATTGGTCGTGGTTAAAAGGCACAAAGGATCTTGGTTAGTATACACATTGGAATGTAATAACATGCACAACAAGTTGATGAATCAATAAATCAATAAAATAGTACATATATTACAGTCCACATTACATTATCAAAAGCAACAAAAAATACAAAATGTCATCACCAGCCTCGGCCTCATCCTCAGCCAGCAGGGACGAAGGTGTATCGACGCCGATTGTGACCTATTAGTTTGCATCTTAAGCATCTGGGTGTTGGCCCATCTTCTCGCTGGAATGTAATTCGAACCTTCACCTCGTCCGAAATGTCCCGTCCCATGTAAACTAACCGCCCGTACACTTCATTTCCCTTAGATTCACTACATCAGTCATTTTCAGTGCGGTAATGCACTTCCGAGTTGCATCACCGTACACAACTTTAATTATCAAATCGAATTCAACCAACGCAGTCTTCGTAATCTTAAGGTAATGAAGCACACTAGGTCGTAATCTTATGGTAATGAAGCACGGTAGATCGAGGTTATCATACACGTTGGGTCATGGCAATTAATCACAAGCGGTCGTAGTTGTATCCAGTGCCATATCCCTGACGAGCACGACCCATAACTGTTGACAACTGCGTTCATGACAGGTGGCAGCCACGATCCAAATACCGTCACAAACATGATGCCGTGGTTGTCTACCATACAATTGTGGAGGTTTGATCAAGGTGTGGCCTACGTTACACTCCCTTTCGCGTGACCACCAAAGTACCTCAGCTTCCCGACTCTGTCCTTCCTTTACCCTGGCAGGTGCCTACCAACAGTTGAAATGGAATAGAATACAAACCTCGTAGTGGAAGAGACTTTCAGACGAGCGAAGCGAGGAGGAGAAACAACGTCGCCCTCTGGCTGTTGGCCCCTGGATGTTGGCTTCTCTAGGAAAGCAAAAGAAAGGGAATGAGAGGGCCTCTCAAATGTGCATTAGTGCGACATCTGCCCCATCCGAGGCTCGTGGTGCAGGTGATGGGTGGTCTGTGGGGCCCAGCAAGATGTATGTGCTTCGTCCAGGCCGTTCGTCCGATTTAAAATATCATTTTACGGCATGAAGCGAAAAGCGAGAGTGATACAACTCTCGGGTGGACCACACTGCAGGAAAATAATCGTTATTGGATATCCACCACTATGATCCCCCTAGGTCCCACCGTGATTGGATCATGGTTGTTTTTGGTCTCCTGCCATACAATGATCTTTAGAGATTATATGAACGGCATGGATGAAACACGTAGTTGGTGGTGGGACCCACAGAGCGCTGAGCGCCAGCCATTGGACGGTGTCCCAGGGAATAGCCGAACCGTCCATTTCTTCGGGGTTAAGACAACGGGTGACTTCTGCTTCACGTCAGGACCGTACAATTCCTGAACCAGGGTCAGGGGCATTTTCATCCAAAAAAATGTCCAAAGGCTGTCAGAAGGCCCTTTAGGGAATATATGGAGTGTGGTAGCGATCGAGGTAAATTTCGCAAACTTCGAAGCCGGTACGGTCAATTTCCCTTTGCTCGACGATATGAGTTCACCCTAACTCAGGCCAGTCTCAACTTGAAGCGAGGCCGAAGAAGTCCATCTGAATCACCAAGTCTTTTCACCATGGCATGGATGCATGTTGGACACAAAATCAGTTGGGTAGGGTGGAGAGGAGATGAGAGGAAAGGAGAGAGAGAGAGGAGAGAGAGAGAGAGAGAGAGAGAGAGAGAGAGAAGAGGAGAAGAAGGAGGGGAGAGAGGGTTTGGGCATTCACGGTTCAGTGCGGCGGGCGTTCAGGTTGAGAGGGAGGGTAGGGTAAAAGGTTTTTTTTTATTTAAAAAGTTAACATATATATATATATATATATATATATATATATAGTTAAGGGTAAAATAGTAATTATAGATCCGGTCCGATCCGAATCGGATCGGTTCTAAACGGATCGGATTTCGGTTCGGTGTGGTCTGATTTAACTTTGACCCGACCCTAACCGAATTAACGGTCGGATCTGCATGATCCTACTCGAACCTGACCGATCCAGGCCATCGGTTCGGTTCGAATAGGGTTGGACCTGATCAGATCCAACAGATCGGGTCAAGTTTGCCCAGCTCTAGTCTTGAGTGAGGCCGGGTCTCACCCATCCTCTGGAAACGGATTCGCTACTCCCCCTGCCACCATCCCAGTGGCTGATGGTCGGTGCTATGTGGGTTCCACCGTGATGTATGTGTTTCATCCATGCCGTTCATCCATTTTTACAGATCATTTTAGTGCTTGATACCAAAAATTAGAGGAATATAAGTCTCAGGTGGACCACACTATAGGAAAACAATAATGATTGGATATCCACCATTAAAATCCTCCTAAGGCCCACTGCACTGTTTATTTAACATCCAATATGTTGATTAGGTCATACAGACCCAGATGAAGGGAAAAAACAAAGATAAGCTTGATCCAAAACTTTTATGGCCCCCAAAAGGATTTTAATAGTCGACGTTCATTCAACACACACGTTTCTTGTAATGTGATCCACTTGAGATTGGTATATATCTCATTTTTTGTATCATAGCATAAAATGGTCTAGGAAAATAGATAGATGACATGGATGAAACGCATACATCATGGTGGGGCCCACAGGTTACCGACCACCAATGAGGAGTAGCCAATCTGTTCCCATCCTCTCTGGGTATAAGTACGATTAAAACGGAAACGGATTGGCTACTCACCCTGCGGATAGCCAATGTCTAGTGGTTGGTGCTTTGTAGGTCCCATCATGATATTTGTATTTCATCCATGTGGTCTACTCACTTTTACGGATCATTTTATGTTATGAGCACAAAAATGAGGTTGATCTAGATCTCAAGTTGGTTGCACGGTGTTGATTGAACGCACACCATTAAAAACTTCTTGGAGTCCATAAAAGTTTTGGATCAAGCTGATATATTTTTTCCCCTTCATCCATTTCTGTATGACCTAATCAACAGGTTAGATGTCAAATAACCATTATAGTGGGCAATAAGAGGTTTTTAATGGTGGACATTCAATTACTAATATTTTTCATGGTATGTTTCACCTGAGATTTAGATCTCCATCATTTTTAGGATCAAGTGATAAAATTATCTTTAAAAATAGATGGACGGCGTGGATAAAACACATACATTATGGTTAGAGCTGGGCAAACCTGACCCGATCCGTTGGATCCGACCAAATTCGACCAGGTCTGACCCGATTCAAACCGAACCGATGGCCTGGATCGGTTAGGTTCAAGTAGGATCAGGCCGATCCGACCGTTAGTTTGGTTAGGGTCGGGTCAAAGTTAAATCAGACCGCACCGAACCGAAATCCGATCCATTTGGAATCGATCCGATTCGGACCAGACCGGATCTATAATTACTATTTTACCCTTAACTATATATATATATATATATATATATATATGTTAACTTAAAAAAAAAAAAAAAAAACCTTTTACCCTACCCTCCCTCTCTACCTGAACGCCTGCCGCATCAAACTGTTAATCCCTAAACCCTCTCTCCCCTCCTCCTCTTCTCTCTCTCTCTCTAACATCCTCGATTTTCACTGTTTTGGATTTCCAAAAAATCCTTGAAATATTTTTTTTATTAACTTAATATCACTTAACTGACCATTAGCATCTAACGTTAGCTTATACACGAGTCGTCCTGTCTGGTCACGATCAGACCATGTGCGAGCCATTAACCAGATAGCCCGATTACACTTAACAACAGCCCGTGTGGGCGCCAGCGACCGAGGAGGAAGGTCAAAAAAATCTAAAAGTTTAGGAAATCCTATATCTCACTGGGCTTGTGGTCCATCGCTGACTGCGGACCCAGTGGACACCCAGAACTACCATCTGGCGCTTGCCCAATGCGCCCCACCAATGCTAGATTGAAATCTGACACTTGCAAATAAAACCGGGATACCAGGCGTTCCAGCCGTCAGATTTCTTCCAAATTTACAGTCAAGGTTTGATGCATTTTTCTACGCCCGTCCACCAAATCTTGGACCCGATCGTGGCACGGTGACCGTTGATTACAAATCAGACCCGTACGACCAAACCCCATATCCGATCGTTCCCAAAATTTGCGTGGCCTTTCATCGGGCCATGGAGCACCTACCCTATAAATTTCATAGCCAGAGGGCCACCAGAACTGCCCCAACAATCGGAATGAGCCTCCCAGGGCCATTTAAAGATCAGAACCCTATACTCAAACCCCATATTCGTTCATCCGTTTGATCTTAGATTTTGCATGGCCCCTCATCGGGCCGTGAGACACCTACACCCCGAATTTGGTGGTCGGAGGGGTGATAGGGCCACCCTAACTTCAATAGGGAGCCCTAGAAGGTTAGTTTGGAAAATTGTAGGAACTTAAGTGAATTGAGCTATCCACTCTTATGCAAAGTGGAGGATTTAGAACCGTCGGTTTGTGACCAAACTTCACACATGGAGTAAGGATATTTTCACGCTCATATCCATATAGTTGCGGTCCCGATCGACTGTCGGTGACCGTTGAACAGACTTCTAATCATATTTATCGATCGTCGCATCCAAATGGCGGGCCGATCATATCCATACGTAGATCAGCATTAAGACTAACTATCTTACGGTATATATCGACTAGTACACCCCATAGTGGGCCCTTGAGGCTAGAAAAACCCTCCCATAGGGTTAATATAGTAAAGTCCCAACACTTGGGGCCAATTGCACCAAAACTGTCATTATAAAAAGACTTCATTTGGGCACCCCCTCTCCCCATACGATTTTTTCCTAGATAAAGAAAGAGAGAAAGAGAGAAAGAGGGAGAGAGTAAAGAGAGAAGAGAGACAACTAGGGAGAGTGAAGGAAGAGAGTGAAGGTGAGAGCGAAGGTGGACCCTAGATCGAGGTGGGGCCCAAGGAAATCAAACCTCACATCTCCCTACCTCATATCCAAGAAGAAATCTCATCTGCAACCGCCCTTTTCATTCCGTTGATCGCCTAGGTAAGATCCAACACTCATTCTCCTTGAAACCCTTGTGATAAGAAGGGTTTTACTTGAGATTCTAACATGCAAATGTTTCTTTAGGGATTCCAACTGATCAACCCCCGAAATCCACCATCCTAGGGCGTTCCCAAGCCTTCAACGAATCCGAAGGTGTGGACTATTGCTCTTAGGTGGCCTAGCACCAATTTTAGTATATATTTAATGATTTTGGTTGCTTGGATGCTAGGTTAGGAGTATCTAGAGGAACCTTAGGATTTGTATGTATGTTAAAATTGTATGTTTGGCTGGCATGATGTTGTCTTGCTCCTTACATGATTGGTGTATGGATGTTTGTATGCTCAAGCTTTGTTGATTTCTCCATATATTGTTGCTTCATAGTATGTATGATTTCATCACTCTTATGCATGGGATTTCTCAAGATGGAGGAAGTGCTAACTTCCTCACAAACCCACACGACTCACACGCACTTTACTTCATGACTTCTTGCTAGGAATATTTGATTCATATGACTGAGATGTATGAAATATGATGTTGATATGTTGGTTGATAGCTAGTATAGTTGGCTTATTATGGATCACCCCCACACCTTTGAGTTGGTCAGGAACACGAGGAGAGATGGTAGTCCCATCGGTTGGACTATGCTAAGGCTAGACCAGTGGGTTTGGGCGGGTGTATTCGGGTGGCTGTAGTTTGACTACATGGGTCTCTTGTGCCCGATGTCACTCGTCTCACGCTCGCCTGACTCGTGCGGTCTATCCTACTACCTGATCAACCCTGTTTGTTAACCCTGTTCGCTCACATATGTATGGAACCTGAAACACCTTATAACCATTGTGGCCCATTGATAACTAGATTGCAATTGGTCCACAGTCTCGTGAGCCGGGCATGGTGGAATGGGACACTGTGTCCGAGCTGTCGGCTACGCTGGGGTACCGCGCCTCCCCGTAGTGACCGCGAGCGATCCCTTCCTTCGGCACTCCTCATGTGCTTAGAGTCGGAGATGAGGAACCCGACGGGATCACGGACCGCGAGGTCTCGGTCTCACGCGTTGATGGGATCTTGGCCTCGCAACCAGCTTAGGACATTGATACGTAGGGTGAATCAGAATCCCCAACCTGCTAGATGAATGAACTTAACTAATAACTCAACTAACAAGATCGCATTGCACGCATTAGTTAGGTGGCGACTCGGAAGTCAAGGTCGCTCTAAGGGAGTGTTGTCATATGTGATCGTTAGATGGAGTCGCTTGAGGGAGTGTTGTGGAGAGGGCATGCATCATATCATCCTGCATGCATGCATTTTAAATAAGAGTTATTAGGTATTGATGATTGTCTGTTTTTCATTAAGTTCATATTACAATTGATGCCTATTGTAACTTGAGACCAATAGCTCACACTGAGTTGATCACTCATTCCCACTCTGGGATGGTGTTTTAAACCACCAACCAGACCCATTCATAGATGCAGGTGACTCAGGGCATGAGAAGCCTGGTGTGAGGCGAGCTTGGACGGGAGACGGGCTCCCCTACTTGCAGCTGATGGGCAGCTCTCCATCGGCTTAATCAGGCTGGATTTGGATTTGCTGAGCCGCGGGCTCAGCTTTATTCTTTTTGGACATAGCCTTCTTTTGTGTTCTGCTGGGTAACGCCTTGGGCGACCTTTTATTATTTTGGACCTGTATATATGTGAGATATCCTTCATTTCAGTAGACTGGTGTGATTGTGCTCGTGCCTCAGGTAATTCCAAATTGTACAGTTAAATTTGATTAATCATTAAAAACCATAAATACATTAAGTGACACTCGAGAAACTGGGAGTCGAGTCTATGCACGACCCCCGATTTCGGGGCGTTACACACACACTCTCTCTCTCTCTCTCTCTCTCTCTCTCTCTCTCTCCTTCCTCTCATCTCCTCCTCCAACCCTACCCGCCTGTTTTCATGTCCAACATGCATCCATGCCATGGTGAAAAGACTCGGTGATTCAAATGGACTTCTTCGGCCTCGCTTCAAGTTGAGACTAGCCTGAGTTAGGGCGGACTCATATCGTCGAACAAATCCAGTAGGTATTGATTCCAACTATTTTATTTTATTTTATTGAATCTGCTAAGTTACTCAAGGAAAGTGGATTGGCTAATGTACAACACATCAGGTATATATCTTATGGATTGACCACAGTAAGTTCTGTGGGTCTCATCATGAGTTATGTGTTATATCCAAACCGTCCATCCATTTGGAGAGCTCATCTTTAAGCTTGATACGAAAAATAAGATAGATCTAACTATCAAGTGGACCACACTGCAAAAAAGCAATGGAGGATTGAACGTATATCATTGAAACCCTTTCAGGGGTCACTGAAGTTTTGGATTAATTGAAATTTGTTTTTCCTTTTAATCCAGGTCTTTGTGACATTATGATCGCATTGGATGGAAAATACACGTAATGGTGGCCCCTATTAATGTTTTAACGGTGACAATCATTATCCCGCTGCTATTTGTTGTGTGGTCTAGTTGATCTTTGGATATGATTATTTTTGGGATAATGCTCTAAAATGATCTTAAAAAAAGGATGAACGGTGTGGATATAATAAATACATCACTGTGGGACCCATGTAACTTTGATCTCCTTTGAACCGTTCGTACAACTCGGAGCTCGAGGAGCGTCGGCGCTCGTCCTTGCACGACACGTAACTACATCAGCTATATAGCTGATGGCTGGTACACCAGCCAATCCGCTTGCTTACTATGCCCACTGTTTTCTATGGTGGACCCACCTTGGTAAATATATTATGTATCTACACTGTCCATTTTAGTATGATATTTTAAGGCATGAGCCAAAAAATAGGCAGATCCACCACTCAAGTGGCCCACACCAAAGGAAACAGTGGCCATGAAGTTTTTAAAGGTAGGTGTTTGATTTTCTAAATCCTGTGGTGTGGTCCGGTTGAACTTTTGATCTACCTTATATTTTTTGTCGTGGGGATAACAGATGAATGGTGTGTATAAGCAACATATATTATGGTGGGCTCCACATATATTTGATGGTGTCCTTCATTTTAGCTCTAAGAAAAGCAACGTCAAATCAAGCTCTTTACGCCACCCTATCACCTATAGGTTGTGGAAAGTTTTTTCCCATGAAAAGATGGTATAGCTTCTAAAAAGATAAGTAGTAAAGATGGTTTTCGTCGTTCGAGATTGGATTATAACTAAGCTCTTTTAATACATCAACACATGCGTCGTTGTTATGTGGGACCCACCATGATGTATGTGTTTCATTCGTGCCTTCCAAAAATAAGATATATCCCATTCTCAAGTGGACCACATTATAGGAAACAGTGTTGAATGATCGTCGACCATTAAAAAAATTTTGGGGGCCATGAAAGTTTTGGATGGAGCTGATCTTTTTTTTTTTTTTTTTAAATATATTTCCCTTCATCCGTGTGTGTATGACCTAATCAATAGATTAGATGTCAAATAAGCAGTACAGTGGGCCTTAGGAGGATTTTAATGGTGGATATCCAACTACTATTGTTTTCCGTTTACTGTGGTGTGTCATTCCGTTTTCCTGTGATATCCAACTACTATTGTTTTCCAGTGGGCCTTAGGAGGATTTTAATGGCGTACTCGATGCCCTGCTCTAATTATGCCATTCCGTTTCCTGTTTAAAGAAATCAGATTGCGTACTGAGTTACTCGTTACGCTCTTATAGTACTGAGTAAACTCAGTTGGGTCCACTATGAATTCATGTGATTTATCCATACCGTTCATTATTTTTACAGATTATTTTATAGGTTAACATCGAAATCGAAGTACATCAAATGATTAAGTAGACCATTCCACAGTTGAAACCTTTCCAAGGCCGTTAGTGATGTTTATTTGTCATCCAAACTCATCATAAGATCACATAGATATGGATGAAGGGAAAACACAAATATTAGCTTGAGTAAAACTTCTGTGGCCCCAAGAACATTCTAACGGTAGACTTCAATTCATACTATTTCAGTGGTGTGGTCCACGTGAGCTTTGGATTTTCTTAATATTTGTGTTAAAGCCCTAAATTTATTGGATTTTCTTAATATTTGTGTTAAAGCCCTAAATTTATATGATAAATTAGATAGACGGAGTTGATACAACGAATGAATGACGATGGGCCCACAGAGATTACTTAGTACGCTTTGGGTAATGAGTTACTCAGTACGCAGTTCGCTTCCCCGTATAAAATCCTTCCGGTTCGTTAAAATGGACTCTGTACGGCGAGATGGCGTATTGCGTCCGAACCCAGTTGGATAATAAGCCGTTCGACCAGGGATCCTGTGGGGCCTAGCTTGATGTATCTGTTTATCCACACCTTTCATCTATTTTTTTCAGATCATTTTAACATATAATCCCAATAACAAGGCAGATCCAACATTCAAGTGGACCACACTAGAGATGACTTTTGCATTTAATGCATCTCAACTTTTAGTGTGCATCTAATGCTTTGGGCATTTAATGCAACCAGTATCACTATTTGGCGTAGTCCAATTAGGTGTTGGATCTACTTTATTTTTGGTCTCATATCTTAAAATGATCTGAGTGAATGGATGAACGGTATAGATAAACAGATACATCAAGATGGCCCCAAAGTATCTCTGGTGGGTCGGCTTATTGTCCGACTGGGGTTCGGATGCAATCCGCTCCCAAATTTTATATTGTAACCTGTCTCGTAAAAGCAAGAAGCAAGAGGCTTTTCTCTCCTCTTATCTCAATTTCAGTAACATAAGCGTCCACCACCCTTTAATCCAATAAATTTTTAATGGCCCCAAAGTACCTCTGGTCAGACGGCTTATTGTCCGACTGGGGTTCGGACGCAATCCGCTCCCAAATTTTACATGTAGACCCATCTCATAAAAGCAAGAAGCAAGAGACTTTTCTCTCCTTTTATCTCACCCTTCAATTCAATAAATTTTAATTATAATCTTAACTAATAGAAAAATCAATAGATATTATATTTTTAATACTATGCCAAACTCAAATTAAAAATTAAAATAAAGCGAAACACCAACTCTTATGTGTATATGTGTGACTGTACGGATTGTCATATCTAGAATGATTAGTCGTAAATATAGGAAAATATAGCCCACCACACCCAAACCCAAAGAGAAAAGGGAAAATCTCCTCCGGCAGGACGTCCCGGTCACATGATAGCGCAGCTGTTGGGGTTCTCGTCACTGAAGTAGTCCATGTACGGTGGTGGGGGCGGTTGTGTGTATGGTGGCGGGTGGTTGAACGGCTGGAACTGCTCGTTTCCATTATGCCGCTGCTGCTGGTAGAAAGGTTCTCCAGCGACGAACTCAGGCCTAGCACCCTGGAAGGACCTGCCAGCATTCATTGACGCTGCCTGCATCCCCTGCACCGTCGGTATGTTGCCCA
>JAJHSJ010000002.1:15696641-15828940 GCA_021015155.1 Magnolia officinalis | reverse complement strand
GAACTCGCTGGACTTTGAGTCGTACCACGACTTGAACCCATAACTGGTCGAACACCAGCCCACGACCGATAAGCAGGGCTCACTATGGTCGAAGACGGGTCAAAAATACCTATCAAATCTCCCCCTTTTTGACCCAGGAGGGATCCACCTTCTTCAAGCCAGCCAGGTTTCTACAAACCTCATACTTGCCCTTGAGCAAAGCCTTGGTCATCATGTCTGACCCATTATCGTCCGTGTGGACCTTCTCAAGCTGTAACACCTTCTGTTCCAAAATATCCCTGATCCAGTGATACCGAATCTCTATGTGCTTCGACTGGAATGCTGACTTGGATTCTTGCTCAAGTGTATAGCACTCTGACTATCGCAATAGACCACGTGCTCCTGTTAGGCTAAGTTCCTGTAGGAACCTTTCATCCAAAGCATCTCTTTACATGCCTCTTTGACTGCAATGTATTCGGCCTCTGTCGTCGACAATGCTACGACCTTCTGTAGCTTGCTCTGCCAAGAAACCGCTTCCCCCTGCAAACGTGAACATGAACCCCGATGTAGACTTCCTGGAGTCTATGTCACCTCATATTTGCATCTGTGTAGCCCTTAACACAGGTTTTACCGTCACCATAGCATAGGCTCAACCTGGATGAGCCTCTTAGATACCGCAGTATCCACTTCACCGCTGCACAATGCTCTTTGCCAGGATTGGCAAGATACCGGCTGACAACACCAACCGCATATGCTATGTCTGGGCGTGTACACACCATAACATACATCAAACTTCCTACAGCTGAAGCGTAGGGTATCTCTTCCACCTCTGCCTTCGTCTTGGGACATGTTTGTCGCTCAATCTGAAGTGACCATCCAGTGGAGTACTGACCGGCTTCGCTGCATTCATATTGAACCGCTGTAGGACTTTCTCAATATACCGCTCTTGTGACAGCCAAAGCCCAGTTGCTTCTGTCACGGGTTATCTCCATTCCTACGATCTATTTAGCCGAGCCCAAGTCTTTCATCGCAAAAGACTTGCCCAACTCCTATTTCAGCCTGTCGATCTTCTTGATGTCTTTTCCCATGATGAGCATGTCATCAACGTATAACAGCAGAACTAAGAAATCACCATCTGAGAACTTGCGCGTGAACACACAGTGGTCCGATTCCGTTCTGTTATACCCATGTTTCAACATGAACGAGTCGAACTTCTTATATCATTGCCGTGGAGCTTGTTTCAGCCAATACAGGTTCTCCCTCAGCTACACCCCCATAGGCTCCTTGCCCTTGACTTCGACCCCTCTGGTTGGTGCATGTAGATCTCTTCTTCCAGGTCACCATGGAGAAAGGCAGTTTTAACATCTAACTGCTCTATCTCCAGATCCATGCTAGCCGCCAACCCAAGCAACACCCGTATGGATGTCATCTTCACCACTGGTGAGAATATCTCCTCGAAGTCTATGCCTTTCCTCTGACCAAACCCTTTCACCACAAGTTGGCTTTGAACCTGTCTGTGAATTCTTCTGCTCGATCTTCTTTCTGAACACCCACTTGTTGCTCAAAGCTTTCTTGTCCTTAGGCAATTTCACCATATCATAGGTGTGGTTCTTATGCAGGGATTTCATCTCCTGTTGCATAGCTTTCAACCACTCCCCCTTATGCTCGTTGGCTAGGGCCTCAGAATAATCTTCTGGCTCTCCCCCATCAGTGAGCATAATGTACTCATGCGGCGAGTACCTCTTGGACGGCTATCTGTCCCTAGATGACCTCCTCACCTGTGACTCAACAGGTGGATCAAGTAGGGGCTGCTCCCCTGATCCATTTTCTGAAGGAACTCCCTCGTCCTCTGCACCTTGTTGTACTCCCTCGTCATTAGGTACCACGGGAGGAATAATTGGATCCATGCCCTCTAGCTCATCTGAACTAGGATGATTCTTCTCTGGCTTACCAATGTCTTTTATACACTGATCTTCAAAGAAAACCACATCTCTTCTCCTGACGAGCTTCTTCTCAGTCGGATCTCATAACCTGTAATTGAACTTTTCATCACCGTACCCTAAGAACACACACTGCCTGATCTTCATATCGAGCTTGGACCTCTCATCCTTCGTACGTGAACGGATGCCCTGCATCCAAACACCCTGAGAGACTGTACGATGGATCATGTCCAGTCCACACCTTCTCAGGTACTTCTCCATTCAACGGGGCTGATGGAGACCTATTTATCAAGTACACCGCCGTGTGCATTGCTTCTCCCCAGAACATCTTGGGCAATTTCACATGGGATAACATGCATCTGATTCTCTCAACAATAGTGCGATTCATTCGCTCAGCTACACCATTATGCTGAGGGGTCTTGGGAACCATCTGTTCATGCCGTATACGTAGAGACTTGCAGTATTTGTGAAAGTCGCCAATGTATTCACCACCATTGTCAGTGTGGATGCACTTCAATGGTCTACCTGTCTCTCTCTCGACCATAGCATGAAATAATTTAAACACACCAAAGACCTCGTCCTTGGATTTCAAAGCATAAGCCCAAACCCTCCTAGATGCATCATCTATAAAAGTAACAAAATACAATGCCTCACCCAAGGTTTTTGTCCTCATAGGACCACAAACATCAGAATAAACCAAATCTAATGCATGCACTTTATTAACATGAGAAGTAGTTCTAACGAATGAAACTCTATGCTGTTTCCCTGATAAATAATCAAGACAGGTTTTGAGAGGTATACCTGTCACGTCTGGAAGGAGTCGCTTCTTCGCTAGTAGCTGAAGCCCTTTCTCACTCATATTGGCTTAGATGCCTGTGCCACATGTCAATAGCTGAATCTTCCGCTGCGTTCAACCCACCCTTGCACATACTGACACTTGCCTTGTAAAGGGTGCAACAACTTCTTTCCTCTAGTCACGATCAATTGAACCCTTGATGAACTTCCATCACCACCAGCAAAAACCGGCTTCATAACCATCAGCATCCAACTTCCTGTCGACATCAAGTTGAGGCGAAGGTCTGGGATATCCCTCACATCCCTGAGAACCAATGTGCAGCCCACATCAGTCTTCACACAAATATTACCAACTCCCACGATCTTCGATACGCCAGAATTTTCCATCCTCACAGTCCCACAGTCACCTGTTGAGGGTCAAATATTGCATATTAGACCCCAATTATTACCGGATTTATGAACATGCCACCGTTTAAAATCTTAATTTAATCGTGTTTGTGATGCAAGGTACATTTGCAAGTGTGGACTACAAAAAGGTGCTAAAAGTGTGTATTTGATGCTTTGAAATCACCACAGCAAGGGATGGACTCCAGAGGACCAAAATTGATGGATTTGCACGCCAGAGATCAGAGGAAATCAAGCCATTCGCATTTAACGGGCTCAAAAACCAACCAGAATGCAAGATCACAGGGTTCCCACCATCTGATAGACTCGAAACTTCATACATGACCTGAGGACCATGAATTAACCGTACACGTCAATTTTCAGCCATTGAACCCCTGTGGAAGTGGGCCAACGTGCAGATCAGCCCATAAATCTCAATCTGGGGTCCACCTGATCTTTGGGATATGTTTGAAGTTTGGTCTCAACACCTTAATTCAGATGATAAAGGGGTTAGACGGATTGGATTTCCCAAAATATCAAGGTGGGACCCACTTTACGCGGTGTGTGTGCACAGCACACAAGCATCGGATGTGCACCGGACCGGTCAAGCCAGTCAAACTCGGTTTGACCGAGTCTTCTTCAAAAAAAAAGGAAACAGCTGTTTCCTTTTACAGCGTTCGCAGCCGACCACCTGGTCCGAAGTTGTGGGCCCCACCCACTATCCAAAATGGTAATCCACACCGTCCATTATATTCGCACGGCCCAGCTTACCAAAGCCTAGCTGGCAGAATTTTAAGAAACAAAGAAAATGGGATCTTAACCATTCAAGCATGGAACGGACGACAGCAAGAAAAATCCAGTGGACCGCGCCAGAACCCATCCAAAACCGACCATACCCAACAGAAATTTCAAGGGGAATCTGGTGGACGGTTCGGATTTCTCAAAAGACAAGGGAAGTGGGCCCCACCGAGAGTCCAGCGCCGACCGTCTGCGGACTCTGTTTACGCAGTCTGCGCACGCCCGACCAATCCGGGCAATTCTGCAAGCATGGAGAGGATCGGTCCATCAATCCTGATCGTCCAAACACAGTCAATGGGATGACCGACCAAAGCCATGGTGATTGAATGGCTTGGATCTTGCGTCAGGGTCATCAGATGGGCTGAGTCCAAAACGTAACTCCTCTTCGGTTTCCGCGTTTTCTGCGCATGCTGCGAATGTCATTGCGAAAGCCTCTCTTGACTCCACCAGGAGGATCGGTTCTCCAACCGGCTCCATCTCGACGGCCTTTGGCAGCTATAAAGAGAAAGAGAAGAAAGGGAGAAAAGGGGTTCCAGGCTAGCTACGGAGAGAGAGAGAGACTGTTTAGAGTTTTTTTTTGTTTATTTATTTTATTTTCCTTTTATTATTTTAGAGATCCAGTCCAACATGGTTGGCTAAACCTCTTGGCTAGGGCCAAGAGGTGAAACTTGTAGCGTGATGGATGATATTCTACGGTTCTGATTCATGTCCTGAACTACTTTTTTTGGTTTGATTTTAAGGAATGCGATTAGTTTTTAATGGTTTGTTGTGACTGACATTACAATAGATCTGCAATAGCTTGAGTATTTCCTTTTCCCTTCTTGTGATTATGAAGCCAGGACGCCCTGTTGTTCACCATCGCCCCTTGGACATGGTGGAATGACAGAACTCTTCCTGACATTCATACATCACTCAGATTGGCTGTTGAATTGGTTTAATTCCGTTGTTTGCTTTGTCTCATGGGCATGGTTTTGTGATGGAATCCATTCTAATTTACACCCGTCTCATCTTTTGAAAACTTGATCAAAGGAAGTTCAGATTGTTCTTTAAGCGATATATCTTCCAACTGGATGAAGATGGGACTCGAAGTCCATTGAGTTCATGAATCGACCATAGATCTCCCTGATCTCTACAAGTGGATCCTCTGAATCCCTAGTTTCTTACCTTTAAATTTTACAAGTTTTAGATTAGTATTTCACCATTATTCTCATATTCCTGATTTAGATTCATCTTATCTAGTTCTAGTTCTAGTTAGTTTCAGATGACGTACAGGTTTCAGTCCCTGTGGATTTGACCTCGGTCTTACCGAGTTTTATTACTACATCACAACCCTGCACTTGGGGAGTGAACAAGTTTTTGGCGCCGTTGCCGGGATTGACGGTTACGTTTCCTAAAGTTAACTCGTTTTAGGACTAGTTTAAGATTAAGACTTTTCTGATTTTTAGGGTTTATTTTTAGAATTTTCTAATTCTAGGTTTTCCTTTAATTTTTAGAAATTTTCTCTCAAGTAACTTTCTATTTTTAGATAGTTTTCCCTTTTAGAAACTAACCAACTTTCTTATTTTGTAGGATTCTGAGATAGGTTTCTAAATTGGTAATTTCTCTTTTCCTTGCTATTTCTAGATTAGGATTCCTTTTTAGCAAGTTTCTAATTCTAACTCTTTTAGAATCTAATTTTGTTTCCTATTTTATTCTGTTTAGAAAACATTACTTTCTATTTTAGGATTAGGATTTCTAATTTAGAACCTTCTAACTTTAGGTTTAGAACTTTCCTCTTTTATTTTTAGAAACTAGATTAGTTATTTTCCTTTTTAGAAACTCTTCCTAATTTTAGAAACTAACTCATTTTCCTTTATTTTTAGAAACTTTCTAATTTAGGTTTAGGAAACTTTTCTTTTCTAGAAACTAATTTTGTTTCCACCTTAGAATTTTCTAACTTTAGAATTTCTATTTTTAGGAACTAATCTTTTGGTTTCTTTTGCAGGATCTTAACATAGGAACTTCTCAATTGGTAATTCCTTCTAACTTCTCCTCCTCTTATTTTTCATACTCCTGTAGGATCTTTTCTTTTATTTTTTTTCTTAAGATTAGATTCAGATTGAGGGTTCCACCATGTATATGCACGAGTGGGAACGTCAATATGCTGAGATAGCTTTTGAGCATGCGAAACAGTGCGAAGGGATGTATGATTATGATGATAGACATCCACCTATGTCTCAAAATTTTCCTGAAACAATCATCGAGAACCGACCTGAGCATAACACTCCATCGGTTAAGAAGTCCTTACGCGATCATATACGGGAGAACAATTCCACCCCACAGACAGTACGTGAGTGTTGGGGTTATCATAACTATGAGAGTGAGAATTATTATCACCCATCTGAGAAAAAGAAAACAATGCGTGATTATATTATGAGTGATAATAAGTATTACCAACCATCAGATTGTCCCACCTATGATCCGTATGACTATAATCAATGGAAACATCAATGTCAGGAAGCTGAACTAGCTATATATCATAGTGATAATTCTCTTGGGTCCTCTACCTTTAACACCCAATCAGAAACAATCCAAGAGGATTCACTTCAGAAGCTCATGAAAGCACAAGAGCAGTTCAATCAACTTGTCATACAATCATGTGAATTGCTCACAGCCTCAATTCCAATCATTCAGTCACAACTTATGGAGAAGGAAGAGACTAGGTTATCCCAGCCTCATCCTAATCTAGAAGCAGAATTTAGAAGAAGAAAGTGATCATAACTCGCTTGTGGCAGAAACTGAAATTACGAATGAGGAATTGGATTCCATTAATGAGCAGATGGTTCAATTTCCCGATGAGTCGATCTTAATGACTGTCCAAAGGAATGATCAAGAGACGTGGGTGTCTTTCAAATATAATGATAGTGACACACTTCACTCACATGACACGCATGATTACACTGATGCGGTAGAGGTTAGTTTATTCAAACCTCAACCCATTCTAGGAATAGAATGTGAGGAATGTGATCCTGTCCCAAGTGCACACTACACGTAACTGGACGATGATGAGTATTGGGATTTAATCTCAAGTGTGGCTCCTACCAATGATCAAGAGGTTCAGGAAGTTGTCAACCATAAAGATCAACTCCACCTGTCTGACATGACTGATTTGAATGTGGAGAATGAACCATTTTCAACTAACCCTTCTAACCCTTGTGATACATGTTTGGACCACTGCCCTGAATTGAATGATGATATGATTTGGGCGATGGACGATTTGCTTGATATAACTCTGGAATTTGAAACTACCCAGTTAAGGCTACAATCTGAGGTACGCACTTTAGACGATTCAATGCCTCCACTGAGAAGCTTCAATGACCAGAGTCTTCATATCAATTCTTCACCTATTAATTGTCCATCTGTCTGTGAAGGGCAAGAACAAGCGAGCATGTGTTCATCTGCTTCTAGAGATGATAGAATCCTTGGGCTCATCATCACAGATTTCGATACAGGAGATGAGTCACTCCCAACTGACTTTCCTACATCTTTGACTCATGCTTGGCACACATTGTGGATTCCAACGACCTCATGATACAAGAAAATGTGGATTCCTTACATGACACCACCTCCGTGGTTGTCAATGACCAAGCGTACTCTTACTATGAAGCCACTTCTTCCCCAGATCTTAATTGTTTACCATTAAAGGAAGATGAGCTGAAAATGAAACCGAAGTCTAGAACTTTGGAATGTGTTGAGGCTACATCACTTCTGGCGAAGTTTTCTAAACTTTATCTATTTGTAGTCTCTGATTCACCATGGGATACTAACATTGAAACTTCTTCTGTCACAGGTGAATCATATATACTTTGGATACCTCAAGCAATTAAATGGAAAAATTCCTATGAGGTACATAAGTCTCTTTGGAAAGTCATGCTCCAGGGCGCAGGGCTTTTGGATGATCTTGTTGAGGAACTTACTGAGAAACTTATCAAGATATTGGCCGAAAGAGGAACCTTGTGGCATGATCGAGTAGTTTTTCCTTGCTTTCATAAGACTAGGGTAGTTTTGTTTTATGTTGTTTTAGGATAGACGGTAAACTTAGCGCTCCTGGGAAGCAACCCAGCTTTTCAATTTATTTCATTTTCCTAGTTAGTTCAATGTTTGTGGGTAACATTACTGCAAACCCTCATGAGACTACAACTCGTCCACTAGGGCAAACCTAGGGGTTTAAAGGCTTGTTGCATACGCTAAATGCAATTGAGAGCACCTGTGAAAGTGGTATAGGTAGGAGTTTATTTTTGTTATTTGTGTTTTACTTTCGATTGGTTTCACTGTTGTGCTGACCCGCTCTCATGTTGAGATCTCTATGGAAAAGTCTCTCTTGACTCGTTACCCAGGTACTATCTTCCAATCACTTCTCATTTACTTTCGTTGTCCCATGTGCATTGCATGCTTACATCTTTTACATTGAGGACAATGTAGATTTTAGGTTGGGGGTGGGAGATTAGGTTTCCTAATTAGTGTTTTCTTGGTCTTGAGCAAAATTTGTGAAAATTTTTAAATTTTTTCTAGACTTTCTTGTACATTCAAAGTGATCTTGACGGCCATCTTGGATTTAGAGTTACAAGATAAGTGATGTTGGTAACTTATGACTCTTGGATTCAGTATCTATCAGATTTCACAGTTAAGTTCGAAATATTAATCCATGATTAGAAGTTTTAAACATTGATTGAGTCATGATTTCACATGTCACATCTTGCTTACACATTGAGGTCTCAGTTTGATATTAAAGGATTAACTTGGAGATCACTAAGCGTGAAAGGAACCAACCTGAGAAATTGAAAGGAATGGGTGAATGGTCTTCACCATAGGTCTGCTCCCTATAGGTGTAGATTTAACTCCCTATAGATGATATAAAAAAAAAAAAAAAAAAGTTAGGCGACAAGTTTTCACCATAGGTTTGCTCCCCATAGGTGAGGATTTGATTCCCCTCCTTGGCGTTACTGTTTATAAAAATATCAAAGGCTGATAGAATGAAAAGATGATCTAAAAGGCAAGCGTTAGTTTCAGTTTTGGTTGTTATGAATTCTGTTGTTAATTACCTGTGATATCATGAAATTGACAATCGGATCTCTTAATGTTGATAAGCTGAGATTACACTCTACACTCGTGGATCTTAATGTTCAGAATTTGTCTGATTGATGGATTAATACATTGAACTTGATTATGGAATTTACCGTGCACTTGAATTCAAAAGAAAGTAATGCCCAACATTCATGAATTTAAGAATTCTAGTATCTAGATTGTATCTCAAAGATCACCTGAGTTCATAGAAATTGTCCTGTAATTCTCAACTTAATTTTCGCATACTTTGCTCGGGACTAGCAAAATGCTGGTTGGGGGTTGTGTTGAGGGTCAAATATTGCATATTAGACCCCAGTTATTACTAGATTTATGAACATGCCACCGTTTAAAATCCTAATTTAATCGTGTTTATGATGCAAGGTACATTTGCAAGTGTGGACTACAAAAAGGTGCTAAAAGTGTGTATTTGATGCTCTGAAATCACCACAGCAAGGGATGGACTCCAGAGGACCAAAATTGATGGATTTGCACGCTAGAGATCAGAGGAAATCAAGCCATTCGCATTTAACGGGCTCAAAAACCAACCAGAATGCAAGATCACAGGATTCCCACCATCTGATAGACTCGAAACTTCATACATGACCTGAGGACCATGAATTAACCGTACACGTCATTTTCAGTCATTGAACCCCTGTGGAAGTGGGCCAACATGCAGATCAGCCCATAAATCTCAATCTGGGGTCCACCTGATCTTTGGGATATGTTTGAAGTTTGGTCTCAACACCTTAATTTAGATGATAAAGGGGTTAGACAGATTGGATTTCCCAAAATATCAAGGTGGGACCCACTTTACGCGGTGTGTGCACAGCACACGAGCATCGGATGTGCACCGGACCGGTCAAGCCAGTCAAACTCGGTTTGACCGAGTCTTCTTCAAAAAAAAATGAAAACAGCTGTTTCCTTTTACAGCGTTCGCAGCCGACCACCTGGTCCGAAGTTGTGGGCCCCACCCACTATCCAAAATGGTAATCCACACCGTCCATTATATTCCCACGGCCCAGCTTACCAAAGCCTAGCTGGCAGAATTTTAAGAAACAAAGAAAATGGGATCTTAACCATTCAAGCATGGAACGGACGACAGCAAGAAAAATCCAGTGGACCGCGCTAGAACCCATCCAAAACCGATCATACCCGACAGAAATTTCGAGGGGAATCTGGTGGACAGTTCAGATTTCTCAAAAGACAAGGGAAGTGGGCCCCACCGAGAGTCCAACGCCGACCGTCTGCGGACTCTGTTTACACAGTCTGTGCATGCCCGACCAATCCGGGCCGTTCTGCAAGCATGGAGAGGATCAGTCTATCAATCCTGACCGTCCAAACACAGTCCATGGGATGACCGACCAAAGCCATGGTGATTGAATGGCTTGGATCTTGCGTCAGGGACATCAGATGGGCTGAGTCCAAAATGTAACTCCTCTTCGGTTTCCGTGTTTCTGCGCATGCTGCGAATGTCATTGCGAAAGCCTCTCTTGACTCCACCAGGAGGATCGGTTCTCCAACCGGCTCCATCTCGACGGCCTTTGGCAGCTATAAAGAGAAAGAGAAGAAAGGGAGAAAAGGGAGGTTCCAGGCTAGTACGGAGAGAGAGAGAAACTGTTTAGAGTTTTTTATTTATTTATTTATTATTTTCCTTTTATTATTTTAGAGATCTAGTCCAACATGGTTGGCTAAACCTCTTGGCTAGGGCCAAGAGGTGAAGCTTGTAGCGTGATGGATGATATTCTACGGTTCTGATTCATGTCCTGAACTACTTTTTTTGATTTGATTTTAAGGAATGCGATTAGTTTTTAATGGTTTGTTGTGACTGACATTACAATAGATCTGCAATAGCTTGAGTATTTCCTCTTCCCTTCTTGTGATTATGAAGCCAAGACGCCCTGTTGTTCACCATCGCCCCTTGGACATGGTGGAATGACAGAACTCTTCCTGACATTCATACATCACTCAGATTGGCTATTGAATTGGTTTAATTCTGTTGTTTGCTTTGTCTCATGGGCATGGTTTTGTGATGGAATCCATTCTAATTTACACCCGTCTCATCTTTTGAAAACTTGATCAAAGGAAGTTCAGATTGTTCTTTAAGCGATATATCTTCCAACTGGATGAAGATGGGACTCGAAGTCCAGTTGAGTTCATGAATCGACCATAGATATCCTTGATCTCTACAAGTGGATCCTCTGAATCCCTAGTTTCTTACCTTTAAATTTTACCAGTTTTAGATTAGTATTTTCACCATTATTCTCATATTTACCCCTGATTTATATTTCATCTTATCCTAGTTCTAGTTCTAGTTAGTTTCAGATGACGTACAGGTTTCAGTCCTTGTGGATTCGACCTCGGTCTTACCGAGTTTTATTACTACATCACAACCCTGCACTTGGGGAGTGAACATCACCTGACTTGTAGTTTGTGAAGAAGTCCCTGTGTGGAGTTGCATCAAAAGAAGCTCCCGAGTCTATTACCAGTCGGTGTCCTGACTCGTAGCCGTGAGACATACATCATGATCTGCAGAAAGAATAACTATCATGTCGCCATTTGAAGCGAGCGCAGTTGAATCTGATTCATCTTCCATCCATTTTTTCCTTTCTTGTCGTTCTTCTTACCACGACATTCATGCTTGTAGTGGCCCTTCTTGCCATAATTCCAGCAATCAGCATCTTTCTTGTTACTTGACTTGCCTCTTGATTTATCTTGGGCCTTCCCGCCCTTCCTATCCTTTCCTCTCCCCCGTTCCTGTGTCACAAGAGCCTCTTGCTGAGTAGACCCCTGAGACTTCCTCCTTGTCTCCTCATTGAAGAGACAACTGGTTACCTATTCCATGGATATCTTTCCATCTGGCACGGAGTTACTTAGAGACACCACCAATGTCTCCCAACTGTCAGGCAATGAACTAAGCAATAGTAAAGCCTGCAATTCATCATCCAAGACCATCTTCATAGAGGTGAGTTGGTTCACTATATTGTTGACCTCATTCATGTGCTCAGCTAGAGAACCACCATCCTTGAACTTGAGATTCACAAGTCGCGTTATCGGAAAAATTTTATTACCGGTTATCTTCCTCTCATACAGCCCTTGTAATTTCAGCCATAAGCTAGCGGCTGAGGTTTCCGTAGACACATGGTGGAACACTAAATCGTCCAACCATTGTCTAACAAACCCCACCGCCTTCTGGTCCATCTTCTTCCAATCATCATCAGTCATATCCTTGGATTTTGATGATATGCCTAAAATTGGAGAATATAGGTCCTTGCAATAAAGCAGGTCCTCCATCTTTGTCTTCCATATGGTCCAGTTAGAACCATTGAGGCTGATCATCTTTGATAAGCCACCTTCCATAATTCAAAACCGATCCTACCCATTCAATGAACTTAGCTCTGATACCACTTTGTTGGGGGACTTACACAAAACCTTAAGATCTAGCCCTCCAGAACAAACCAGAATTATGGATAATAAAGCAATGTAAACAATCAATGCATCAATCACACACCACACAAGAGATTTTTACGTGGAAAACCCTCAAAGAGGTAAAAACCACGGGACCTCGTCCAGATCAACAATCCACTATGAAGTAGAACGTTACAACCTTCTTCACTCAAGCAGGAGTGGATAAACAATAAGAGAAATAGAGAAAACGGAGAGATCTAACCAATTACGAGGACATAGAAGCGCTGAGATATAGATTGCACAGTAGATAACCTCCACGAGCAGAACCTCCCTTCTATAAGCTTCCTCTCTCTCTTCCTCTCTTTCTCTCACCTTTTGATAGCCCTAAACCCTTTAGCAAATTCCTTATAAAGCTTTAAGAAACCCTCTTGTTATACCTAGAAAATTCTAGGCAACCCCTTTTATAGTTTAGGAAACTTTCCTTTCGCATCCCAGTTGCGAAAGGACTCAAATCCGCAGTTTCGTGCAAAATCGTAGAACAAACTGCGTAAC
Organism: Magnolia officinalis; assembly: GCA_021015155.1. Taxonomy (NCBI): domain Eukaryota; kingdom Viridiplantae; phylum Streptophyta; class Magnoliopsida; order Magnoliales; family Magnoliaceae; genus Magnolia; species Magnolia officinalis. The sequence goes on along the minus strand of JAJHSJ010000002.1, from coordinate 15,815,984 downwards.
CTATGACTCTTAGCCTCCTTCGACTGGTTGAAGCCCACCTTCGACTAGTCGAAGCTCACCAACGACTGGTCGAAGACCGCGAAGAAAATTAGTCCGAACTCGCTGGAAGTCGTACCACGACTTGAACCCACGACTAGTCGAACACCAGCCCACGACCGGTCGAGCAAGGCTCACGACCGGTTGAAGACGAGTCAAAAATACCCATCACACAAAGCATACAACCACCCAGGGCACATCTACCAGAAGGGGGCAGGCGAGGCCATTGCCAATCAATAGCAACTATTGCAGGGACAGATGAAGACAACATTAGTAACAACAGATCATAAGAGACCTAACCAACCGAGCATTTCTGCCTCAATAAGCCCAGCCCAGCATTCATATCTTCAATCAAATAGTTCATCTTTAATACATATGGATTATACCACTTCAACATGAATCCAATCACGCCGTTGATTTTCAATATTGTCTCAATCGAGCCAATCAATTATAGTGACTAGACCCTCACTTATAATTATGGATCAAATGTGTGGCCCATATGGACTTTAAATATCAATCATGTTGGCGCATGTGAGAGAGAGAGAGAGAGAGGTCTCCTCTGATAAATCACGTACATTCACGGTAGGCCTAACAGAGTTTACTCGACACGATAAAAGCGCGTGAGTAACTCAGACGCAATCCGATTTCGAGTTCCCTCCACTTTCAACACAGACGATCCGCACTATTTCTTTTCTAATTTTTTATTTTATTTTTCAAACATGGACTTAGGCAAGGGTGGATACACCGAGACGTCACATGAAAAAAAAAAAGAGAAATTTACGAAAGTGGACCCCACCTTTTATCCAGTGGTTTTTTGGAAGCAATACAAACTTACAATACGCACTTAGACCTCCTCGTACGGAGAAGCAATTTCAGGACGAAAATACCCCTCCTTTTCACGGTTGTGGCTTTTCCTCTCCCATTTCCGCTGTTTGCTTTTCCTTTCCCTTTCCACTGCTGCTTTCACTGTCGTTGCTTTCACCCCCTTTCCTCACTGCGTTTCCAGTGGAAAGACCAAAAAATCCCTTTTGTGGGCCCCCCTTATCAACATTTTGTCTTCTTCTGAAAATGGTCGGTCCAGTGAAGAAAGCACGCAGCACAGGTATATTTTAAACTCAATTGGGCCCACATTGAATGTATGTAGTTCCATTTTTATTTTGTACTGGGCAAGGGTAGTAGAGGGAAAGGGACCGAGCAACACCTGTTTTACTCGCAACAACAACATGTGTGTGTGTGTGTATGTGTGTGTGTGTGTGTGTGTGTGTGTGTGTGTGTGTATATATGTAAGCTGTGTGGGCCCCACTTGATGTATGTCAAACTTCAACACCGTGAATTTGATGGGTCCCCTTTAAATTATGGGATAGCAAAAAAATCAGCCGTATACGGAAATCAGGTCAGCCATACGATCTAAAATCATGTGAAGACATGCCCAAAACATATAAAATTACTTGGTGGGGCCTACCTGAAATTTGGATGTGTCTGAAACTTGGTTTGACTCCTCATCCAAGTGGGACACACATTATGGATGGGCTGGATTTGTGAACCGCATCTCGGTGGGCCCAAAAAAATAATTATGAATGTTTTAATGGAAGGTAACCCCTCTCAAGTTTTGTACGTGGTGTGGCCTACAAAAGTCACTTGAGAGGTAACCCCTCATGGGGAGTTCCCATGAGCTCGACCATATAGAACCTTTTCCCACACACATGTATATATACACACGACACATGTGCATGCATGCGCGCGCGTATATATATAGTTTGCCCTGAATTGAAGCATATCAAAAGATTAAGTGGACCACTTGAGATTTGTATTTGCTTCATTTTTTTGTACAATTCTGTAAAATAATATGAGAAAACGGATGGATGGGGTAGATATACAACACATAGATTAAGGTGGGCCCACGGTGAAGATCCTACGGACATCACTCATTCTGGGTTGCAGCTAATATTCCTTACTAATCAGGTAGATTTTGTATATATATATATATATATATATATATATATATATATATATATATATATATATATATATATATATATATATATATATATATATATATATATATATAATCTTATAAAATTGTTGTGCGATGACGTGACCTAATTAAATTTCAGAAGAAAGAAATTGGAGGTTGATTAGCTACCGACAGGTTGAATAGCTAGACTCGCTACTGAAGTGACGCCACTAATTTTTGTGGGGACCACCATGATGTATGTGTTGTATCCACACTGTCCATCCATTTGGAGAGATCATTTTAGGGCATGATCAAAAGAATGAGGCAGATCCAACGCTGGAGTGGACCCTACCACAGAAAATAGTGGGAGAGTGACGTCCACCGTTGAAACCTTCCTAAGGTCCATCGTGATTTTTATTTGAGATCTAATCTCTTCATAAGTTAACACAGACATTAAAGAAGGGAAAACACAAATATCAGCTTGATCGAAAACTTTTGTGGCCCTAAGAAGTTTTTAATGGCGGGCGTGACTCTCTCCACTGTTTTCTGTGGTCGGGTCCACTCGAGTTTTGGATTTGATTCATTCTTTGGCTCATACCCTAAAATGATCTCTCCAAATGGATGGACGGTGTGGAGACAAAACATACATCATAGTGGGACCCATATAAATAGGTGACATCACTTCAGTAGCGAGTCTCACTACTCAACGTGTGCGCTTAATCCCAAATGGAAACGAAAGCGGATTGGCTACTCCCCCTACCACTAGCTCGGTGGTGGTGGTCAGTGCTCTGTGGGCCCCACCATGATGTATGTGTTTCATCCATTCTGTTAATCTATTTTTACATATAATTTTAGGGCTTGATCCCAAAAATGAAAGGGATATAAATCTCATATGGACCACACCACAGGAAAACAATGGTGATTGGATATCCATCATTAAAGTCCTCTTAAGGCCCATTGTACTGTTTATTTGACAACCAATATGTTGATTTGGTCATAAAGACCCAGTTGAAGGGAAAAAACAAAGATCAGCTTATTGCAAAAGGCTTTGGCAGAAAATCCGCGTCTCTGGGTATAACGTCTCCGTTGTACTTTTTATTAAATGTAATTTTTTTAATATATTAGGGAAATTGACCTTACTCGCCTCGAAGTTTGGGTCAATTACCTCGATCACTACCACAATCCACATATTCCCTAAAGGGCCTTCTGACATCTTTCGGACCATGTTTCGGACGAAATTGCCCCTGACCATGATTCAAGAATTGTACGATCCTGGAGTGAAGCAGTAGTCACCCGATGTTGTAACCCCCGAGAAATGGACAGTTCGGCTACTCCCTGGGACACCGTCCAATGGCTGGTGCTCGGTGCTCTGTGGGTCCCACCACCAACTACGTGTTTCATCCATGTCGTCCATATAACCTCTAAAGATCATTGTATGGCAGGAGACCAAAAAACGACCATGATCCAATCACGGTGGGACCTAGAGGGATCATAGTGGTGGATATCCAATAACGATTATTTTCCTGCAGTGTGGTCCACCCGAGAGTTGTATCACTCTCGCTTTTCGCTTCATGCCGTAAAATGATATTTTAAACCGGACGAACGGCTTGGACGAAACACATACATCTTGCTGGGCCCCACAGACCACCCATCACCTGCACCACGAGCCTCGGATGGGGCAGATGTCGCACTAATGTACATTTGAGAGACCCTCTCATTCCCTTTCTTTTGCTTTCCTAGAGAAGCCAACATCCAGGGGCCAACAGCCAGAGGGCGACATTGTTTCTCCTCCTCTCTTCGCTCGTCTGAAAGCCTCTTCCACTACGAGGTTTGTATTCTATTCTGTTTCAACTGTTTTTCCTTTATTCGTGATCCTTCTCCTTCCTCAGGCACGTTCACGATCGGCCTAAAGCTCAACGACCCAGTGTGATTAGTTACCACTATCCAACGTGTAGGACAACCTCGATCTACGGTGCATCAACGTGTTAAAGTCCTTGTAATGGGACCAGTTGCAGACCAATTTACGTGCGCTGTGGATTGCGCAAAAGTCCTTGTAATGGGCTAAACCTATCCTCTAAGCATGATAAACGGATTGGATTACCCAAACCGATCATAAAGGTGGGCCACATCAAGTCACAGCGACATGGTTGCCCTGTTCGCACGCGAAATGGAAATCCCATTGATTCCTGGATTTCCATGCGAAATTTCTTTCAATTTTCCTGTTCTTTCTCAACACTTCTCCATACGTGGCCTACTCCGTACGGATCCTCCTGCGAAAACCTCCTGTTTACACAACAACGCAGCCAGCTGCCTTGCGTAACCGACCGAAAAGGCAGGAATCCAGCTTGCATATTTAATGCACAAGGACGCTTCTTCTTCAAAAAGGGAGAACGCCCCTATGGTCGATATTTTTATGGACAAATATACGGAGGTCTAATGCCATACCCAAACACGCCCGGCTGGATGTCGATGGTGTACAGCGAATCCAATGGCCATCCCAAACACACTGGCCATCCATCCTGGAAGTCGTCCCATCTCATGGGATTAGCCGACATCCACTGTCACCACCATCATTACCATAAAAATACTTCCATCCCTCCTAATCCCATGGGATTGGTCCGGCCAAACACGCCCTAAAGACTCTCCTTCCCCGTAATACATTGGGCACCGAGCGTGACCCTTCGTTATCCGTGCGATGCACCGAACAGCGTGACCCTTCGGAATCGTGGTTGGCCATTGAATTGCCAGCCTATAAGAGTGGTACCTTGCTGAAACTTCCACAACCCAATTCATGCATTTCTTTGCCATCTCATTCAAAACAATGGAGCAGATATTCGAAGAAATAATAGAGCCCATATCACGATCTTCCTCTATTCGTGAACCCTTCTCCTTCCTCAGGGATGTTCACGATCTGTTTAAAGCTCAAAGGTCTTCGCTGGAAGTTCTGTAGACTACTTCCAATCTCCGCCAACTAGACAATTTCAACGGGCACCCAGCCATCGGAAAAAGGTTAGGGCATGGCATACGTGTTTGCATAAATTTAGTTTATAATAAACGACAAGCAAGTAATTACGTAATTTGTTATGTGTCTCTAACAGAGGACAGTTTGTTCAAATTACATGGAAAAGAAAAAAAAAAAACATAAGAGATGGGAGAAGAGAGACGGAAAAAACTCATGGGGAACCTTTCCTTGTCTTGTAGGCTTTCGAAGAGATGTTCATTGGCCATGCATCAATTCGGATCGACTCAACGTAAACCATTCAAGGCGACATAAAACTCAGGTGGGCCATATTCACTTGTTCTATGCTTTACATTGAGTTTCCCCATTCTTTTTATCCCAAATGATGCATGGTCAATGAACATTTCTTCGAAAACCTATGCATCAATTGGTTTTTGAAGAGATGTTCATTGACCATGCATCATTTGGGATAAAAAGAATGGGGGCAACTCAATGCAAAGCTAGAACAAGTGAATATGGCCCACCTGTGTTTTATGCCGCCTTGAATGGTTTACATCGAGTCGATCCCAATTGATGCATGGCCAATGAACATCTCTTCGAAAACCTACAAGACAAGGAAAGGTTCCCCATGAGTTTTTTCCGTCTCTCTTCTCTCATCTCTTATGTTTTTTTTTTTCTTTTTGTCTTTTAGTAAATTTGAACATTGGTTTAAGACAATAATGTGGAGCAAAGGAGTTAAGATATTGCGACCATTATCTTCTTTGATCGCGAAGGGTCGTAACCTCTACAGGCTAGAGACCTTCCGACTAGTAAGAATTGGTCTTTTTCATACCAGCCAACAGATTTGGCATAGGCCTTATTATATGTCCATATGCTCTGATATTTTGCCATGTCAGTGTTGAAATGATGAAGCAGAGAGATCAGTCTTGGAGGAGAAGCACAAAACAGGGGCAGCAGCAAGGCGAATCAGAGCAATCATGAAAGTAATATCTGCGAGGTTCGGTGCAAGATTGTCGTCTGAAGGGAGATCTTCTTCGTACTGTAACTTCATCGTGGGTGTCTTACCATAAAGGCGTAAACAATTCCGTCGTGGCTCTCTTTTAATGGATCGTGATTTTCAGTTTATATTTATCGTGTTTTATAATGTAATATGGGATGCATGTGTCATGTTCGATCCGTCGTGGGTGTGTTTATTCTCTTCAACGTGCACCCATCGAGGTTTGGTCGTGGTTTGCACTGCAGATTCGTCGTGAAGATGACATGGGTCGTGGCTCACACGAGGGATTGGGTCGTTAATGTCATGTTATACTGGGCATGGTTCTCATCTGACGACATCGATTCAGTATTCATCATGCGGCAACACAACGAAATGGACATTCCCGACCTACCAATTATCAAAGTTCCATTAGTTGTGGTATCGTTCAATATGGTCGTTGCTGTAGTGTTCTATATGCTTCGACTGTTATGATATTTGGATACTGCGTGTAAGTATTTAAGGTCGTGGTTGCCTTGTTATACCGATCGTGGTTGTCGTATAACACGTTTTGTAGTTGATGTGAATCAATGATTGTAGTTGTCATTGTCATTTTATATGGTAAGGTCTTAATTTCTTGCACTGATTTTTTACACTACCGATCTTCCGTTAGTCGCTCGGATGCAAACAGACGTGATTACAGTCCACGTTGGGTCGTGGTTGACATGAAACATGGTTCATGATTGTCATTGGATAGGTCTTGTCTGTCATTGATACATGGACCCTGGATCGATTGACACATAGGTCGTTGTCTTCTTAGTTTGATTGTTGTCACTGGCAACAGTAGTTGATCTGTGTAGTGATTGCCACATTAAATTGGTCGTCCTTCACAGTTGTTATGGTTCGTGGTCGCAAACAACCACGATATAATGAGAAACCCGACCCTATACAACATGACAACCTCGGTCCACTTGTCATGGGTGCCATCACCCGTTGTTAAGCTTACCATGTCCTCTATGGGTTGTGGTTCAAATGCTTAAGAATTCATGCATAGTGGTTAATAGGTATGTGAATCAATAGGTATAATGTAATTACAGTGCCATGATCAGTTACGTTCACCATTTCATCTATGGGTCATGGTTCAAAAGCACAACAATTCATTACGATCATTCTCTACATTGGATCGTGGTTATCATGCACCAAGGTTCATGAATCAATAGGTGTGTGTGTGAGTGTGTGTGTGTGTGTGTGTGTGTATTACATGATAGGATGGGCATATTTCCATTCTTATCCACGAGAACAGATCAAACTACGTGGACGTGCAGATTTCCATACACTATAAACACGACAGCGGGTTCCGAAAACTCTCTCTTCCTTAAGAGGGAGAGGGAGAGTAACCTTGGTATGTTATTCATGGTGCTCCGTCCTCAGCCGTCCGTGTGATCAACTCGTTGACCTATGAAGGACCGGATCGGTGAATGACCACTGAAACCCCCACGACCCATATTGCATGATAACCACAACCCTTAAAACCTGATAACCATAGGCATAATTAATATACAATGTGAGGATCTGTTCTCTTTGAAGGGTAGCCAGCGAGATGGAAAACTCTGTTGAGAAGGTGAGGCTTAAACAAGACACTCCCAAAGTGCTTATGATCTGTAGACAGTCAATGTATAAAGTAGTGTTTGAATGTGGCGCTGATTCCGAATAGAAGGGTCGTGGATATATATAAAGAACGTTGGGTCATGGATGTGAACCACAACTCAACGCAGCTAACAACAACGATCTCTATAGCATGACAATCACGTTCGGGGGTGACAGCAAGAAACTCGTGGATCAGATGGTGGACGGTCTTGATATTCAACTTTGACCTAGCATAGATGATAACAACGAACCGTGTGGCATGACAGCCACGTCCCTTTGGAACTAGTGGTTGCCTCGAGCATTTGTAGGCAAAGGCTTGCGATCAAATATGTAGTACAATCATCACCATGTTATATTTTGCAGGAAGTACTTGCATGCGTAGGTGTCTAATATCCCATGTATACATATGCGAGGCAGTTATGTACATGGAGAACATGTTCGTCGGTGAATTTATTGTTACCGCGAGAGTAGTTTCTGAGATATTTGCAAAAGGAACGACTGGATCGTTGGTCGTGTCAGTATATGTCGTTGTGTGACAACATTTTCGTGGTTAAAATATATAATAGATCGTGGTTGTCATCCATGCTCGATCGTGGTTGTCACCAACGGCCTTAGGAGAAACACGATCCATACGTCATGGAAGACACAATCTACACGTAAGGCAACAACGATCCCCATGTGACAGAAACCACGACTGGTTAAAGTGGTTACAACGGCCGTGTCTTCAAACCCACTGTAATGGATGGTGTAAGAAACTTGCGGAGTCCTGTTCATCAATGAGCTTCTCGTCTGACAGTTACTGTGTTATATTTGTCATGATTGCAATGTTATAAGGGTCGATGCTTTCATTCTACATTGTCTTAATTGTAATGTTATATGGGTTGTAATTGCCATGATATACGAATCATGGTTGTCATAATGACTGGATCATTGTTGTGCTGCGCATGGTTCTGCACGTTGAATTGGTCGTGGTTCTCAGTATATATGGATCGTGGTTTCCATGTTGTATGGGCTGTGTTCCTCTTAAATTCGTTGCTGTCGAATACGACCTAACATGGACTAGGACCACGATCCGTTACAGAGGTGAATGACGACCAATTTAATATGAGAACACGATCCATATCAACTACGACCCGTTGTTCATGACAATCACGACCCATATAACACGGTGATAACGACCCATATATCCCACCGTAATAGTCTATGTATCATGACAACCACGTTCCGTATAACATGTCAGCCTTATCATGACAACCACGAACCATATAACACGACAACCACGTTTTTTCTTAGGCGACAACCACGACCCATTCCTCACTACATTCATGATCCATAATTCATAGCAACCACGACCTAAACAAAATTATTACCACGACCCAACATGCAAACTACTCTTCTAGCCCGAGCTCGGACTTAGAGAGTAAATGTCTGGCGATAGGGATGATCGGACTAGGATTCCGACCTACCATACCGTCCTGGCGGACAGGGATCTGTGGCTCCACCTTGATGTAAGCGTTCTTTATACATCGTTCATCATTTTTATAGGATCATTTTAAGACATAGACATAAATTATTCACTGAGTCCGAAGATGAGGCTGGTAACCCAACAAAAAAAAAAACAGGATGCGAAGATGTGTAGACCGGCAAAGAGGGTCAAATATTGATTAGTAAATGCTGAATTTATTCTACACTCTTCTATTATGGTTGAGTGAACGAGAGGGGTCGTGTATATGACGAACAATGTATCGTGCTTAGCATCCACAATGCTATATAGGTCATGGTTGTGCTTTTTTTTTTGTGAGATGGTTCTATGGTATGACACAGTCGACCCATATAGCGTAACAACCACGATTCATATAACATAACGAATGCAGACGCAACAACGTAACAGCCACAATCGCCAGTCTTTGCAGGAAATCGCGTTCATGTAGCTTCCTCAACGCATTTCGTCGAGAACCAGTGACCGTCCAGAATCATGCGCGACCCTTCGGAATGTGCAATAATGAAGCCTCATCCACGCAATCCGTTGGGAAACGAGCGCGACCCTTCAAAATTCCTGTGACCGTTCATGACTATGTGGGCCGCACATCATACTGGTCAAACTTTCTTTTGCCATTACACGGTCATTACAGTACGATGGTCGGTTTAGATGGCATATATATCACTGTGGCCTCCATACATCTTAGTTCGTACCGAATATGACTCATGTACACATTTTTGCATGCTAAAAAGGCAGAATTTCGCTTACGGTTCCAAACGGAGAATACCAATCGTCGATCACCTGGTTCTAGTCTATGGGTCCATCATAAATCGAATCCAATCCGTTGTAATTGTTCATGGATGATGGATTTCTTCGGAAAATTCTATAGTGGCACGTATCGAGCAATCAGTGGCCCACATTGCATAAAGATGACAAGTCATTTTAATTAATTTATTTGATGGAAACCATTGGTTTTACTGTTATGGTCCATTGGATTTAAATATTTTGACCATTGGTTGGGTTTCTCGATGTTACAAATTAAATGGACGGTGTGAATCAGAGCATATCTGCAGTTCGATGTGACGTACGGAACACCGCCTATTTCGACGCTTTTACGCACGCTTACGTGTCCCCATGCGGATCACCGACTATATATTGGAACTTCTTCTCCGACCACTTTCACTTTTCCCCTTCACTTACGGACTAATCCTTATTTTCTGTCTTTTACTGGTTTTGAATCTTCTTCCCTGGGCCCCTCCATCGCCAGTCAGCGAGCACATCTACAAGTTCAGTGCATCTCAGTGCAAAGTAAGGTAATGGAAGACCGGGTTAGTGTATACTGGTTATTATGTTATGTGGGTCGTGTGCGTCAACCACGACCCAATGGATATGACTATAACGAAATGTATAGCATGACAATCAAGGCCCAATGGATCGTGGTTGACACGGTCAGTGTATGGTGGCCAACATGTTATGTGCGTCGTGGCCATGAATCACCCCTCAATGTATATGACATGAACGATATGTATGGTGTGACAACCGCGATCACGGTCGTCACCGTGGTTTATTACATAATGGATCGTGGTTGACAGACGGGGCGTAGGCGAAGAAAGCCAAACATTGATTTGACGATGAATGGTGAATTTATTTGTTGCATTCGATGTTTCTTCTGCTTATAGTCTATAATGGGTTGGTGAACGAGATGGGTCGTAATTGTTCGCGAACATTTAGAAGTTGGTTGACAGGCACAATGGATCGTTGTTGTATATGGGTGGTTGAATGTGGATGCCAACCAAGATCCATATATCGTGACAACTAGGACCCCTGTGATATCAGAACCATGACGCATGTCATCTTACAACCACGATCCATCTAAAATCATAACCACGACCCGTCTAAAGCGACAACTACAGTGCATTACAACAACGACAGTCTGTATGACACCCACGAAACTGTGGTGTGATCTGATCTCCTCGTACACATGCATATTAGATCGTGGTTACTGTCCACGTTGGAACGTGGTTATAATCCATGTTGGTTCGTGGTTCACAACCACGCCCTAGGCTTGTCCCATGAAAATGTACAATGAAGTATATGTATTACTTTTCAAATGACATGTCGCAAATAATGTAAATTTTATGCCAACATATTAAGTCATCATCAGCCTCGGCCTTAGCTAGTAGGGATGAAAGTGCATCGACGCCGGTTGTGACCTATTTATTTACATCTAGAGCATTTGGGTGTTGTCCCATCTTCCATGGGCCGTGGCTGTGAATCATGGTAGTAGTGCTATATGGGTCGTGGTTACGCCTACATAGATCACAATAACAACCACAATATCGTTGTTGCAATTATTTATCAATATTCTAATTCGTGTCTTTTTTTTTGTTTTTTTTCTAATCTCTACAAACTGAGTGTAGATATGTCGTCATCTTACCCATCGTCAGACATTTGGGTCTACGCTTCCCTGGTTGAATCACCATCAGGAACTGGAAAATCAAAGATCAAGTGTCGTATGTGTGGCACAAAGATTGCGAATAATACTCATTGGTTTCGGTTACACTTGTCATGTCGAGGTGGTGATGCAAAACCATGCCCCAATGCCCCAATCGAGGTCCGAAAACTGTTTCAAGCCCTGTTAGATTCGAATAGAAAACCTTCCTCTCCATCCAAACCATGTGCTTCCGGATCTAGTATACAAATGACAATCACAATAGACGTAGAGGAGGATGGCAGATTAATAGCTTTGGAGGAAAAACAAGTCCAACTCGCCTTAAAACGCAGTATGGAAGAAGTTTCTAGATCCCATCGATATTCGAGACAAAGACAACACGATGTTGAAGCCGGATCGAGTGCAATAAAACGAGTAAGCAATTCAAATTCCTGACCCGTCTCGGTGAATTTTATAGGGCATTGGGTACTACATACAATTCTTCACACAAAGAAAGTTTGAAAAATCTAGTTCAAAGTATAAAAGAGCACGAGGGAAATATCTCTTCGCCTTCCGACTCAGATGAAGTGAACCAATATGTATATGAAAAAATAGATAGCAGTTCTGATGGATCAGATGACAATACAGGAAGGCACTCCTCCAATAGCAGTTCTGATGGATCAGATGACAATACAGGAGGTTATTAGTTGTAAATTGTCATATTGGATAATGTAAATATGAAATTATGGAAGTTTTGGTAATCGTAAATTATGCATTGCATATATATATATATATATATATATATATATATATATATATATATATATATATATATTATCGCCTTGTTCAACTTCGAAAGGGGCCCTCGACAGCGATTTCAAATCATCAGCTTATTTCTTGAGGTGGGGTGATCAATCCATGGTAGGACATCCTTCAGTTTACATCATAGGTGGGGAAGAAAGTTCATTAGCGGGTGGGATGACCATAACGAGGGAAGGTGGTGGTGGAAGAGGCTATGTTAATTTACAATATTCATTGCCTTTTTCTCCGAAGAAAGCATATGTTGATCTTGTGGATGATCGCCTTTCTAACATTGCAACTACAAAGCACAAAGCATTACAATCACGACCCATATAAAGGGAAAAGCGCGTCCCTTATGGATCCTGGTTGTCCATACATGACAAACTTTGCATGATGACTATAAAATCAACAATTGAATGTTCGTTTAATTACAAGATTAGCAGAACAACGAAGAATAATAGTGACTGGATGGGTGCTACAGTTGGGCCAATTTGAGCTCTTCAAGTCTTTTAGCGGCTCTAGCTTTAGCTCTCTTTGCCGCGTCATATCTCGATCCAGTGAAGCCTTTTCTCGTTAAACTGTTGATCGCGAGACCTAGCGGAATGATACCGTTCGATTTCTCTGTCCGCCGCAGAAAAATTCTCTACGAGTTGTCAGAGTTCAGAAATTATCTTCAGAATTTCTTGCGGAGGCTGTTGATCTTCTGGGAGATCATGAACGTTCCTGATGAAAGGGAAGGGATCGCTCATAAAGGATGAACGAGAGAAGGACTCGATGCCTTCCTTGAATGTCTCCTCAAGTATTTTGATTGAAAGAGCAACCAAATCCATGAATGCTTAAGTTGTTGCAGTAAGGATTCTGGGAAGGATTACACCCGAATACCCCTTATATATATTCCAAAGGGGTTAAGGGGAAGTAGCAACATTAAAACAAGTAATTGAAGCCAAGAATCACCTTGATATGCATGTGAATGGGTAGTTAATGCGATTAGGATGTCGTGCGACTATTGGTTTTGCAAGGCTGGTGGCTGTCAGCCACGATTGTTGCTATGCACAAGGGATCGTTGTTGCATGCACAAGGGATCGTCGTCATCGACGTGGAGTTGAACGTGTATGGAAAACCATGATTTATGTATCGTGGCAACCACGACCCCTGTAACACTAAAACAACAATACATATCATCTTACAACCACGATTTGTCGAACATCATAACCACTGCCAGGCTGAAACGAAAACCACAATCCATAACAACAACACCACAATCTGTGTGACAACCACGAAACTGTCATGTGATCTGATCCCGTGTTCCACGTGCATGTTATATCGTGGTTATTGCCCACGATCTTTCTTGGTTCACAACCACGACCTTCTGGTCATCAGCTACGCCTACATGATCTATGTACATGACATGTCTCCATGACGTACATAAACCATACAACGTCGAGAAGCCGGAGTTCTGGAGATGTTATCCGAACTTCATGTCGAGGTCGTTGAGCGTTAGGAATGTCTTAAACATCCTTGAGGAAAGGGAAGGGATCACACGTAAATGAAGAATGAAGGAAGGGATCACACGTAAATAAAGAACGCCCGAATGACTAGATGCCTTCTTTGAATATCTCCTTCATGGTCCTCTTGTTTATTTTTTAAGATACTTGGAGGCCAATTACCACTATTATAGGCTGGTCAAATATATTGATCAACATGTTGATTCCAAAGGGTCGCGCATTTTCTCACCGGATGCAGGGATTCCAACAGATTGCGTGGAGGAAGCGACATTAACACGACTTCCTGAAATGGCTGTGTCGGTTGTGGCTACTTTGTTACAAGGTCTTTGTTGTTATGTTATATGGGTCGTGGTTTCCAGTCTACGTTCCAGCTTTGGATGACAACCACGACGCAAAGGGGATAAAAACCGTGGTCCATTGTGCATGTGAAACCTGACCCAATGTGTGGATTGAGCGCGAACACGACATTGAAACAACAATGTGGATGAATCGGTCAAATGGTTTGATAGGAAGGGAAGAGAACACGTTTCAAACCACAATCACGATCAACCAAAAATGACAACCACGATCCATATAAAAGTCAACTACCAAAACATTAGCATTACAATCACGACCCATAAAACCTGAAACCGCGATCCAGACAGAACGGCAACCACGACCTATTTACACAGTAAATGCCCAGTGAGAAGCTAAGTGATGTCACGACCCATATAACATGAAACTGCAATCGTGACAGATTTGCAAGCACGACCTATCTAACACGGTCACTGCCAGAAGAGAAGCTCAGTGATGCGCAAGACTCTTCGCGTTTCTTCCATTTAAGTTTGCAAATGGGGATATTATCATAATTTATCTTTTCCTTCCACTTCGGTCTGAGTGTGACCCTTCCACATGCAGCATGCAAGCGACGACCCTCTCGATATTTAGGACACCATTATAAAATTTATCATGCGGTGCGCTGAGTCTAAGGTGTATTGCTGCCGCGATAGAGAAGCGAAGTAGAAGAAAAGGTAAGTATTCCCATGTCATTGCAGAGAACTATTCTTGAATAACGTGTTTCCGATGGCTGGATGCCTATTGATATTTTCAAGTAGCAGGACTTCTGAAATTGCATTTGGAACTGTTTGTGAAGGCCGTTGAGCTTCCGGACTATCGTCAACATCCATGAGGAAATAGAAGGGATCACTAATAAAGGATGAACGAGAGAGGGACTCAATGGCTTCTTCGAATATCTCTTACATTATTTTATTCTAAATGAAAGAGCAAAGAAATCCATGAACGCGTAAGGTGATGCAATAAATTAGGATTCTGGTTCGGAATGGCCTGTGGGGGTAATCACATGAAGCCGAGGTGTCACGTTTATAGGCTGGTCATTCAATGGTCAGGCACTGTTTCCGAAGGGTCGCACTGATTGCGTGGGGATGTCATAACATAAAACAACGACACATATGAAGTAACAACCACGACCCATATAACATCTTTCGTGGTTCTCGTGTTATATTGTCTGTGGTTAGAATATCATATGGGTCATCTTTGTCAATCCGTTAGATACACAACCACGATCCAACGTGGATATAAAACACGATCCAGTACGCAAATGAATCACGATCCATCATCGAAGATAACCAGGACCGCTTATTAGTCACGTCCACGACCATTCCCTTTGGAACTAGCGCCTTGACCATTGAATGACTCGCTGTTTATCTGCAATCTGTTGGGCACCGAGCGCGATCCTTCGAAATCCGCGCGACCGTTCAAAATCAGCGTGTCCCTTTGGAATCGGCGCCTTGACCATTCAATGACTCGCTACTTATCCACAATCCATTGGTAACCGAGCGCGATCCTTCGAAATCCGCGCGACCCATCAGAGCAGCGCGTCCCTTCGGACTCGGCGCCTAGACCATTGAATGAACGAATTAGCTACTTATCCGCAATCCCCAGGGTCACCGAGCGCCACCCTTCGGAATCCACGCGACCGTTGGCAATCAGCGCGACCATTCGGAATCGGCAGTTTGACCATTGAATGACTCGCTACTTATCGGGAGCGGATTGGATACTGAACGCTTCAGTAGCCAAAAGGCTACTGAAGTGACGTGGAAAAATGGCATTGGTGGATACCAATTAGCTGTTTCCTTCCAATAAATGCTCTTCTAACGGAGATCCGTTAGCGGATGATTTTCCGTTTAACCTGTGAACGCACTCGCCCACGCACAGGTAACTGTGACGCGGATTTCCTGCGAAAGACTTTGCAGGAAGTTACTGCGCTGAACTCAGGTGGGGCCTACTTTGATGTTTGTGAGAAATCTTATCCGTCCATTTATTTTTTGAGTTCAATTCAGGTCATGAAGTAAAAAATGAACCGTTTCCAGAGCTCAAGTGGGCCAAAAACGTGATAATTGAACGTCTACAGTTGAAATATTTGTGGGCCACAAAAGTTTTGAGTCATGCAAATATTTATGATTTCAGTTCATCCCATTAGGAATGAAGTTATTAACGGTATGGATGGCTTTTAAAAATCACTGTCGAACCTAGGTAGATTTTAATAGTAGGAATTTCCCTGACCACATTTTCCTTTAGTACGGCCCACTTGAACTTTGGATACGGTTCATTTTTGGCATCATGTCCTAAAATGAACTCAAAAAATGGATGGAAGGGGAGGATTTCTCACAAACATCACAGTTTGCCTGCAAAGCTCGAGGCAACCACCAGTTCTAAAGGGACGTCGTTGTCATGCCACACGGTTTGTTGTTGTCGTTTATGCTAGGTCGAAGTCGAATATCAAGACCATCCACCATCTTATCCACGAGTTTCTTGCTGTCACCCACGAACGTGATTGTCATGCTATAGAGATCGTTGTTGTTAGCTGCGTTGAGTTGTGGTTCACATCCACGACCCAACGTTTTTTATATATATCCACGACCCTTCTATTCGGAATCAGCGCCACATTCAAATGCAGTAAAACGCATTAATGACGATACCTACCCACCCTTTGGAAGAATCCCCACCCCCACATAAACCACTGCTTGAACAGCTTATAAAAGTGGTACTTAGGTAACATCTTGTTGAAGCCAATCCGAACCGCAAATCCATCTCTCGGTCTTATCTTCGTGGGTGATCCCATCCCTTTCTTGAGGAACGTTGCCGATATTCCTGAAGATCGGTCGGCCTCTACGTGGAATTCCGCAGACCGGTCGGTGCCCGTGGCAGATCAACGACTCCTCAATATATGTATTCATTTCCCTGGGTCTCCTTCGAAGAGAACTGTTCTTCATAGTCGTGGCTTACAGTCGTTGTCCGCGATTTCAAGATAGACGTCTCCATCCCACACTATCCCCCGCTTAATTCCGTGTTCTTTTTGCAGATCTCTCAAACTCTTTTCGCACGACAACCATAAGTTCACGATCCTACCCTCGGACTAGATAAGTGAGAGGGCGGTTATCCTGGGTTGTGGTTGTCATGAAACATTGGTCGTGGTTATCTTCGTTGTAATGTGGTCGTGGTTGTCATGTTACATGGTTCGCCTTTATTGCATGTTCACCACGGTCCAAACGATAAGATATTCGATATCTACGTATGCCATGTCCGAACTTTGATGGGCATATGTCCATACGTCTCCACGAGAATAGATCAAACTATGTGGATGGGCAGATTTCCATACACTCATTGCTCATAACATGATTTCTCCAGCCACACTTCTCCTCTATAAACACGACGGCGGAAAGAAAACTATGGGTGTTTTTCGTGGTGCTCCACCCTCGGCCGTCCGTGTGATCAACTCGTTGACCTATGAAGGCCCGGATCGTTGAATGACCACTGAAACACCACGACGCATATGTCATTATAACCACGACCCATACAGCATGATAACCACGACCATAATTAAAATACAATGTGAAGAACTGTTCTCTTTGAAGGGCAACCAGCGAGCTGCAAAGCACTTTTTGGAGTGTCTTGTTTTAGCCTCACCTTCTCAACAGAGTTGTTGGTCAGGCTAAAACAAGATACCCCCAAAAGAGTTCTTCATCTTGCTGAGTGCACTTCGAAGAGAACAGTTTCTCACATTGTATTTTTATTATGGTCGTGGTTGTCATGTTCTATGGGTCGTGGTTATCATGACATATGCGTCGCGGTGTTTCAGTGGCCATTCAACGATCCGACCCTTCATAGGTCAACGAGTTGATCACACGGACGGCTGAGGGTGGAGCACCATGAAAAACACCCATATTTTGTGCAGTCTCTTCAACAGGATACAACCATCAGAAAAACACTGGCGAGAATGTCTTGTTTAAGCCTGACCTTCTCGATAGAGTTTTAGATCAAGCTAAAACAATACATTCTCGACAGAGTTTTTTCGATGTCTGTATGCCTGTTGTAGATACCTGCTCTTCGGATTATCACTGTGAATATGGTTGTAGTTATTAACTAGTGATGATAAGAGTAAGGAGAATGATAATGTCCCCATTTGCATGCTTAAGTGGGATAGTCTTGTGCATCATTGACCTCGTCTGGTTGTAACTGTGTTATATGAATTGTACATGTCATGGATTGTTGTTTCGTATGCTGTACTGGGCATGATTTTTGACTTACTTTGGTCCCTGTCTGTAATTTTACATGGCAGTACACACTAATGAGGTTATGAGATTATACGGATCGTCGGTGGCAACCGATATTGGTCGTCGTTGAAAGACAGAAGGGTCGTGAAGATGACATGGGTCGTTCTTGGCTGCTTAAGTAGTGCTATGTGACCAGCCTATACTGGTCGTCCTTGTCATGTTATGTGGGTCGAGTTTGTTACCCTACATGTCCCGTCTCTGTCTGCTGGTTTAGTGCAATGTGTTACACCTTGTATGCTGGTCACACACCACAGGAAAATCCGCCAACAACCAATGAATTGTACCGTAACATCCACCACCCACATAACATGACAACAACTACCATTCAACAGTAGAATACGACCCATATAACACGACAAATACGACCCATGTAAATGGTCGTGGTTCTCGTTTTATATGCGCCGTGGTTGTCATTCCCCTTAACTCCTACCCACGATCCAGGTTGGATGACAACCCCGATCCAACCGTAATGGCTCTCACGCAAACCTGGTGAGAGTTTCTAGTGAGGATGGATTGTCATATTCATGACCCATATCATTCAGTGGATCATAATAGAAATATTTTTTATCTAACAAAAATCAAATACACCAATACATCGAGCATTTAGTTATCAGTCAAAAATTTGACTCTCTTCTGCGGTCTACTGTTCGTCTCAGCCGCCTCTTCAGACCTCCTGAGCCTCTCACCGCCTCTTTAGACCTCCTGAACTGTAGACAGTCGTATGCAATCGTCCTTTGAAATTTCGAGATGTCCTCCTACCGAAAAGGGAACGAACTAGTGTTAAATCAAAGGACAGAGTTAACACGATCTCATGTAATCGCTTACCACACACACACAGACCTTCGTGAAGTCAATCTTACGCATGCTACTCAAGAAGTCTATATACTTCAACATGAATACGCCACAGTCATCCGAGTTGTCTTGCCCCGATCTGTCACTGACTGTCTTCAAAGTCCATGGCTTCTACCATATCTTGGATCCATTATCAAGATTATGGAATACCCATCGCAGTCCGTCCATAACCTGCGCGACAATCAACTCGTTTTTCTCTTGCATCTCGGTACTCAGGCTATTGTACACAGTGACATCTTTATCTTTATTCTTCAAATTAACAACTGACAGGAACCAGTGCTGGCTCCTCGCGTTGAGTGGGATGTATAGCTGTCAATCACAAGAAATACGACAACAGTTAAAAGACGCGCCTTTCCAAAATAATATCGTTTACGTTCATGGATACGTGTAAGTAAATAACCTCTTACCACATCATACTTTTATAGAGGCTTCGATTTACATCGACCGTTGATTATATCTATAAGCAGATCACTCAAGTTGCCACTCTTGATGATGTCATGCCGATCCTTATGGTTGCCAGCTCCATAAGTTTGCAAAACGCTAAGTTGGACTTCCATGATGGACTGTTGATATATTGGAAAGGGTCAGAAACATAAATAGTTTTAATGATGTTTTAAATACAACTATAGTCCTCAGTTACACAACACCGTGAATAGCGACGGGACAAATTCGCAGTCTTGTCTTGGCCGTCGTCTCTTTTCCTGATGCTCTGATAGATAGCGTAAGTATCGAACGATTGCCTACACACCGAGGAAGTCATGTGATATAATTATCAGACATTGATATTAAGTTTAAAATCAATATGTATAAACTTACATCAGAGTCGACGCATGATTTTAGGTCACAGATGCTCTTCAGCCAGGCAGGTGAATCTTATGATAATCTGGCAACTCTCAATTCTTGGTCTTCGGCTTCGGTTAGAGTTAGGTGCGGGTCCATGTACCCCTGGCGAGTCGCCTTTACGGGTATAACTCGGTGGGGTTCCGATGCATTGCGGTGTGGTATCCCTTCCTCACACACTTGTGAAATACCGATATTGAGCTGTAATAACATGATACGTTATAATCTATGCAATCCACAACATAATGTCCATTGGAAATCACAATTCGAAAGCAGTTTCACATACAGTTTTCTTATTAGCCTCATCCTGTAATAGATTCATGTCCTGTCTCAGTGAAGCCTGGAGCTCTTTCAGGTGCAGAATTTCTTCTTCGTTGCGTTGCACCGAAGTGATCTTCTCCAGTAACACACGCATATTACTTGATTTTTGTATTTCAACATGACCCACGTAGTGAAGTCATGACGTGGTTCACAGCGCGACCCAGATCGTGGTTATTGTCCATGTAAGGTCGAAGTTCACACCCAACGTGACGTGGTACGTGAATCGTGCTTGGCATCCATATCGTGTCACTCTTCACGCTGGATCTACCTTCACAGTGACCACGTCCAAACGTAGAATGCAACTACCTTCTCTTTGGAAATTTCATATACCTTTATTGCTCGCATCTCCTCTCTGATATGCTTCATCTGCTCATTGATATACGCATTCTCGTCCTGGAGATCGGCCACCAATTGGACATGGGCCTGTCACAACGACCCGTTATGTATCATAACCACGATCCAAATAGGGCCACAACAGCGATCACTAAAATTCAGGAAAACTTCAACTTCACATACCTGCATTCCCTGTATCTCCTTTCCACAATGCTTCATCTGTTCCAGCAGCGAGGCAATCTCTGCGCTTAAAGGGCTGCTTGAAGACACATTGTCCTATAATAAAATCATACACGAGAAATGAGCCAAAACGTGACCGAACAACGACCAAGTAGGGTTCATGATAAATTGATAAGTTCAATTCCATGTACCCTCGTTGACTGAATCTCCTTCTTAAGTTGCTTCACTTGCTCCAGCAGTAAAGCATTCTCTCCTACGAGAGGGCTGATCGAAGCAATGAATTCCTACAATGGAGCACTATATTATTATGTATTTCCCTTCGAAGGATATTCACAACCCATATTTCATATAAATCACGACCCATCTTACACAGAAACCACGACATTCGGCTGAATCGTGAATGCCACCAATGTTGGGCCGTGTATGAACCATGACCTAATCAGCATAGCATCCACGGCCTTTACTAGATGGTAACAACAATCATATATGAATGATAACCACGATCCATATTTCATTTACCTTCGTTGACTGAAACTCAACTCTTAGCTGACTCATCTACCCCCGCAGTGAAGCAATGTCATCTTTAAGATAACTCATCCCATCTTCAAGCCGTTTGATACGGTCCATCCCATCATCAATAGTTGTTGTTGTTGTTGGGTTGTTGCCCTGTATTAAAATCGTTATATAAAACTGTACATTCACAGAGACCTCTAACGAATAATAATAAAACAGGGCAATTTCACGTACGTATTTTGCATTAATATCGTCTATCAGCGTCTTCACTTCTTCGTGCAAAGTAGCATTATCTGCCTTGAGGTTATTTACTTCTCCGCGAGCCTCCTCCATTCTTTTCACTTCAGCGGTAAGGAACTCAATCCGCTTATTACATTTCTTTCTTGCGGACCTTGATTTCCTACTCTCTCTCAATACGTGGCTAATATCGTCCTGGAAGGAGGCTCTAACCTCAGCCATAATTTCACTTCTCATTTTTAAGAGGGAGGCTGTAAGATCAACCTCCACTTTATTTCTAATTTCTTCCGCCTTCACCGCCGTTGTCACTGTCGTGGGTGGTGCCAACCGAGCCTTGTCAATCATAGGAATCTCGTCGGTTATACTCCTGACAACCTTGGTCTCTGCTTCTTCCACCGTCGGTCGAAGCTTTGAAGCTATCGTCACCTGCATGGGTAAAATTGATTCATTTATTAACTATCAACACACTGCATAATTAAATTACACTACTATTTAAACAACTCTCATCGGTATAGCTATGAAGATGGCGGATAAGGGGCCGTATCTGCCTGACTTCTTCAGATTCCAATTTAGTATTCGAGGAATCAATCTATGCTACTTCCTATTTGCCCACCCATTGTCTCCAGTGAGTTTTGGGAATCGTTCATATGCCCAGACCTGCTTAGGATCAATTATAATGATCCATTACATATTGATTGACATGTATGTAATACACATTCAACCTTAAGAGTATGAACCAGGACAAGAAGAACGTACCTGCAGGGCGAACGCGCATCCGCATATGTTGTATGACTTGGGGTACCGGCCAGTCGCCCGAATAATGTTAGACGCTGCGTTAATCCCTTTCTTCAGATAATCATACCCCACACTGCCTCAGGGGTAGTTATTAAAATAATCCAAGTCATCGACCATGTCGATATACTTATCAACACAATTATTCTTCCTCAGAGATCCAACAAATAGACTCTCAACGCAAATTAATGGAGCCAGCTTCACCGCGTCCATATGCTGGTCTGAATCGGCAAGTGACAAATAGGCTTGTTTTAGGTCTTGTTTACTAACACTACCTGCTCTCAGGTAGGTCTCCCTAATAGATCTTCCTCTCTCTACTCTTCCGGCATCTTCCTCCCTAACTGGTCCAAATTTTAGTCTCATAATTAAAGCAAAGTCGAGCTCGGTGAATTTTATCTTGGTGCCCTGAACATCGAATTTCAAATCACCAACATGCCTTTGCATTAGGCAATGTAAGATCTATGAGTGTGCCCTAAATCCAGTCTTCGGAAAGCGAAGAAGAAATCCAAAATAGCTGTCTCTAAATATATTCTGTCTATCAGGATGCTTCTCTGGGTCTACAATCATATACTCCCAAAAACTGACGAAGCACTTGGCGGAGACCCGTGTCTCTACGAAGTCTAAGCAAGTGGTCATCATTGGCTTCTCTCGACCTGCATACCAATATGGTCATTAACTGCTGATCAATGAACAATAATGCCTTGCACAAACACAACGATCGTGACTGAACTACATTCTTGATCGCTGATGTAACCAACAGAGGGTCGTTGTTATCAGGTGTTCATTTTGGATTGGGGTTGCCATGCAGCACAGATCGTTGTTGTCTTCTACCCTGGGTCGAGGTCCACGGTCAATACCACCCTCCCAAAATGTGATCCACGATCTACCGTCTGTCAACCACGATCCAATAGGCAAACTAACTACCCACAAACGATCGGGTCAACACGATCCATTGGGGAAATTAACCACGATCACAGGTCACCAGGGTCGTGAGTGTCATAAACAATTGGTCGTGGTTCACATCCACTTCCGACATAAACTGTCCATGTCAACCACGACCTTTACTAGATGGTTCACATATACGACCAACATAACATGTCAGCCACGACCCACTAGGCACATCAATAGCGATCACAGCCATGATCGTGATTGTCATGCTATATGGTCCTTGCTGTCTTGTACAATGAATCGCAACCACGGTCGTGTTTGTCAGTTTATGCGGTTCGTGGTCGTCATCTATGTGGCATAACCACCACTCATACAACATGTCTACCATAACTCACTTCCCCGTCCCAAATAACATGAGAGCAACGATCCACTGTGCTTGTCAACAACGATCCATGTTGCGGTTCACGCCTACGACCCACACAACATGTGAGCCACGATACACTGGGCACAACAACTACGATGAAAACCGTAATCGTGATTGTCATGCCATATAGATCGTTGTTGTAGTATACAACGACTCGCAACGAACCGTTCGTTGTTGTCAGCTGGGATGGCATACCCACTACCCATATAGCACGACTACCATGACCCACAGCCCCGACCCAAATAACGTGTGAGCAACGATCCACCGCGCTTTTCAACCACGATCCATATAGACATTAACTACGATCACAACTACCATCATGCTTGTCATGTTATACAAATCATTTCAGTCGTGACTACTGGGTCGTGGTTGACAACGCTAAATCATGTAACATGTGAACAACTACATACTGTCCCTGCGAACTATTACCTTACTTTGCCATTGATAAAAAATGAGCTGCACCCTACTTATATATATGTAGTCGCTGAGTGGCGATGGAGGCCCAGTGAAGAAGATTCGGAACCAGTAAAAAAAAAATGGTAGGGATATAAAGTGAACGGGTCCCAGAGAAGAAGCTCTAAATATATTATTTTTAATTATATATATAATTATAAATTATATATATATATATAATCGATGTTCCGTGTGGGGAGAAGCGGTTGCTTTACACTGTATATATCCCAATATGGGTCGTTGCTAAGTCACATTGAACTGCCCTTACTCTCATCCCCAACGACCAATCTATTTGCAGCGACAAGAAATGGAATTACCCAACGGATGATAGGAATATGTAAAATCCAATGGACCACAACAGAAGAAACGCGCTGGTTCCGTCAAAAGTTACAAATTGTCATCTTTACACAGTGTGGGCCACTGATGGCTCGATACGTGTCGCAATTAAACTTATCGAAGGAATCCATCAGCCATGAACTATTCCAACTGATTAGATCCGATTGATGATGGGCCCATGCACTTGACCAGGATGATCGATGATTGATCTTAGGCTTTGGGAACCATAAGTGACCCTGGCGCCCTTTACACGCCATTTTAATGAAATGTATGTACGGGCGACATATTTTTTCAGTACAGACTAATATTGTGGGTTGTGGCCCGCCGTGATGTTTGTCAGAAATCAACTCCGTCCATCAGCTTCATGAGCTCAGTTTAGGGCTTAGGCCCGAAAGATGAACCGGATCTGAG
This sequence comes from Magnolia officinalis, assembly GCA_021015155.1. Taxonomy (NCBI): domain Eukaryota; kingdom Viridiplantae; phylum Streptophyta; class Magnoliopsida; order Magnoliales; family Magnoliaceae; genus Magnolia; species Magnolia officinalis. The sequence goes on along the minus strand of JAJHSJ010000002.1, from coordinate 15,791,005 downwards.
GCTCAAATGTGCTGAAAACGTGAGGCTTGAACTTCCACAGTAGAAATATTTATGGGGCAGACGAAGTGTCATGTCAGGACAGGAGTTGGGTTTTCAGTTCATCCCATTAGGAAAATAAGTTATGAATGGTGCGGATGGCGTGTAAACGTAAACGTCGACCCCAGGGAAGTTTCAACGGTTGGAATAAATTTTGACCCTATAGAAGTTTCAATGATTGGAATATGACTCCACATTTTCCTTGAATGTTGTCCGCCTGAGTCATGGATCCTGATCACTTTCTGTCTGGAGCCCTAAATTGACCTCAAGAAACGGATGAATGGGATAGATTCATCGCAAACATCAGCGTGCGGCCCACTTCGGATTCCGACGAATGACCTTCCTACTACAGGCATTCGTAGGAAAACGTGCCCGCGCCGACCTTACACTTTCATCATTACATCGTTTGGCGTGTCGACGGTGTCTTTGTCCATAAAATTTCAATGCACGATCCATATCTCATGACTACAGCGAGCCATATACACCGAATACACAATCTAAATCGTCGTGTCAACCACGACCCATCAAAGATTTGCACCACGACCATATAACATAGTTACAAAGTCGTGCGCCAAATTATTGGGCTTCAACACGCCCCCTGAACATGGGGTCTTTGCACCACGACCATATAACATAGTTACAAAGTCGTACGCCAAATCATTGGGCTTCAACATGCCCCCTAAACATGGGGTCGTGGTTGTGAAGGAGTATGGTTCGTATGTTCTAGTGGATATGGGTCATTCATGTCATGTTACATGAGTCCCCATTTGCATGTTGGAAGGGTCATGACTGTAAGACGACAACCATGTCCCATTGTAAAGACTAAAGACAACCCCGATGCCATTAACATGACAACCACGAAACTATTCAAACAATCGTTGTGTACAGTTTTATCGTGCCTTTCATGTAGAGTTAATGATGGTTGTTATGATATATGGATCGTGGGTTACAATGTAGCATGGGTAGTGGAGCCGGTTGCTAAGGGTAGCCCTTTTCGTGTTTTTTGGTTCGGCGTCGTGGTATTGTACAGATCGCTGTTGCACGTTCCTCAAAATAGCGAGTCTGTTCGTTGAGCTTTCACGTCAGTTTGGAACCCGGAAGAAGCCGTGCTACATCGGTCTGGATTCCCGAATAAGCCATTACACACCGGGTCCCTCAACTACGAGTAGTTGCTCATCGATAAAGGTTCAACCACGGCTACAGGGCTTTTATATCAGCCTGAAACTCAGAAAGGCGGAGAGGGAATGGTTCAGATTGTAAGGTCGGGCTCGGACAGAGACAAGCCATATGATCGCGCTCGAAACACGATATAGGGGTCGTGACCCTTGTTGAGCATGGGTCGTGTCTCTCATTGGTTATGGGTCGTGGACATTTAGAATGCTTCATCGGCATCCGCATTTGGGTGGTTTTTTTCATAAGATCGTGGTTGTCAGCAACGTTCCATGCCCCAGGACACCCACGACCATGAAACAATCGTGGTTGTCAGCATGGGTCGTGCCTCTCATTGGTTATGGGTCGTGGACATTTAGAATGCAAATAAACAGCAAAGGGACATCAAGAACAGCAAATAAACAATAAATAACTGAAAACAATCGTCCAAAAAAAAAAAAAACTCGTTATCCCCACCGAGCAGAGGCACCAGATACTGATGTGGGGGACTGAGCATCGACGACATCCTGGCGACAGGGGTATATTGGCCAATCTCCGCTGCAGGACGGGCGCTATCGGTGGTGTCTGTCATGTCAGGCTCCACATCACTGGATGTGTCTGCCGTGAGGGCGTCCAAGTCGAGGGTCGGGTAAAGCTTCCTAACTTCGGCCAGGCAAGCATCAAAGCCACTTCATAGCCGAAATTGTATAATTTATCCAGCTCCTTAGCCCTCTCAGCAACTCATTGTATTCCGCCACTGCCGCGGCTGCCCGCGAGACCGCTTGAGCCTCAAGCTCTGCTCGTAAGGAATCCTTTTCCGCGGACGCGACAGACTCAAGGACATTCCGCTGCTGGACTAGTTAGTTCGCCGCCATCGGTCGCTCCGACTCGAGCAGCTCTTTCGCCGCTTTGACCCCCGACTCGGCATCTAATGCCCTGAACTCGAGGTCCTCGTTAGCCTGGCGCAGCCTCCTGACTTCGGGCTCGGCCACGCCTAAGCGAGCTTCAAGTTGGTTGACTTCACCTTGGAGCACAAGCTCTCTCGCCCGGTATTCCGCAACGACCTTCCTCAGCTCTGATAAATCAGCAGCGGCGGCCTCCAGCCTCTACTCGAGCTCGACTCGTAGAGTGTCTTGCTCGGCCTTCTCGGCCACGAGTTTGGGCCACTGAGCTTCGAGCTGATCCATCTCCTTCAGCCTCTCCTTCACCGCCAACATCTTCGATAGTGACGTGTAACATACAGCCCCAAAATCATCCATGAAACTGACGTGGTGGCTGGAAAGGGTGTCGGAGATTTGCGACTCTGGTGCGTGCTTAACTGCCCAAGGAATCAGCTGAGCCATGTGAAAACCAGGCGCCTGGCCCGTTGGAGAGGGGGCGGACTCTGGTAGGGCTGTAATAGGCACGATCCTAGTCGGGTCTACAACTGGATCCACCTCTGTCTCGTCCTCAGGGGCCTTCCTCTTCTTCGACCTGGCTGTCATCCTTGGTTCAAAGGAGAGGACGACATCCATCGGAGGGTGAATAGGCCGCCTCATCTTTGAGCCACCTCCCACCATACCTGCAAAAAGCGGAGGGAGAATGCGCCACGGGACACGTGGATTGGTGCAATATACCAAAGACCATTATTGCTAGAATCTTCCTAGCATTTAAAGAAATTTAAAAGTGCCGAAATTTCTTCGATCCTCTGCTACACGTGGCGCAATTCCTTCGCCCCGCCGTTCCTAGCATTTAATGCCATTTAAAGGAAGCGGAATGCGTACAGAGTAACTCAGTACCCTTTACAAGGGGGAAGCATACTGAGTAGACTCCGTAGGGTTAAGACCAAAATGTCAGCATATCTACAGCTCAAGTGGACCACACCACAGGAAACAGTGCGATTGAACCTCTACCATTGAAAAATTTGATATCAACCCCCAAAAATATCAGGAGAAATGGATGGACGGTGTGGATAAACCGTATACATTCACAGTGGGCCAATTGAGTATAATCAGTATGATAAGTACTGAGTAACTCAGTACTGCAATCCGATTTCGTCCTTTCACGAGAGGATGGTAGTGGAAGATCGTCGTACACGGAATGTCCTAAGCGTAACTGTCGCCCCGCGTCTATGAAGCCTTTCGCAGGAGGTTACTGCGAAAAAATCTGTGAGGAGCCCACTGTGATGTTTGTTAGAAATCCACCCCGTCCATCCGTTTTTTAAGCAAATCACAGGACAGGAGACCGAAAATGATTAGGATCCAAGACTCAAGTGGGCCATACTAGATGAAGCAATGTGGAAAGGAACTCTGACTGTTAAAACCTCCGTATGCTCTACCTTGATGTTTATATTACATCCAAATAGTTTATAAAGTCACTTTCACTATGATGAAAGGAAAAAGCAAAGACAACTTTCATTATGGTGAAGTGAAAAAGTCAAGACATTAAACCGATACACAACTTATGTGGCCATATAAATGTTCAACGGTGGTCACGAAATGCATTAATCGCAGTTATCATGCGATAAGGCTGTCATTCAACGTGGATCGTGGTTGTCATTATACATGGACCATGAACGATACGATATATGATCGTTGTTATCGTGTAATATGGGTCGTGATATACTCGATGAACGGGTCGTAGTTGATATGGATCGTGTTCTAATGTTGAATTGGTCGTCATTCACAGCTGTAACCGATCGTGGTCCTCGTCCATGTTGAATCATGTTCGACAAAAAACGACGGTATGAGGAACACGGCCCATACGACATGGAAACCACGATTCATATATACTGATAACCACGATCCATATATACTGACATCCACGATCCATACATACTGAGAACCACAATCCGTTGTTAAGTCATTGATCCATTGTTAACGACAACCACGACCAATTCAACTTACAGGATTTGCGCACCACAACAACAGTCCAGTCATTATGACAACCACGATCCGTATAACATGGGAGTGACAACCCATATAACATTGCTATCACGACAATGTAGCATGACAACATCGACCCTTACAATATTGCAATGACGACTCATATTAAACGGTAATTGCCAGAAGAGAGGGTCGTCGTGGTCTGTGCTGGGTGGACGTCAAGAAATCAAGACCATCCACCATCGGATCCACGAGTTTCCTTGCTATCAACCACGAGCGTGATTGTCATGTTGTAGATATCGTTGTTGTTATCTATGTTGATCAGTTGTGATTCACATCAACGACCCAACGTTCGTTCTATCCGCGATCCTTCCCTGTGGAATCAATGCCACATTCAAGTGCAGGAAATCGCATTAATGACGATACATTCCAGAATTCATTTGGAATTAAAGCGACCCTTTCAAATCACCAACCCCATATTAACCACGGGTTGAACATCCTATAAAAATGGTACTTGGGTTACACACTTTTTCGGAAGCGATGCTGACCCATGAGTCCTTCTCGCGCTATTCCTTCATAGTATTGCTATGTTTTATTATTATGTTTTTTCACGGTGCTCATTGGGTCGTAGTTATCACGCTATTTCGGTCGGGGTTCACATCGGCCGTGGTTGCTATCATGTTATGGGTCAGTCTTATCATGTAAGAGTGGTCGTGTTGGTAATGCAACGTGCATCGTTATTGTCGATGTAATATGGGTCGTGATTGTAATGTAATATGCCCATTGTCCCCATTGTTATATATTATGGCCCCGGTCACCAGCCGCGGGCCCAGGCATGACTCATGAGTTAGATCCATTCCGTTCATCTGCATCTATAGTGAATGCCACAGTCAGACGTCAGCTCTTACCGATCATTCGTTGGCTTGATCCCAAAAATGGGAGGGATAATTATAATGGTCTACGATGGTCAATCATCACTGTTCCATGTAATGTCCATCGCTTGTGATTGGAGTGACGTTCTCTTTTTTGGTCTCCTACCCTTAAATCATCTGGAGAAATGTATGGACGGCATGGATGAAACACATACGTGGTGATTGGGCACACAGACCGCCGAGAACCAGCAATTTAGCGGTGCCCTGTGGAGTAGCCGATCGGTCAGTTTATTGGGAGTTGAAACCGGAGGTAACTTCTGCTTCACTCCATGTCCGTGCGTATCCTGAACCGAGGTCAGGGGCATTTTCGTCGGTCACGATCGTTCATCTGTTCTGCCAGAACGTTTTAGGGCTTCAACAAGGAATGAGAGGGAACACCAACAACGCTCATTCACCACTGTTTGCTGTGGTGTGGTCCACTTTCTATTGGGTTAAGGATCATTTTTTGTTTTTGCTTACCAATAAATGATTTATAGGTATATATGGACGGCATGGATGACATACATACATGATGGGCAGTGAATGAGCACCAGAAATGCGGCCGATCCAACTCTCAAGTGGACCACACCAAATAATACGCTTGCTTGCTTTAAAATGCACAAAGCAATAAAGGTCAGTTGCATGTGTGACAATCCCCTTGTGATCTGTAGACAGTCAATGTATAAAGTTGTGTTTGTTGAAATGTCTGAATGGGATTTTGTTGATGGATTTTAAGTATCTGTGGTGTGATCCAGTTGACCGTTTGATCTACCCCACCCTAGTTTCGATATCTTAAAATAACCCGAGATAAGGGATAGACGGCCTGGATGTACAGATGCATCATGGGGGGCCCGTCCATAGAGTTGCCTGTTGGGAGTTGGGCCATGCGGGGGTAGTATGCAATCCTCGCCCATACATGAGCCCTTCTGGCACCGTACGAAGGCCTGGACGAAATTGTCCGTGACCTTGGTTCAAGAGACATACGGACCTGGATGAAGTAGATGTCACCTAATGTTATAACCATTAAGCTACGGACGGATCGGGTACTATCCGGGACACTGGCAAATGGCTGGTGCTCGGAGGTCGGCGTGTCCCACCACCACGTATGTGTTTCATCCATGCCGACCATACGTTTCTCCAGATGATTTAAGGGTAAGAGACCAAAAAAAGAGAACGTCACTCCAATCACAAGCGGTGGACATTACATGGAACAGTGATGATTCACCGTCGTAGACCATTATAATTATCCCTCCCATTTTCGGGATCAAGCCAACGAATGATCGGTAAAAGCTGACGTCCGACCGTGGCATTCACTGTAGATGCAAATGAATGGAATGGATCTAACCCATGAGTCATGCTTGGGCCCACGGCTGGTGACAGCCTGGCAGGGGAGTAGCCAATCCATTATCCCGAGGACTAAACGGAAGAATATATGAGCGTTGGAAGGGCCGAATGTAGCATTTCAGCTGCAACTTTTACGGACTTTCTACTTACATCCCTTTATATATGTAAGGGAGGGGAAAAGAGAAGATTCAGGCTCCTAATTGCCAGAGAGGCACGTTATTTGTCCTAGGCTGTAATCCTCTTCCACTAGGAGGTCAGTTTGCTACGGTCAAGGTAGAATTGAGAAGGTCACATTCTGTGGATCGTGGTGCCGTATTCCCATGCATACTTAATATTGGTTGTCAGGTTGCAACCATCTTGGTTGGCACGTAGTACAGATCGGATTCCCGTGCACATTATATCGTGATGGATGGGTTGTGGTTGGCAGGTGTTATGGGTCGTGGTTGTCATTGGGAGCCACGACCCTTTGAGTGATTCCAAAGTGTAAATCACGACACCTATATAACTGTGAACCACGACCCATGCAACCTGTCGACCCCGACCAATATAACAACTGCGAATATTATGGCCTACATAACGTGAGAACCATGACCCACGTCAGCTGACAATCGCGACCCGTCGAACGTTTAGTCGTGGTTCACATGCACAACTGGTCGTTGAGCGTGGTTGGCAACCCATGTCAGCTGACAGCCACGACCCGTCAAATGTTTGTTCGTGGTTCACATGCACAATTGGTCGTTGAGTGTGGTTGGCAAACCATGCCAGCTGACAAGCACGACCTTCGAACGTTTGGTCGTGGTTCACATGCACAATTTGTCGTTTGCCATCAAATGAGGATCGTGATTACGATAAATCGTGGATCGAAGTTGTATATCGGTTGTTGAGCGTGGTTGCCATGTTAGGAATAATGCGGGGAGGGTTCGAGCCCTTCATCAAATATCTTTTCCATTGTGATGGTTGTAATAGCAACGAAATCCATGAATGAATAAGATGTAGCAATGGGTCGTTGAACGTGCCTAACAACCACGATCCATGTACCGTGACAACCACGAATAAGATGTTACTGGACTGTGCGACGCTCGTCATCTGACAACGACGGCCCCTCTTAAAAACCTTGACCCATATAACATGACAACAACTCCCCAACAAATTGGGCATCGCACAGTCCAGTGAACGAGACGATCCTTACAAGAACATAACCGCGACCCATTGTGGGACTAAATTACGACCCCTCGCGCGATTCGGTTTTGTCACTGGATTAAAACCACGACCCTTCGCATTGTACTTTGCTGTGATTCACAGTGGGCTGTTGTCGCCAACCACGACACAATGTGGATTACAATCCCGAACCAATGTGGATGATAACCACGACCCATTTAATGGACAACCAGTATCCTGCATTACTCACAAGTTGGACTCATTCAATTTTTTTTTTCTAACAGAATAACTACTATTCGAATGAGTATGGGTCGCAGGGCTATATTATGCTATTATGATGGAGAGAGTGTGTACGACAAGGAAATGTTCACCTACCAGGGTGGAGACTCAAAGGGATTTGTTGTGAGTGATGATATCACTTATCGACAGTTGCTCGATAAAATGCGTTATGAAGACTACGTCAGATGAATTCAATTTGATGATTACAGTTGTGTACAGTGATCCAATTCATGGATTCCTACGCCCACATACAATTAAAGATGATGAAGATCTCGAAGCATTCATGTTATTCTGTGGACAGACACCTTTATCACATATACCATTGTATGTGGAGAAAGTGAGGCGTTGTCCTGTCACTAAGGATTACAACAGCGATGACGCATTACATTCGAACCCATCGTCTCTTCATTCGCAACCTGCAGGCAATGATCGGATAGCCGATGCTTCCGATATACATAACACTTCTGTTAGATATCGAGACCGAGAAGTCAACGACTGCGATGTAAGTGGCCCTTCCCATAACGATACACATCATGTTTCGGGGAGTGGTGACGTATGCGATATAGCTGGCCCATCAAGGAGTGATGGATATCACGATCGGGAGCTCGACGATTGCGATCTAGCTGGCCATTCAGACTACGACACACAACATAGGTTGGGGAATGATGACTGCGACATATATGGCCCATCCAGTAGCGATAGATGCCACGAACGAGTCATCGATGACTTCGACATAGGCTGCCCTTCAGCCAACGAGACACAACATGATGTGGGGAATGATGACCGCGACATACCTAGCCCATCAAGTACATCTGATAGATGTCACGAACGGGTCAACGACGACTGCGGTATGGGCAGCCCTTTAGCCAACGATACACAGCATGATTTGGGGAATGATGACCTGTAAGTGCTATGATTTGATTCCTCTTTGATTGTCAAATTTTTTGTGTCAAAACTTCTTCGTTTGTCATATGTTTATATCTTGATAAATTTGTTCAAGACACTGTGTCAACACTTGAAGACCAGCTCAAAGAATTCTTCAAGCTTCATGATAGTTTAAGCTACAATATTAAGAGAGAACTCAAGGTCAAGACTCAAGTTCAAGTGCAAGTCGAAGTTCAAGATTCAAATCTAAATGCAGGACTCAAGTACAGAAGATTCAAATCTAAATGTGGGACTCAAGTACAGCTTAAAGTTACATTGAAGCTTCTGAAGTAATCAAGCTACATTGAGAAGAAATCAAGCTTCGTAAAGATCAAAGTCTAAGCAAATGAAGTATTCAATGTTCATACTTCATACTCTAGGTTTGATAGACCATTAGATTGACCTTAGTGTAGGTTACTTTGGATACATAATCCAAATGAACATCATTACATGATTTTGGTTTACTTTAAGACCAGTCATAAACCCTGTTCGACCAGTCCTAGCACTGTCTCGACCAGTCTTAGAAGTTCCAAGCCCAGTCCTAGAATTGTTGTAAATTATCGAATTTTCTGGTTCGGCTACGACCAGTCCTGGAGTCTGCTCGACCGGTCGTGGGATAGTCTCGACTCGACCTTCGACCAGTCGTAAGGCTATAACTCAAACTCCAGCGACTAAATCAAGTATCGCACAACCAGTCGTAAGGCTATGACTCAAACTCCAGCGACTAAATCAAGTGTCGCACAACCAGTCGTAGAGGAGTCTCGACCGGTCATGGACTACCTTCGACCAGTCGTGGACTACCTACGACCGGTCGTACAACGGTCTGATGCGATTGCGCTCAAAAATTTAAAAATCAGTTTATTCCAAGACCAGTCGTGGTGACCTTAGGACCAGTCGAAGACAAACTTCTTCTGCTATAAATAGCACACGAATTTCAGAGTTTTGATATCGAAAATTAAGTGAATTCAAGGCTCCACTCTGAGATAAGTTTGTGTTTATTTTTAAGCTATTTTGTGCATAATTTCTTTCTCTTTTGATAGCTTATTTAATTTGATTTTGTTTCTGTATTCCAATCTGATTTGAAAAGAGGAATTGACTTATTCCATCTTCTTGGAATCAAAATCAAATATAGCTATGCCCAACTAGTTTAAATCTAAAATCAATTAGAACTTAAAACCATATTAAAGTGAGTAGTGGACTTTAAACTTCTGTATTCGAACGTCTACTCCAATTGGTTCTTCTGGGCAGCTACAAGAGGAGAAATCGAGGTATTTTACAATTCTATAAATTCCATTCCATTTTGGTTTTTGTTTGGGATTCGCCGGAAAAGTCTCAATTTGTGTGGTTATCTGAGGAGAGCCAGAAAACTCAGAAGTGTGGGTTTTTGAATTGTGTAAGCCCAAGTTAAAAAGACACAATTGTAAAGGTTTTTGGTCAACCTGTGAAAACGTATTTGATAGTGAACGCTAATATCCCCTGTGTGAGGATATTAGGAGTGGAGTAGCATTCTGTGTGGCTGTTGAAGAACAGTTGGTGTACACACAGGCGAACCACTATAACTCTTTGTCTTGTGGATTGAATGCTTGCTTAATTTCCAAATCTTTTATCATTTCAATTATGTGGAATGTACATGTGGATGTGATTGTTGTAACAATTTACATTTCAAGCAAGTGTGGTGATTGGTGTAATAAATTAGATCTAAATTTCTGCATTTGATTTCAATTCTCAGCCATTCATTTATTTCTATTAAAATTGAGTTCTTGATTCAAAAGATGTTCTAGAAATAAGGTTGTCCTACCATAAACCCTTGTTTATTATGGTGTAAGTTGTCCGTAGAACTGAATTTGTATCAATCTCTCAATAATTATTTATTATGGTGATTTGATTGTAGCATTGTGAATTGTAAGGCTATTGATTTATTTTATTCCGCTGATTTTAATTTAATTTGGCATAGTCCTATTCACCCCCCCCCCCCCTTTAGGACATATAGCTTGGCCTTTTCAAGTGGTATCAGAGCCTAATAGTTCGTTCTTATTTATTTTTGGATTTATTTCCTGAGCTAACGATCTAAGCTATATTAATAAGATGTCAAATTTTGATAGCCTATCAGTCACTAGGCCTCCACCCTTTGATGGCTCAAACTATGCCTATTGGAAACCCATAATGAGGATCTTCCTCAAATCAATGGATGAGAGTGTGTGACGAGCCACAGTGACCGGATGAAACTCTCCTACCATTGAAGTAACTGAATCTGACGGTTCAAAAACTATGTCTGTACCTGCTTACTATTTATGGACCACTCTTCAGAAAAGTGAGTATAGTGCCAATGCTAAAGCACTAAATGCAATCACTTGCGCACTATCACCGGATGAGTTCAAAAGAATTATATCCTGTGATACTGCAAAGCAAGCCTGGGATATACTAGAAATGACACACGAGGGTACATCAATTGTCAAAAAGTCTAAAGTCCAACTCCTCACAACCAAATTTGAAGAAATTCATATGGAGGAAAATGAAATGTTTATGGACTTTTACACTAGACTAAATGACATTGTAAACTCTATGTGGGGTCTTAGCGATAAATTCCAGAAAGTAAAGTGTGTGCAAAGATACTACGCTCACTTCCTGAACGGTTCAATTCTAAAGTAACCGCGATCCAGGAACTTCGTGATACGGATAATATGAGGGTAGAAGAACTAGTTGGTTCTTTACAAACCTATGAATTAAATTTTAAAGCTCCTAAAGGTAAATGTATGGCTTTGAAATCTTCTAAAGGTATTTCTCAAGAAAACTCAGATTTAGAAAGTTCTGAAGATGATATGGCTCTTTTGGCGAAAATTTTTTACAAAATTTTCAGAAGCAAGAAGAGGGTCGACTTACAAAAGGGAAATGAAAAGAAACGACCTAAACCTAAGTCCAAAACTTGGAAGTCTTTGAAAGACAGTCAATGTTACAACTGCTAAGAATATGGGTATTTAGCAAACAAATGTCCTAAAAAGGACAGACCCAGAAGGAAGGGTATGTTAGCTACTTGGGATGAATCGTCTTATTCTGAAGCATCTTCTGAATCAGAAAATTCCGAAACCAAGTCGGACAGTGAAGTTAAAGCCCTTATGACTCTAGCCAAGTTTACTTTTTCAAAACACGATGATTCAACAAGTGAAGAAAATTTAAATAGTGATTATGAAAATGAAGATCTTCAAGATGCTTATAATGCCTTATATAAGGAAAGTTGTAAAATTGCTATCAAACTTAAGCTTCAAAAAGAAAAGTTTTCTAAACTCAAAGAATGTTTTGAAACCCTTGTGTTAGAAAAATCAGATATTTCAGATTGTTTTGAAAAATCAAAATGTGATTTGGAATTCAAAACCTCCTTGATTAATGATTTGAAATCTGAAAATGAGAAACTTAAAAATGAAGTATCTTCTCTTCTGAGTTTGAAGGATACATGGAGATATGCCCAGGGTGATCCACAGTTAGAAAAATTATTATCCGGATCAAGAAAATGTGGCGATAGATCCGGGTTGGGCTATGAGAAAAATACATCTCCTAATCAGAAGCATATTTCTCCCAACTTTGTGAAAGGAGAAACTTCTAACTCAAAAAGAAAAGGTACTAGTCAAGTTTTTTCTAAAAATACAAAAACTTTTCATAAATCTAAAAGCAGCTATATGAATTTTAAAAATCAGAACAGAAATCCTCTTGCTGAAAAAATAATTGATTTACTTAAGGAGCTCTTAAAATCTAACTCATTAGGTCATTCTTACAACATCAGACAAAAGAAGACCAACCATGTTCCTAAACCCAAAACAGTTTTGAAATAGGTTCCTAAAGTTACCTGCTTGGTTGCCCACACTGCATTCAAAGCAACAAGCCATTCAAAATGGTATCTAGACAGTGGATGTTCCAGGCACATGACAGGTGACAAGGCTTTATTCACCGATCTAAAAGATATGACTGATGGATCAGTCACATTTGGTGATGGTAGCAACTGCAAGATTATTGGCCAAGGTACGGTTCAACTTTATAATCTTCCCTTATTTAAGAATGTTTTATATGTTGAGGGATTAAAACACAACCTGTTAAGCATATCTCAAATATGTGACAACAACCATAGTGTTAAATTTTCTAATCAAGGTTGTGAAATTATAGATAAAAAGGGTTCTGTAATATTAACTGGTCGCAGAACTTCTGAAAACTGCTATATTGTATGCAATGGAAGCTCATTTAATCAAACATGTTACATGGTCCATACTGATGAGACAGAATTATGACATAAATGCCTTGGACTTGGACATGTACATTACCAAAATTTGTATAGATTGAGCAAAGGTGAACTAATTAGAGGTCTACCTAAAGTGCAAAAAGTAGACAAGATTTGTAGTGAATGCCAATATGGTAAACAAACTAGGAGCTCTCACAAAAAGGTGAACTCCAATACCACCACAAGACCACTCGAGCTTCTCCACATGGATCTTATAGGACCAATGAGAGTGGAAAGTCAACGTGTTAAAAAATACATCTTGGTTATCGTAGATGACTATACAAGATACACTTGGGTTTCATTCTTGAAGGATAAATCAGAAACCCTTGATGAAGTGAAAAAGATTATAAAACTGATCCAAACTGAAAAATGTTCTCAAGTTAGTAAGATTCGTAGTGATCATGGATCCGAGTTTGAAAATAGCGGTTTTGAGAAACTCTGTAGTGATCAGGGAATATCACATGAATTCTCTACGCCCAAAACTCCACAACAAAATGGTATTGTAGAAAGAAAAAATAGAGTGCTTCAAGAAATGGGAAATGTTATGTTAAATAGCATGAAACTCCCTAGAAATTTATGGGCTAAGCAGTGAATACCGCCTGCTACATTACCAACCGTGTTTATATCTGCAAATCTAATAATAAAACGGCTTATGTAATATGGTTTGAGAGAAAACGCCTACGTCAAATATTTTCAAATTTTTGGCAGCAAGTGCTATATTTTACGTGACCGCGAAAATCTGGGAAAGTTCGACACTAAAAGTGATGAAGGGATCTTCTTAGGATACTTTTTAAACAATCGTGCATATCGTGTTCTGAACAATAGGACCGGTGTAATTTAAGAGTCAATAAATGTTGTAATTGACGATCACTTGAATACACCTGCCCCTAGTTCAGATAATGATGAAGCTCTTATATATGAAAAACCAAATACTTCATCAAGTAAAACTAATTCTGAATTAAGAACTGTTAAAGATTATCCAACTGATCAAATACTTGGAAACCCTCTCACTGGTATGCGCACTCGTAGACAATTAGAGGACATGTAACTACGTTTGCTTTACATCCCAGATAGAACCAGTTAACATGAAAGAAGCACTTTCTGATGAAAATTGGACAATTGCGATGCAGGAAGAACTTAATCAATTTGTCAGAAATGATATCTAGCACCTTGTTCCTAGACCTAAAGATAAACATATTATTGGAACAAAATGAATTTTCAAAAACAAGTCTGATGAATTTGGTAATATCATTCGAAATAAGGCAAGACTGGTTATACAAGGGTACAAGCAAATTGAAGGGATTGATTATGATGAAACCTTTGCCCCAGTTGCTCGCCTTGAATTGATCAGACTTTTTATATCTATTGCATGTTTTAGAAAGTTTAGAATTTTTCAAATGGATGTAAAAAGCGTCTTTTTGAATGGCGACTTACATGAAGAGGTATATGTTGAACAACCGACTGGGTTTGAAGACCCTAAGTTTACCAATCATGTATACCGCCTTAAAAAGGCTCTCTATGGTCTGAAATAAGCTCCTAGAGCATGGTATGAAAAAATGACTAAGTTCTTACTAAGTCACAAATTTCAGATGGGTAGTGTCGATAAGACGCTCTTTGTTAAGAAACATAACGATGATATCTTAATGGTTCAAATCTATGTTGATGATATAATTTATGGATCAACTTGTACTAACATGATTGTTGAGTTTGCAGATCTAATGAAATCTAAATTCGAAATGAGCATGGTTGGTGAATTAAATTATTTCCTAGGGTTGCAAGTAAAACAACAATCTGATGGAATTTTTATTTCACAAACTAAGTATGCATTAAACTTGATTAAGAGATTCGGATTTGAAAATGGTAAGAACTTTGATACTCCTATGAGTACAACTCTAAGACTCTCAAAAGACTCTACGGGTAAAGATGTAGATCCTAAATTATATCGTAGTATGATAGGTAGCCTACTTTACCTAACTGCAAGTAGACCTGATATTGCTTTAAGTGTTGGAATTTGTGCTAGATATCAGTCTAATCTTAAAGAATCTCACTTAACTGCTGTTAAACGAATTATTCGATATGTCGCAAGTTCAGTTAATCTGGGTCTTTGGTATCCCTATGATTCTAGTGTTCAATTGGCTGGATATTCGGATGCTGATTGGGCAGGAAATATAGATGATAGAAAATCAACCAGCGGTGGTTGTTTTTACATTGGAAACTGTCTGGTTTCTTGGTTTAGCAAGAAACAAAGTTCCATATCACTCTCAACTAATGAGGCTAAATATATTGCAGCAGGAAATGCATGTACTCAATTGGTTTGGATGAAACGTATGCTGAATGATTATGAAATCACACAAGACTCTATGGTTTTATACTGTGATAATTCCAGTGCAATAAACATTTCAAAAAACTCAATCCAGCATTCACGTACTAAGCACATTGACATTCGATTTCATTATAATCGTGAATTAGTGGAAGAAAAAATAATATCTTTAGAATATATTCCTACCGAGACTCAGCTTGCTGATGTTTTTACTAGACCGCTCGACAAAAGCGAGTTTAACAAATTGAAATTTGATCTTGGTATGTGCAAATTTAAATGATTGATCATGCATTTTTGTAGCATATTGTATATAATGTTAATATGTTATTAATTTGAATTTTAAAATTTTGTGAAAAATGCATATTTTTTTTCTGGTCTAAGACCGGTCGAGGACGTGCTCGACCAGTCTTGATACGACCGGTCGAGTATATCCCAAGACCGGTCGTGCACGCGATGATCTTTTTAATTTGGAAAAAACTTGTTTCTTCTTCATTCTAACCCTCCTCACCAACGAGCCGAGCTTCGACTAGTCGAACCCTTGTGCTTGATTCCTCCAGGTTAGAGTGATTTTTCCTGTTTTCTTGGAGAATCTTAATCTTATCTCCTAATATTCTTGATCATTGTTGTCTATTTCTTATAAATCTTCAACTTTTTGGGTTCTTCTTCCTTTTTTTTGAATCTAGAAAAACTCATCTCTATTTTCTTGAGTTTTCTTTCATTTCTTCAAGATTATGGAATCTAGAGGTAAAAAGAAATCATAATTCGTGCATCTTCTTCTCGTTCAAATGCAATCACTAGACGTCATCTTAGGGATCCTGATGATCCATCCTCATCGCATATACGTGACCTGCGTATGTGCAATATTATTGTTGAGAAAGCTGTTAGCTTAAATTATATTGCCCCTTACGGTCTCGTTCCTCTCCTTCAATCTGTAGGTTAGGAAAACATTTTACGCTGGGGTGGACCGGCATATCAGTCCATTTCTCAGGCCATGGTTGCATGCATATCTGACTTCTCTGCTGAGCAACTGACTTTTACTATTGATATTAAAGAAGGGTCGTTTCATGTTGATCGACACTTAATTTCTGGCCTTATGGACATACAAGTAAATGATGATAATGTTCATCCTAGTGCACTTGGTGAGAGAGTCTCAGAATCGAAAAATGAATTTTTACTAGAGCATTGTGTAACATGAATGCACCATGGACTGCAAATGGAAATGCCCTTAAAACCAGATACTTGTTACCCAAATACAGAGTTTTGCATCGTATCTTCACTTCTAATTTGTATCCCCGCTCTGGAAACAAGACTGAGTTGACTCTGTTTATGGTTCGTATTTTGTACTGGATCATTACTGGTGCTAACATCTGTTTGCCCTCCTTGATTTGTTCCTCTATCATACAAATTCGTAGTCATCCTGGTCATGATGATATTCCATTTGGATATCTGTTAAATGTATTAGCCACTCACATGTTAGTCGTTATGCCCGTCGGTGAGGCTCCTATCCAACACCTAATATTTAACAATTCTAACCTACATAAGATGAAGTTGGAGTTGACTCTTGGTCAAGTCGATGTTGATGCGGGTGGTGCTGCTGCTGAAGCTGAGTTGGGTGTCGAAGGAGATGAGTTGCTAGCCGATGATATTGACATGGACGATATTTTCAATGAAATTGATTCTAATTCTGGAAATGATCCAAACTTTAAGCCATCCGATTTCAATGCACGTCTTAGTGCATTAGAAGAAAAAGTAGAACAGATGAATGTTGGACACAATCAACAATTTAAAAATATGCGCAAATATTTTAGGCGCTTACAGAGAGCCTTCACCAAAGTGATCCTAACATTCCTGCTCCATCTTCTGGTTCTGATTGAGAATGTTTAATCTTTGTTTTGTAACAAGTTTACTAAGTTTCTTTCCTTGGTTGTGTGGATTACTGTCTTACAACATCACTTGTTAATTTTCTTATCATGTACTCTGACTCACCTTGCATACTTCTCTTGTTCTGTTCTTCACTTTGCAATTTTTTTTATCTTTCTGAGTTACTATCTCTATTTCTGTCTTTCGTGTCCTATCTTTGTTTCTCCCTTTGTCATATTTTGACAAAAAGGGGGAGAATGTGTGCATTTTATTTATGTGATATGATTGATATGATGTATACCTACTCAGAGGGAGTTGAGGTGTATTAACTCAAGGGGAGTTGAATTGTCTCAGATGCTTGTCTTATGATAACTGGTGCATGATTCGTTATTATATAATGTGATGCTTATCTTATTGACGTTTGAGAAGTGTTTTGTCACAAATTTGACAAAGGGGGAGATTGTAAGTGCTATGATTTGATTCCTCTTTGATTGTCAAATTTTATGTGTCAAAACTTCTCCGTTTGTCATAAGTTTATATCTTGATAAATTTGTTCGAGACACTTCATCAACACTTGAAGACCAGCTTAAAGAATTCTTCAAGCTTCATGATAGTTCAAGCTACAATATTAAGAGAGAACTCAAGGTCAAGACTCAAGTTCAAGTGCAAGTCGAAGTTCAAGATTCAAATCTAAATGCGGGACTCAAGTACAGAGGATTCAAATCTAAATGCGGGACTCAAGTACAGCTTAAAGTTACATTGAAGCTTCTGAAGTAATCAAGCTACCTCGAGAAGAAATCAAGCTTCGTAAAGATCAATGTCTAAGCAAATGAAGTATTCAATGTCCATACTTCATGCTCTAGGTTTGATAGACCATTAGATTGACCTTAGGGTAGGTCACTTTGAATACATAATCCAAATGAACATCATTACATGATTTTGGTCTACTTTAAGACCAGTCCTAGACCCTGTTCGACCAGTCCTAGCACTGTCTCGACCAGTCTAAGAAGTTCCAAGACCAGTCCTATAATTGTTGCAAATTATCAGATTTTCTGGTTCGACTATGACCAGTCCTGGAGTCTGCTCGACCGGTCGTGGGATGGTCTCAACTCGACCTTTGACCAGTCGTAAGGCTACGACTCAAACTCCAGCGACTAAATCAAGTATCGCACGACCAATCGTAGAGGAGTCTCGACCAATCGTGGACTGCCTTCCACCAGTCGTGGACTACCAACGACCGGTTGTACAACGGTCTGATGCGATCGGCTAAAAAATTCAAAAATCAGTTTGTTCCAAGACCAGTCATGGTGACCCTAGGACCAGTCGAAGACGAACTTCTTCTGCTATAAATAGCACACGAATTTCAGAGTTTTGATATCGAAAATTAAGTGAATTCAAGGCTCCACTCTGAGATAAGTTTGTGTTTATTTTTAAGCTATTTTGTGTATAATTTCTTTCTCTTTTGATAGCTTATTTAATTTGATTTTGTTTCTATATTCCAATCTGATTTGAAAAGAGGAATTGCCTTATTCCTTCTTCTTGGAATCAAAATCAAATATAGCTACACCTAACTAGTTTAAATCTAAAATCAATTAAAACTTAGAACCATATTAAAGTGAGTAGTGGACTTTAAACTTTTGTATTCGAACGTCTACTCCAATTGGTTCTTCCAGGCAGTTACAAGAGGAGAAATCGAGGTATTTTACAATTCTGTAAATTCCATTCCATTTTTGGCTTTTGTTTGAGATTCGCCAGAAAAATCTCAATTTGTGTGGTTATCTGAGGAGAGCCAGAAAACTCAGAAGTATGGGTTTTTGAATTATGTAAGCCCAAGTTAAAAAGACACAATTGTAAAGGTTTTTGGTGAACCTGTGAAAACCTATTTGATAGTGAACGCTAATATCCCTTTGTGAGGATATTAGGAGTGGAGTAGCATTCTGTGTGGCTGTTGAAGAACAGTTGGTGTACACACAGGCGAACCACTATAACTCTTTATCTTGTGGATTGAATGCTTGCTTAATTTCCAAATCTTTTATCATTCCAATTATGTGGAATGTACATGTGGATGTGATTGTTGTAACAATTTACATTTCAAGCAAGTGTGGGGATTGGTGTAATAAATTAGATCTAAATTTCTGCATTTGATTTCAATTCTCAGCTATTCATTTATTTCTATTAAAATTGAGTTCTTGATTCAAAAGATGTTCTAGAAATAAGGTTGTCCTACCATAAGCCCTTGTTTATTATGGTGTAAGGTTGTCCTTAGAACTGAATTTGTATCAATCTCTCAATAATTATTTATTAAGGTGATTTGATTACAACATTGTGAATTGTAAGGCTATTGATTTATTTTATTCCGCTGATTTTAATTTAATTTGGCATAGTCCTCTTCACCCCCCCTCTAGGACATATAGCTTGGCCTTTTCATGACCGCGACATACCTGGCACATCAAGTAGTGATGGATATCATGACCGAGGAACAACTAACCAGTGCGATCTCCAAACCCCACCCGCCAATGATCCATCTGATGATGCGTTTGTCAATTCAGATCGATAAGGATACCCGGATTTTGTGGATGATCCGAATGACATATTACGCGGGCAAGTGTACAGGGACAAAGGTCGACTACAGTATTCAATATGTAAATATGCGATGCGCCGCAAGTTCCAGCATAAGGTCATCAAGTCCAACAAGACGATATATACGATTGGCTGCATTGTAGCAGATTGTAGCTAGAGGATGCATGCTTCAAAACTTAACGGCCTAGGAATGTTCAAGATCAGGACTTACAACTTGAAGCATACCTGTACTATGTCGTTTGAGGCTATATGTCAATCTGAGACCACGAACGCGGATGGCCGTACTGAGACAGTGACATCGCACAGAAAGGGGAGAGATCATCGCCAAGCCACCAGTTTGATGAGTAGCGAGTTTGGCGTCGATCATATGAGCTCGGGGCTAACCTGCACGGCAAAGGAAATTCAATATCGTATGAGTGAGACGTACGGTGTTGAGATCAGTTACAAGAAGGCGTGGAAGGGTAAGGAGATGACAACCAAACAAGTATTGGGATCCTACGAGGGCTCCTATAACGAGCTCCTGATGTACCTTCACGAGTTGAAAAGGGCCAATTTAGGGACTGTCACGGAGTTGCAGGTGAACGAGGAGACGAATAGTTTCCAACGATGCTTTATTGCGCTTGGGCAGTGCATCAGAAGCGTAATTTTACATGTTCGAAGGGTGTTGTATGTTGATGCCGCGCATTTGACCAGAAGATACAAGGGCGTTCTCTTCATGGCTACTGCATTGGATGGAAACAATCACATCCTCCCTGTGACATATGGGATTGGGGAATCTGAGAACAATAGTAGCTGGAGGTGGTTCCTTGGGATTTTATCAACGTCACTCGGGGAGCTTCCAGGACTAGTGATAGTGTCAGATAATCACAAAGGGTTGGTTAGTGAAGTCCCTGACATATTCCCGCATGCGATCCATGGATATTGTGCTCATCATATACTTGAAACATGAAGAAGGCATGTTCGGATGATTCTATGAGGGAATACTTTTGGGGTGCGTGAAGACATACCGCACATCCACGTTTTGGGAGATGATGCGATGCATTCAAACGTCGAATCCCACGGCGTATCAGTTCCTCAGTGGTATAGAAAAAGAAAGATGGGCGAACGCTTTCTTTCCTGGCATGCGGTATAATATCGTCACCACCAACATCGTGGAAAGTATGAATGCATTGTTCGTAGATGCAAGAGAGTACCCTGTCACTAAACTTCTGAGACAATAAGGAGTAAAATCCAACACTTCTTTCTCCGACGACGGGACAAGGCCTTGGCATGCAACGAAGATTTGACTCCTTGGGCATAAAAAAGACTGTCCGACCTATATCAGTCGGAGGTGCGAAGGACACAATGCACTGCGATTTCAGTGGATGAGTTCCAAGTGACCGCACAGGGAATGACGGATGTAGTGAATCTAATAGACATGAACTGTACGTGCAATGAGTTTGCAAAAATGCTTCTACCTCGTGTTCATGTGATGGCGGCATGCGATAAGTTTCAGCTTGATATGTACAAATACTGCTCTCCATTATACTTTAATGAGATATATCACAAAACATATTAAGAGTTAGTTTACCTAGTGCTGGACAGAACACAATGGAACACTCCGGACGAAGTGAAGGTTTTATGCGAGAAAATGAAGCCGCCAAAAACGAGAAGATCCGCTGGAAGACCGAAAAAAGGTTCGCATTACATCCCAAGGAGAAGATAGGATAAGACCCAAATGCTCTAGATGCAATCGAACCGGTCACAATCGGCGTCGATGCACTTTCATCCCTGCTGGTTGAAGCGAAGGCCTCATATGTTGGTCTTTATAAATGTATTTTTTTTTCTTGCATGCGATTATGTATTTTGACCTGTATAATTGATTCATGAAAACCACGATGCATGTTAACCAATATCCGGTGTGGAGAATACCCAGGAATTCTTGTGCTTCTGAACCACGATTCATAGTGGGAATGGTGAACGTTACCTACCGTGACACTCTAATATATATATACCTATTGATTCATGAACCGTGGTACATGTCTACGACAATCCACAGATTCTTGACCATTTGAACCACGACCCATAGAGGTCTTGGCGAGATTAACAAAAGGTCGTGGCACTCTTGACAGGTGGACAGTGGTTGTCATGTTGTATGGGTCGTGTTTCTCACTATGTCATGCTTATTCGCGACAATCCAACCTGGACGGCAACCACGAACCATGAAAACTGTAGACCACGACCACGACCTATTTACCGTGACAACCATAATCACAATCCTTTATGCATCTGGGCCACTAACAGAAAAGTCAGTGCAAGGAAATAAGGTCTCACCAAATGACAACTACGATCAATGCTTCACATCAACCACGAACAGCATAACACTGCAACCACGATCGGTATAACAAGACAACCACGAACCATAAGGCTCAGTGATGCGCAAGACTCTGCTAGTGTCTTCCACTTAAGTATATAACATAGCAAGAAAATGCGTCGGGGTTGAAATGACATGGGGATCGTAGCTGTCATGAAGTATAGATCGTGGCTTCCATGACGTCTGGATCATGTCTCTCTTATTCCCGTGGTTGTCAACGACGATCAAACATGGATGACAACCACGAACTATTACATATATGAACCACGAAACGATTAACACGACAACGACCAATATTAACACGACCAGCGATCCGGCTGTTCTATTTATAGATCTCTCAGAGATTACACACACACACACACACGGGATTTCCGAGATCAGCCCATGTCCTAACCTTTTTCCGATGACCGTGTGCCTGTTGAAATTGTCAAGTTGGCAGAGATCCTCGCGTTGTCTTCAAAACTTCTAGTCGAGGCCGTTGAGCTTCACGGACATCGTGAACGTCCATAGGGAAAGAGAAGGTGTCAGGAAGATGGGAATAACGCGATGGGGGCAATTGTGCTTCTTTGAATATACAGATGGTTTCGAATGAAAGAGGAAACAAATGCATAAAGTGGTTCCATTGTGTTTCTTCGAATATGCAGATGGTTTCAAATGAAAGAACAAACAAATGCATAAAGTGGCTCGTGGAAGTATCAACAAAGTACCACTCTTGTAGGCTGGCCATTCAATGGTCAAGGCGCCGATTCCAAAAGGTCGCGCTGATTCGGTAGGGTAGCACGGACAACTTACAGGTCACGCACGTTGCCCAATTTATTATGGGGAAATAACGACTTTAGTGTGATAGCGTGAACAAGAAGAATGTGGAGCTCTTTCCGGAGGGGCGTGGATGGGACGAAAATGGGCAACGTAGTTGCCTTCCACGATGGATCGTGGTTGGCAATCACAACCCAATGTGTATGGCAACCCCAATCGTTCCGTGTTTCCGATCGTATCTTGCACAGTGGTTCATGGCTGTGTTGGATGGATCGTGATTGTAAGTATAAAACCTGGAATTAATCGGAAGATACTGAGGAAACATATTTATATAGGATCCGTTCCATCCATCTGCCAAGGAATCATATTTTAACTATGTATTGTAAATTTCAATGAGAAATACGGAGTTGTCCTCCACGAACATAATTACAGTATTGTATGGGTCGTGGTGTAGGTGCAACAACAGCGACCAATATTACATTACAACAACCACACATACTACGTGACAACCATGACCATATAACATGACAAGTACGACCCATAGAAACAACGACCCATAAAACAGTCACACCCAGGTGAGAAGTTAACGTTGCAATATCACTTCATTAACTGCCAGAATAAAGGCTAGAACCGCTAATAAACACGACCATATAACGTAACAATCACGAACCATGTAACAAGAAAACAACAACCCACGCAAACCACGACCCATCTAGCTCCCTTACTACAGGAGAGAAGCTAATGCTGCACTCTAACGTCTATCATTGACAGAAGAGAAGCTAAACTGCTGACAAACACGACCATAGTTACAATACGGTATGAAAAACAGTTCCCTTCAATGGGCACCCAACAAGCTGAAACACTCGTTTTAGAAGGTGAATTCATCATTTCCTGTGGAGGCCGTTGATCTTCAGGAAGATCGTCAAGACACATGAGGAAAGGGAAGGGATCACCCGTAAAGGAAGAATGGGAGAAGAAATCAATGGCTCCGTCGAGTATCTCCACCAGTATTTTGATTGGCAGAGCAAAGAAATGCATGAATGCTTAAGGTGTTGCAATAGGATCCAAGCTCAGATGAGCCTTTGAAAGTAATTTCAAACCCAATTACTCCTTTTATAGGCTGGTCGAACATTTCGAAGGGATGTGCGATTTCATAAAACACGAGTGTGTCGCTGAGTCCGAAGGGTAAAGATTCCAAAGGAAACGGTCGTGGATAGGAGGACTCATATAAGATGACCCAGTGTGTATGACAACCACGACCCTATCGCGTGATCGTGGTTAACATGCAAAGTGGATCGTAGATTTTATCCACGTTGGATCGTGACTTAAACCATGGGAAAAACGACCCATGTGAAACTAACACCACGACCCATACAACTTGAGAACCACGACCCACATGACACTAGAACCACGCAATCCATATACCTGTGATAACACCATGGATAACAATCTCCTTGTTAAATTTGTCGTGGCTCTCAGTTGTCGTGGATCATGGTTCTCGTCCATGTTGGATCGTATTCGACAACCACGACCATATGAGGAACAAGACACATACATCATGGAGACCACTCCAGGTGTCATGGGAACCATGACCCATAGAACTTGCAAGGTCGTGCGCACATCAAACACGATGAAGGCAACATGACAACCACAACCCCTAAAACATGGCGGCTACAACCCATATAGCATTACAATCACAACAAACACGATGAAGGCAACACTACAACCACGACCCATATAACAAAATAAATGTGACAAGACAAGCTCAGTGATGGGCGAGACTCTGCTAGTGTCTTCCATTTAAGTTTACAATATAACAGAAAACGCGGCACTTACAGCAAATTTAACTGGTCGTGATTGTAATGACATGGGGTTCGTAGTTGTCATGACTTATAGATCGTGGTTTACATGACGTATGGATCATGTTTCTCTCATTACCGTGGTTGTCAACGACGATCCATGGGGGATGACAGCCACGAACTATTACGTATTTGAACCATGGAGATATTGACACGACAGCAACGACCAAGCGATCAATCAATCCAGATGTTCTTTTTTCTAATCTCTCATACAACCAATACACACACACATGGAATTTTTGGTATCTAAGTATTCCATGTCCTAACTTTGATAGGGAGATTTCCATACACATCAACGGGAACAGATCAAAATATGTGGATGGGCAGATTTCCATACACTTGTGATATAATTTCTCAACCACACTTCTCTATAAATGCGATGGCGGATAGAAAACTCTCCACGGACAACTACGACCCATCTCACTCTCCAACCCATTATAGATGATGATAACAAGTAGAAACATCAGATACACCTATCTATTCATCATTCAACATCAATTCAGTGTTTGGCTTTCTTCGCTGGTCTACCTGACACCTCGTCTCCTTATTTTTGTGGGAACGCAGCATCTTTTGCTCTTGACTGCTTCAGACAGTCATATGCGATCGTCTTTCGAAATTTAGGAATTTTCTCCTACAGAATCAGAACGAACTAATATTAAAACAAAGTACAAATCAATAAAGATTGAATGTAGGCAATTAAATATATCTTACATGCGTAAAGTCAATTGCACTCATACGACAAAGGAAGTCTATATATTTCAGCATGTAAACGCCACAATCGTCCGAGTTTGGTTGCGTACGCCTGTCGGCGAATGGCTTCACAGTCCATGGATTCTCTCACCTAACTGATCCGTCATCAAGAACATGGAATAACCACCTCAGTCCATCGGTTACCTGCGCGACGACCAGCTCATTTTTCCCTTCCAATTCGGTACTCAGGCTGTCATATAAAGTGACCTCTCTCTTCATCGGATAAACAGCAGCCATCAGCCAGTGTTGATTTCTTGCATTAAGAGGGATGTACACCTATGACGCACAACAGATACGATGACAGTTACAGCATTGCCCTTCAATAAATGCATCTAGTCATTGAACTCCATGTACGTGTGGAAGAAACTAAGATCTAACCACATTATACTTCCATAGAGGTTTCGGTTTACAGTCGACTATTTCTATAAGCACTTCAGACAACCTTTTAGACTTCATGCTACCACGATCATTATGGTTCCCAGCGCCATAAGTTCGCAACAGGTCAAGTTGTTGTCCCATGCATTGCTATTGATATATTGAATATTGTTAGAAATAGAGGTGAGTTAGAAACGGAAGTGATTAACGACGTTTTGAAGATAACTATGGTCCTCAAATTCACCTTACCGTAAATAGCGACAAGACAAATGCGCAGTCCTGTCTACCTCTCCCTCGATCGTCCTGGCGCGCTGATAGGTATCTTAGGTATCGGTCTATGGGCTACGTAACGAGGAAAATGTGCGATGTAACTATAATATTCATACATTGATACGATGCAGTGAAGAGAAAGGGTAGAAACTTACCTCAGAGTCGACCCATGAATTTAGGTCATATACACTTTTTAACCAGTCATCTGAACCTGACTCTCTGACAACTCTTAACTCGTCCTCTTCGGCATCGGTAAGAGCTCGATGGAGTTCACTAAGCCCCTGACGAGGCTCACTCACAGTTAGAGCTCTGTCGGGATCCTCTGTATCGTGACGTGGCTTCCCTTCATCACGGAGTTGCGGGGTAACGATGTTGATCTGTAATAAAATGACACATTATCTATGGAGTTCATAATATAATGTCCGATTTAAACCATGATCCAAATGTAATTTCACGTACAATTATCTTATTCACTTCATCCTTTAGCAGGTTCATATCCTGCTTCATTTGCGGCCGTAGCGCAACATTCTCATCTTTAAGATGGGTCATCCTAGCTTAAAACTAGAGAGCTGCCTAATCTTAGCCTCGAAATTGGAGACCTGTTAAAAACTCGTATTTTACAAGACATTACATACAGAATGACTCGTTAGCTATTAAACCAGAGACAATCACGTACATGTTTTGCATGCATGTCCTATCTCGTCCACTTTAGGTCGTGGGTCAACTAGACCAGTGGTGGATGATAACCACGACCAATCACACATGATAACAATGATCCACCATTGACATTAACCACGGTCCAAGGTGGAACACAACGACAACCAAATTTCCATCCCATACACATTTATTGCTTCTACCTCCTCTGTACGCTGCGTCACCTCCTCATTCAAGTAGGCACTCTCATGACGGAGGACTCGTTGAATGGGCAACGACATATAACATCGACCCTCACTGAATCATAACCACGACCAAAAAAGGAACACTACAGCGGCCAAATATGACAAGGGGAAAATTCTATTCTATATACCTTCATTCCTTGAATTTCATCCCCAACACTGTCCTGTAATGAAATCGTATATCAGAAGAGTCTGGTTGTCATCCATTAGTGGGTCGTCGTTCACATCCATGGAGGTTCGTGGATGTCAACAACGATCCACTATGTATGACAATCACAATCGACATTGGATGGAAAGAGCGATCGAGACGGATGATGATGCAATCCATACTGAACGATAATCACGATCCACATTTCTTATAAACCACGTCCAGTGTCTACATATAAGACTATCATTTTATATCGATCGCAACTCATCCAAGATCCACTGTGCATGTCAACCACAACTCCAAGTGTATGATAACAATGATTCAAGATAGATTCAACTTCATATACCTTCATAGCAATCTCCTCTCTCAGTTGCTTCATCTGCGCCTGCAGTGAAGAATTGATATCCTCTCTGATTTACTTCACATGCTCCTGGAGTGAACCATTGATATCCTTTCGGATTTGCTTCACCTGCTCCCGAAGTGAAGCACTAATCTCCTCCATGAGTTGCTCCATCTGATCCCGCAGTGAAGCATTTATCTCCTCTCTATGTTGCCTCACCATCTCCTGCAGTAAAGCATTGATCTCCTCTCCATGTTGCTTCACCTGCTAACGCAGTGAAGAATTTTCTGCACTGAGAGGGCTGATTGAAGAGACAATGTCCCGTAATAAATAAAATAACTATTATTATGTATTTCAATATGTCTTTCTACAAGGAACACAACCATGATATCATGTATGTGAACCACGACACACTGTGGATGACAACAACGATGAACTAAGTGTCATGGTTATTACAAAGAGTGGATCGTGTTTCTCGACCGTATTGGGTCGTGGTTGACAGATATGTTGGTGACAGCTACGATCAAGGATAGGGTCGTGGTTATTACGACCAATGGGGCGTGGTTGATGTCCATGTTAGGTCGTGGTTCAATCACACGAACCAACGTGGATAAAAACCACGATCCATTGGTCTACGGTAAAAACGATCCATACTTGATCTAAACCACGAACCACGTTACACGACCCTAGACCATCAATGTTGTGTCGTGGACCCTCGGCACATGAAAAACACGACCCGTCCCATATGCAAGTAACGAACCTCAAGCTTATGACAAGCACGATCCATTTTTCATTTTCCTTTACATGAGCTATTAGCAAATAGGTTACATGAAGCAAGGAGATTTCACGTATGTCTTTTGTATTAATATCATTTCTCTTCAACACCACTTCTCGTAAAGATGCATAATCCTCCATGAGGTGCTTTATTTCTACTCCAGACTCGTTAGTCTGCTTCAATTCACCCTTCATTCCTTGCACTTCAGTGGCGAGGAAATGAATCTACTTACTCAATTTCCTTATTGCGGATCTTGTAGTCTTATTATCTTTCAGTTCATTCCCAAAATGGGCAGATTTTCCATCAAGCTGAGTTGTATTTTTCAGTTCTAAGAGGGAGGTTGTAAGATCAGTCTCATCTTTATTTCTTACGTCATCCTCCGTTGTCTCTGTCGTGGGTGCTGACTGCAGAGCCTTGTCCTTCGTTTGAATGTCGTCGTTGCCGATTATACTCCTGACAACCTCGCTCTCCGCTTCTTCGACCGTTGGTTGAAGATCTGGAGCTAGCACCACTTGCAGGAGCAAAATTGATTAATTAATTAATTACAAACATACTACATGATTCAAATAACAATACTAATTGAATAAATCTTACTGGCACAGCTGTGAAGATGACAGATATTACGTCATATCTGTCTGATTTCCTGTGACACCAGTTTAGTATTCGCGGAATCCTTGTAGACAGTCTTCTAACGGACCACCTACAGTCACTAGTGAGTTGAGGGACCCGTTCGTAGGCCCAAATATGTATAAGAACAATTACCATGCATTACATCTTGGTTGACATGTATGGAGGAAAAAGGGAAAAATACGAACTCAAGGTATGAATCAGGACAAGACTAACGTACTTGTAGGGCAAATGCACATCCGCATATGTTGTATGATTTTGGGTACTGGCCAGTCGCCCTTTCCCCCAGAATAGTGTCAGACGCAGCGTTAACCCCTTTCTTCAAATAATCATACCCCACACTACCCCAGGGGTAGTTAGTAAAATAATCTAGGTCATCAACCATGTCAATAAACGTATCAATACAGTTATTCTTCTGCGGAGATCCAACCAATAGGCTCTCAACGCAAATTATTAGCACCAGCTTCACCGCGTTCATATGTTCGTCTTGATCGGCATGTGACAAATAGGCTTCTTTCAGTTCTTGTTTACTAACACCCCCTGTGCTCAAGTAGGTCTCCCTAATACCTTTTCCTGACTCTGTTCCTCCAGCCTCGGCACGACTGCCACCATCTATCCTAAGTGGACCAAACTTAAGACCCATTATTAGAGCAAAATCGAGCTCTGTAAATCTTATCTTGGTGCCCTAAACATCGAATTTCAGATCACCAACATGCCTTTGCATCAGGCAATGCATGATCTGAGACTGTGCCGTCCACTCGGCCACTGGAAAGTCCAGCAGAAATCCAAAACAGGTGTCTCTAAATAGTTTCTTTCTATCGGAAAACTTCACCATATCTTCAACCAAGACTTTCAGAAAAGTGACAGAGCACTTGGGAGAGACCTGTGCCTTTTCGAAGTCTAGGCATGTGATCATGGTTGGCTTCTTTCGACCTGCATTCCAGTATGGTCGTAGATTTTTAAGTAAAAATTATATGATGGTCTTGCAGAATCTAACATCGGTCGTAATTGTACTACACAGTGGATGGGGATTGAAATCCACGAAGGGTAGTGTTTATAACGAGTTTTAAAGGAATGTGGTTATCATGCGACACGGTTCATTGTTGTCACGTACGCTGGATCGTGGTTGTCATTTGTGTTGGGTCGTGCTTGACAGTCGTGCTACAGGGTTCGTTGATGTCATCCATGTGGCCGTCACCAACGATCCATTAGGCATTATGGCATACAGATCGTTGTTGTCATCTACATTGAATCGTGGTTCACAGGCACGACCGAGACAGGATGTGATCTATGATCTAGATCAACTGTCAACTACGACAAATTGTGCGACAAGCCATGATCACGACACTGATCGCGGTTGTCATGCCATACATATCGTTGATGTCATCTGCTTTGGGTCATGGTTCACAGCAACGACCCTGTGAACCACGATCCATTCTGCATATCAACGCCGATCACAACAACGATCGTGATTGTCATGCTATACATCTCGTTATAGTCATATGCATTGAGTCATGGTTCACAGCCCAGACCCACATAACACAATGGTCACCATACACCGTCCATGTCAACCATTACCATACCTTACTTCGCCATTTATATTGACTGAGCTGCACTAAACTTGTAAATGTACTCACTGAGTGGCGATGGAGGGGCCCAGTGAATAAGCTTCAAAGCCAGTAGAAATGGGTTAGGGATAGAGAAAGTGAAGAGGTCCCAGAGAAGAAGTAGCAATATATAGTCGGTGTTCCGTATGGGGATAAGCGGATGAAGTTTTACTCTCTCGAAAGAAGCGTCCGTTGATGTTCTGCGTAGTTGTCATGGAATCGTAAGCGTCCGTAAGAGCGTCCGTTGATGTTCTGCGTTTGTCATGAAATTGTATGCGGCTGTAGGAGCGTCTGTTGATGTTCTGAGTTTGGGATGGAATCGTAACCGTCCGTAACAACATCGGTTGATGTTCTACTTTAGGATGTAATCGTGTTCATCCGGAAAAGCATCTGTAAGTCGGTGTTCCGAAAGTCACATCGAAGTGCCTTATCTCTGATCCGCACCGTCCATCTTATTTGTAACATCAAGAAACCTAAAGAATGGTCAAGATATTGGAATCTAATAGACCACAATAGTTCAACCAATTGATTCCCACCATTAGAACGCCATCTTTCGTGTATGTACATGTGACATATTACTTCCGTACAAACAAAGATATATGGTGTCCACATAGTTCTCGACACCTTCTAGCCATTAATTTCGGTGTGATCAGTTCCGCATAGATGTACACAAGTGAGATGCCCTATTCTCGTTTTCAGGCAAACGAAGTCAATAGTATGAAACATGACAATGGCAACCCATATAACAGGAAAACAATGATCCATATAACATGAAAACAACGATACATCAAACATGAAAACAACAATCCATACAATTCGACATCAGCGACCGATGGTTGTCGTGTTGCATGGATCGTGATTGACAATTCACATGCGTCGTGGTTGTCATATTCGCATGGATCGTGGTTGTCATCCGTACCGGATCGTTGTCGACAACCACGTCACTGAGTACAGCACGACCGATTATTATGACAACCACGTCCGGAAAAGATAAAACCACGACCTATGTTATGTACACTATTCCGGTCTTTGAGTACGTAGTTCATATTCATAAAAGCTCTTGATTATCGTCCACATTGGGTACTGTTTGTCATGATACATGGGTCCCCACTGTCATTGTATATGGGTAAGGGTTGTGAGGTTGTATATGTTGTGGTTGTCACGATACATGGACCCTGATTGGAATGACACGTGGGTCGTTGTTGTCGTCTTACATGGGTCGTGGTATACGTGAAACATTGGTCGTAGGTGATATGGGATGTGGCTGTAATGTTAAATGGGGCGTGGTCCCAGTTGTAACGGATCATGGTTTGTGGTGCTTGTTGATCCGGCGCTGACAACCATGACCTAATGAGAAAGATGACACATAAACATTTCAATCACGATCGTATCGTCACGACAACCACGACCCGTTGTTGAGTTCACGTTTTCCTATATTGGTCGTGGTTAAAAGGCATAAAGGATCTTGGTTAGCATACACATTGGAAAGTAAATAGCATGCAACAAAGTTGATGAATCAATAAATCAATAAAATAAGTACATATATTACAGTTCACATTACATTATCACAAGCAACAAAAAATACAAAATGTCATCACCAGCCTCGGCCTCATCCTCAGCCAGCAGGGACGAAGGTGGATCGACGCCGATTGTGACTTATTCGTTTGCATCTCGAGCATCTGGGTGTTGGCCCATCTTCTCGGTAGGATGTAACTCGAACCTTCACCTCGTCCGAAATATCCCGTCCCGTGTAAACTGACCGCCCGTACACTTCATTTCCCTTAGATTCACTACATCGGTCATTCCCGGTGCGGTGATGCACTTCCGAGCTGCATCACCGTACACAACTTTAATTATCAAATCGAATTCAACCGACGCAGTCTTCGTAATCTTAAGGTAATGAAGCACACTAGGTCGTAATCTTATGGTAATGAAGCACGGTAGATCGAGGTTATCTTACACGTTGGGTCGTGGTAATTAATCACAAGGGGTCGTAGTTGTATCCAGTGCCATATCCCTAACAAGCACGACCCATAACAGCTGACAACCGCGTTCGTGACAGGTGGCAGCCACGATCCAAATACCATCAGAAACATGATGCCGTGGTTGTCTACCATACAATTGTGGAGGTTTGCTCAAGGTGTGGCCTACGTTACACTCCCTTTCGCGTGACCACTAAAGTACCTCAGCTTCCCGACTCTGTCCTTCCTTTACCCTGACAGGTGCCTACCAACAGTTAACGGAATAGAATACAAACCTCGTAGTGGAAGAGGCTTTCAGACGAGCAAAGAGAGGAGGAGAAACAACGTCGCCCTTTGGCTGTTGGCCCCTGGATGTTGGCTTCTCTAGG
Organism: Magnolia officinalis; assembly: GCA_021015155.1. NCBI lineage: Eukaryota > Viridiplantae > Streptophyta > Magnoliopsida > Magnoliales > Magnoliaceae > Magnolia > Magnolia officinalis. The sequence goes on along the minus strand of JAJHSJ010000002.1, from coordinate 15,758,210 downwards.
AAAGCAAAAGAAAGGGAATGAGAGGGCCTCTCAAATGTGCATTAGTGCAACATCTGCCCCATCTGAGGCTCGTGGTGCAGGTGATGGGTAGTCTGTGGGGCCCAGCAAGATGTATGTGCTTCGTCCAGGCCGTTCGTCCAGTTTAAAATATCATTTTACGGCATGAAGCGAAAAGCGAGAGTGATACAACTCTCGGGTGGACCACACTGCAGGAAAATAATCGTTATTGGATATCTACCACTATGATCCCCCTAGGTCCCACCGTGATTGGATCATGGTCGTTTTTGGTCTCCTGCCATACAATGATCTTTAGAGATTATATGGACGGCATGAATGAAACACATAATTGGTGGTGGGACCCACAGAGCGCCGAGCGCCAGCCATTGGACGGTGTCCCGGGGAGTAGCCGAACCGTCCATTTCTCCGGGGTTAAGACAGCGGGTGACTTCTGCTTTACACCAGGACCGTACAATTCCTGAACTAGGGTCAAGGGCATTTTCGTCCAAAAAAAGGTCCAAAGGCTGTCAGAAGGCCCTTTAGGGAATATATGGAGTGTGGTAGCGATCGAGGTAAATTTTGCGAACTTTGAGGCTGGTACGGTCAATTTCCCTTCTTTTTTTTTTAATTTTAATTTTTTTTTTAAAGAAAGTAAAAGAGAAGAAAACGACAAAGCCGCTATTCAACCCATTGTATGGGCAAAAAAATCCAGCCACCTTCCTAGTGGCAGCGTTACTAGCCAAACCGCATCCTCAGTGACCATGCAGCCAGCATACACCATGTTCATCCCTTTTGACGGCTGATATAGGGTATAAATAAATCAGATTCAAATCTTAAGTGGACCACACCACAGGCAATATTGATGATTGAATGCCCGCCATTAAAAACTTCTTTAAGTATACAGAATGTTTATTTGCCATCCAACCTCTTGATAAGGTCACAAAGACCTAGCTAGATGAAGGGGTCACACAAATATCAGCTTGATCCAAAACTTTTGTAGCCCCAGAGAACATATTAATAGCTGGCGTTCAATCACCAGAGTTTCCTGTCGTGGGTCCACCTGAGATTTGGTTTTGCTACGCCCTTAAATGGGTGGGAAAAACAGGACGGTGTGGATATAAAACAGTCAGGGATCCTCTCAACGCGTGTTCCCCTGGTTCATGGCATGTGTTTGCCACTCTCGACCCATGCATCAGGTGGTTCATGTGGTTGTGGTATCCTCCCATGAATGGAAAACACAAATACCAGTCTGCTCTTAGAGTTCTGTGGACCCCTAAGAAGGTTTCAACGGTATGCACCGTTTCCTTGTGTAATGTCTCACTTGAATTTTGAATCCGACTTATTTATTGAGGGTTGCAGAGTCATTGGGCCCTGGGCACACCATCGTGACAATCCCATGCGTAAGTTCCACCTTGACTTGACACCAACTGCAACTGGTTTGGAGTTCTTGGGAACTGTTTGATTGGGGGCCGCTCAGTTGTTGGTATGGTTCTACTATCTACTAGAACTGAGTCGACTTGGCTGAGTTTTCTCAGTTTGGGCTTTCAATTCCAACAAGTTGGGATTAGGATTCAGCGGTCCAGACCATTGGCCTGTTGGACCCTAGAATTAATAGATGAACCGGGTGGCCCAAATTTCCCCTAAACAGGCCAGCCCCAACATTCAATTTGTGTCCTACTAATAGACGATTCAGAAGAGCACTGCAGATAGACGATTCAGAAGAGCACTGCAGCAGTGGTCCACTTTCAACCGAAATAGGCCCTAGATTGGCAGCTGGGAACTTTTTGTATGGTTCATCTAGGGTGGGGCAACAAACCAATGGTCTGGATTACTAAACTGAGGGCCCCAGATGTCAGAACTGAAAACCTGAGCACAAGTCTCAGTTTTAGGATCCTATAATTCCTTGTTTGGCACACCCGGTATCCAATTTTGTAACAATGAGATCTGAGGAAAACATAAATGCACTCCAACTGTATCTTTCACAGGATTTAGATGGCATGGAAAGGTAATCTGCTTGAAGTCATCAATTTTTAACATTTTCACTTGTTTAAGCTGAATATTTGTAATTATTCAGTTTGTGCATTTGAACACGACCAATCTCCAATCCAATATGGAATTGTAATTATTCAATTGGATAAAGATGGGCTTGTCAAACAAGCCTTCACTCTAAAAGCTTAAGCTGTAGGATCTTCCTCTCTGGCACCATGTCAAACAACCATTTACTCTAAAAGCTTAAGCTATCAGAGTATCGTGTATCAATGTATATCAATGGACTTTTATCACTTCAACAGGGCTAGCTATAAAAATGCAATTACTATTGTCTCAAATCCCACTTGTGATCCTTGGAATTTCAGTTTAAGGTATGATTGTCATGATAACATCTCATCTTAACATTTATAATTTCGGTTGAATGAATTGCAATCTGGTTGGGTCTCTATTCATGGCTTAGTGATAGACTCACAACAGTTTCAACACTAAGGTCACGAGAGTACGCATTGTGGTGGTGGGTGTGTGGGAGTGAGGGTGTGTGCGTTACGAAAAAAAAGAAATAAAAAAGAAAAAAAGAATTGCAATCTGGTTCATAAAACATCCAAATGTGAAATAACTACTTGCTCTAAAAGCTCGAGCTGCTAGAGGATGCACGTGTAAGGGTGGAAGCAGGCCTGATTTTCTTGGCCCGCAGGAGAATATACTAGGGAGGCATATTTGTTGCTCTCGGGATTCAGAAACTTGACCTTCCGCTCTAATGTCATATACAATAATCACTTACTCTAAAAGCTTGAGCCATTAGAGGATGGTGTATCAATGTATGTCAAGGGACTTTAACATATCATTTGGACTCCACTTTGACGAGCTTAATGCCAATAAGCCGATCATCTAGGCTAGTTGTGTTGTTTTTAATATAAACATTTAAATGACAGGGAACTAGCATGTGTTCCATTAGTATGAGAGCTGCTGATGCATTATGGAGTTTAGGATGTGAGGATTTTAAGAAGCTTTGATGATCAAGGCCGGAGTGGCTGATTTAGTATCAACACATTTACTCTTGGTGTGGATGCAGTGGGGAGATGTGACGCAGGGGAGGATGTGAGGTCGAGCACCGTCTTCCTCAAGAGGATAACTATTTCGAATCCACGGAACTTCTCTAGACTCCTCACAGAGACTTCTCGAATCCACGAGAAAAGAAAGCATAAAATAGAAATATATTCTAATAAATTCAATATTAATTAATGAAAGAATAAAAACGAGTTCACAACCCTTTAAATAGGGATACCAAGCAATGGAAAAGAAATCAGAATCAAACTACAAGTAAAACTCTTAGAATTCGCAACTTACTATAAATAATAAACTTACTATTTATAGACGGTCGTGATGTCTACTAGTGCGCAAGGTTTTCAGCCAAAAATAGTAAGTGTCCTATTTAGCTTCACAAAACCGTTCTCCTAATTATTCTAAGTTCTTTTCACGTTGGATGCAACTCCTAAAGCCCAACGGATGAAGAGTGTATAATCAAACTAAACTTACTATTTATAGTAAAAATGAAATTAAAACAGGGAAACGACCGTCGATCCAGGGGCTTTTCGCAATTCCAGGTGTCGTAACCCTGCATTGCAGGGTTAGTTGGCTAAAGTAGCTTGTTCTACCCCAAAATCATATATTTTACGTCAGGTAACTCATTCCGGATTGCGAGATACGTCCGATCTAAGGTCTGATGGTCCGAATTACTTCTATCGTCAACCGGGCCTTTTTTGATCCATCTGGGCCATGAAACTGTCCACGACCCGCTCTACATCAAGATGCCACGTTATTTAGAGTAGTGGTGGATCCTATTTGAATCCGATTTTCTCAATTTCAACTTTATATCCTCTAGTTGCGCGCATAGAGATAAGAACTGTTTGTTGTAATTACTACTATAGATAACAATTATTTGTTATAACTGTTCCTAGAGTTAGGGATTAATCTTTCTTTTTCATATGGTATTATATCACACTTTTTGTGTGATATATATATATATATATATATATATATATATATATATAATATATATATATATATATATATATATTTCATGAAAACATCTGTCAAATTTCTATAAGCATTCTTAGAAAATCTCTTGTCATCCTCTATAAGTAGCTTATCGGATACTAAGAATAGAAAGCTATTCCTATTTTGGGTTATAGAAGTTTTAGATTGATATTTGTTATTCCTCTTTATCCATGTCTACTAGACCTCATGAGAAGCGGATTGGCTGGTGTGTAGCTGCTGTAGGTACGCGTCGTGCGAAGACGAACACGGTCGCTCCTCCGGCTCCGAGTTGTAGGAACAGTTCAAAGGAGATTAAAGTTACATGGGCCCACAGTCATGTATTTATTATATCTACACCATTCATCTATTTTTAGAGATAATTTTAGAGCATCATCCAAAAAATGAATTATATCCAAAGATCATCTGGACCAAACCACAAATAGAAGCGTAGATAATGATTTTCACCGTTAAACAATCCGTAGGCCATGTCTTGGTGTACGGACAATCCCTGCCGTGTGGCGCATATGCCTATTTATCACGATCATCCAATTGATAGGCCATGTCTTGGATGAGCAATAACCAAAAAAATTCTAATTGGATTCATAAGATCACAAAGACATGGATGAAGAGAAATCACAAACATCAGCTTGATCCAAAACTTCTTTGGCCTTCAAAAAATTTTCAATGGTAGAGGTTCAATAAAACTGTTTCCTGTGGTGTGGTCCACTTGAGATTTTAATTTGGTTAAATTTTGGGATCAAGCACTAAAATTATCTGTTAACATGGATTAACGGAGTGGATAAAATAAATAAATAACAGTGGACCCCACACAGTTTACTCAGTACGCTAAGGGTACTGAGTTACTCAGTACGCTAATCCGCTTCCGAAAGGAGCTGCTGTGTGCATCTTTTACCATTTCTTAAATGGTGGTGATTTACTCACTGTGCAAGAGGTACGCATGTACATAAATCTAGACCATCGAAAGTGTGGGACCCACTATGGATAGATCACGCCCGCAAACATTATACTTATAGCTTGACCCGATCAATCCAACGGTGTCCACGTACCCAAACGCAATACATGGATGTCCATGTCCATATCCAGGCGTACATGGGCATCCTTATTTTAATGAATTGTCCGTACATTCCGAGACACCCGTTGTTTCCGTACGGAAGGCCGGCATTTTCTAGATCCGGTCTGTTAATCAGAGGGACACTACCCCGGATGGGACGCGGTTTGGCTAGTGACTGCCGGCTTGAAAACCACATCTTCCGGTACCAGAAGCTCTTCTTTATAGTATTTGCTATGTGTTTTTAGCTGATTTATGATTTATTCCATGCTCAGATGAACATAAAGAACCCACATTGGTTTGTTGATTTGAATACTGAAAGAAATAGACCCCAAAACAAATTCCCAGATTGAAATAATCCATCCAAATGCATGTATTAGGCAAGATGACCTAGAGGCTCAAGGGATATAAGTGTAGGAGATGGGACCTTGCTAGTTCAATCTGTCCAATCCGATCAAACACGTGCTAATGCAGCAGACGTGCAATTGCAACGAGGAGCCCCACGGTGAATATATATGCTAGCATCGCGTCAGGCCAGCCATCTACCTGATGGGCCACACATGCACCTTGAATATGAACAATTGGATATATCCATTTTTGAACCATCTATTGTTGCACTAGTGTGGCCTACTTGATGAATGGACTAAAAGGAATTTTTTAACACAAGGTGAGTCAGATGAATGGACTGGGTTACACAAAAGTGCGTCACATGGCTAGTGCTGTGCTTTGATTTGACAGTTACAAACACAGCTACAAATAGCATTCCTCCGCCAGCCAACCCAATCCACTGCACAGCCTTAGACTTCCATGGCTATTAAGGCATGACTCTTAAAAATGAGGTAGATCCAGGACTTGAGATGAAGTCTGTTAATTTGAGAATGGAGATTTCCACAGTCAATTTTGTTGTGGATTTAAAGAGAAAGTGAGTAAAACTTGAGAACTCCAAATTAGGAATGTCTGCTGTAGTCTCTTTAATAACTGATAATTTCATGTAAAAGTAAATGGAATGAATGCGAAATATAAACAACTCCCAAATACATACATATATCTAACATAATGACTACCTCGGAACAAAATAAAGTAAAATAAAACTAACAGTTAAGGACCACATTACGAAAAAATAAAAATAAAAAATCTAATAATAATGATCATGTCGGAAGAGAAAAATAAAATCAAAAGACCATGTCGCACTTGACCAATCCTTGTTATGAAATTAGTATACAGTAGTCTAATAACCGCATCAGAATTTTATTTTGGCTTCGGAGGAACAGGGCGTTTGCTCCCTCACTCGGTCCAACAGCTCTTGATTGCTGTGTAATGCAAGTTGTTGCTGTGCTTTCACCGCTAGACTGGACACTGAATGTCTGTTCACCTCCAACGTCCAAATTAATAGAGTTTTCTTCACCCACGAAGCTGAAGACCATGCCAAGAACCATATTGTTCACTTTAGAGTATGCAGCTACCGATGTGTCCCGTAGATGGCTAACCACCTCACTCGCCATTCACCTCTGCATTACAAGCACCCACTTTAGAACAACAAAAAACAGAAGAAAAAAATTGTTGGTATTAAGAGAATTAATACGATAGCAGCAACTAAGACAGTGAAAATCAAAGCTACTGGCCATGCTTGCATTAGTCTGGTTAAACATGTTGATGTTTATGAGAACATGAGACAAGTACTCATAGTACTGGTAAGGTTCTCAATATGCAAGGCTTGGAGAAATCAGCAGGCTTGTAAACAGATGAATGGACCAAAAGAATGGTTTACATTCACTGATGAAGCTCCATTGATTGGACGGTGGGAATTATCTAATGGGTGTGATTGTGTGACATGACCCATCATGAAAAACATTCCATTTAATCTTGCAATTCATCTTCTGATAATCATGTATCATTTCCAATGCTTGCATGGGATTCTACCCAAAAACGACTTTCAAAGATTAAAGGACGGTAGAAACCAGAAAATGAAAAGGCTGAGAATTACCTTATTAAGGAATGAGATTGAAAAAGAAAATGGTGAGATTCAAAGGAAGAAGAGAAGGACTCAAATCCTTGCAATGGAGAAGGAATGAGATTGAAAAAGAAAATGGTGAGATTCAAATGAAGAAGAACTGACTAAAATCCTTTGCAATGGAGAAGTTGGAGAAACGCACTCCTTAAATACATATTCCAAACTACAACTTGGCTAATACAATATAGTATAATATAATGAGGCGTGTTAATCCCACACGGCCACCCGCTTGCAAAACAATGTACGGCTCTTAGAAAATTGACTGAGAATTTCTAACCAATCCACCTATTGTCAATATTTGAGCTGAGATGCTGAGTATACCATATTTCCCACATGTAGATGTATTGGATCCCACAGCCACGTGCCTTGATATTACACGTGTGCACCTGCGTGCGTAGCAAAGCTCTATGATATAATATAATGTGAAATGGTCGATTGCTCTCGGAGCGTACTGTAAGTCATAGAGTACATAGTCATCTGTCCATTTGAATATGGATCAATCCGAACCGTCCATTAAGTCCGAGACACTGATTGAATTATCAATTAACTTGATTTTATTTTTTATAGTCATCATTTTTCCAGGCTATAGATGGGATGACTATGATTGTCTAACAAAAGTGATTTATGGGTGATAGCCTGAATCAAATTGTTGATGGGACCTGCTTTTGATTAAACAATATTGACCATAGATACTAAAGGCTATTGATCAATGGTTAATATTTTCTGGATTGGTGTGATGTTTGTATGGTAGTATAGGAAACATGGGTTCCACGTAATGAACAATCTGGATCAATGAATTCGACTGTCAATGTGGACACATGCAACTAAGAGCACTATAACTTATGAGTGTTCTACACGGAGCATTTAAAAAAAAGAAAAAAAGAAAGTGGACGACTTTATGGAAAGTAAATACGCGGGTCACATTGTACGATTGCAGGTGGACTGCTCGCGGTCTTTCATGTACTGCTGTGTGAATAAACCCCATATTGGTGGAAACTACGGTCGTGCCATCTTTGTAAAGTAATGCTTTCTAATAGATTGAAATGGTCATGGTGGATGGGCGCAGCTTAGCTACTCACAGGTTGAGTAGCCAGAATTAGTGACGTCACCAAGTTATGTGAGCCCGCCATGTTGTATGTTTTGTATCCACACTGTCCATCCATTTGGAGAGGCAATTTTAGGACATGATTATCCAAAGCTCGAGTGGATCCCACCACAGAAAACAGTGGAGAGAGTAACGCCCACCATTAAAAACTTCTAATCGCAACAAAAGTTTTCAATCAAGCTGATGTTTGAGTTTTCCCTTCCAATGTTAACTTATGAAGTGGTTGGATCTCAGATAAACATCACGTGGATTTTAGGAAGGTTTCGACCGTGGGTGTCTCTTTCCACTGTTTTCTGTGGTGGGGTCCACTATAGATTTAGATCCGCCTCATTCTTTGGCTCATGCCCAAGAATAATCTCGCCAAATGGATGGATGGTGTAGATATAACACATACATAACCCACATAACTTGGTGACGTCACTTCAGTAGCTAGTCTCGCTACTCAACCTGTCAGTAGCTTTTCTTTTCTTTTTTTTTTTAATTATTTACACACCCCCGCACACTCACACACTAGTGGAATTTCACCACCTATGGGTACTCGAACCCTTGACCGGGCGGTTGAAACTCCTTAGAGTCTACCATAGCTAATCCGCGCCGTGATGGACATTTGTTAGTGATCTAAGCCATTGATTTAGGCGATCTATCACCATCCTCAAAGGAAGTTAGTTTATTGATGGGCAGAGCCATTGATTTAGGCAGCTCGTTGATCATTCTAGAAGGGATATGCATCATCAATCGTGGCCATTAATACCCAATTGATATCTATCAGGCTGATCTATGACTTATTGAGTGCTGGAATTGCTTGATTCTTGGTATGCCCCTTTCATCGTAATGGGATGCATCATGTGAATGGATTGGATTGCTCAGGCACAGTACCTTGGCACTTTACAAAATCAATGGTGGGCATCCCACTCTTGATAGTTCCCTATAGTGTGGATCACCTAAGCCATGGAATGGCATAATTTTTGGGATCAAGAACCAACACTGAAGAGTACATCAGATGGACTGCATTGGATTCTCTTCCTTGGAAATGCCTTGCCTGATAAATTGAGGTGCCAATAAATAAGTAAATAATAAAGCATCCCAAAGGTGAACTTACTCCAGCAGACAAACTAAGTATATATGCAATTAATATAGTTTTAATATATGAATTAATGAAATCTACAATTTATATATGCAATTAATATAGTTTTATTATTTTTTTTAAAAAAAGTACACCTGAGAAAATGTGATAAGGCATCTTTCATGCAAGAGGCGTATTAGCGTATGTGACTTTAGACCTCTTTCTGATGGGGAGTGTCCTAAAAATTTCACGTACCAAACAGTGATAACAATGTGATATCTTTGTTTAATCTTGACAGTTAACGCAGTAACCTCTAGTTAATGTAGAGTTTTTGGTTGAATTTGGGCCATTGATCTTTATGGCTTAATCACTCCATTTATTCGCCAACAACTAGCCAGTTTGGATAGTAAATTCTCTGCCATTACATTGGTTAAGCCAATCCAAAATGCTTCCACGGTTTGGATGGTCCATATTAAGGAATATATTTGCCACCTGTACAGTGAATTTTGCATGAGCATGGACATCAAACTATGCCAAAGTATCAAATCCCAAGAAACACTTGTAGAGAGATCCAAGACGCACATCATTCATTACCCACTGCCTATGTGCATGATCTAATCCAACATCTTCTTCAACAACTACATAATTGATGATCCTAGCTAACCTTTGAATCTTGAATTTGAACATGAATCATTAAAAAATTGGCTTTATAATATTCTGTGTTCATCTACATACACTGTCATCAGAAAACAAATTTTCTTCGAATGGCCCCCATAACATACAATCCAAAACATGATTGGTTCAGATCACCATCTAGGATTCAATCCAGCCGTATTGTGACTGCATTGTGGGGCTATCCTATCAAAACCATCATAGTAACCGGTGTTGGAATATTTGGTTGAATTAAATAGACTATAAAAAATCGAGAACCAAAAAAGAAAATAAAACTTGAGAAAGAGGACTTATTGAATGGAGTCGAGGCATGACGTGAGTCATTCGGCTTGAAATCGAATTTGCTCCCTTGGGACAACATTCCAAGTGCAACAGGTTTCTAGATCAATCGACCTCTAGGATACAACGACTATGACCCAGTCCCAGCGGTGCACTCACCAGAAAAACAGAAAGAGTTTTTAGAAGATGAGAATGAAATTGATTTTTCGTACTTCGCGCACACGCACACGGACACAGACTTAAACTCGGCTCGACACAGCAAGGCTCGGCTCGGCACACGTGCGCGTGTGTAGTCAATGACATAAATTAAAGTTATTAGCATAGCCCTACACATGACCAAATTCACATGCCCCCTAAATGAGACTCAAGCCCCAATACAAAAAGCTTATCTTATATATAAGATGTTTTCTTTTGTTAAATTCGATGTGGGACAAAACCCACAGCTCAAAAGTACCAGAAATTTCAAATGTGGAGGGAAACCGAAATATTTAAAATTTCATTTTAATATTAATTTTGAAACAAAATACAACAACCGGTTGAACCATATTTCATATCTTTCTTTTATTTTTTATTTTTTGGGTTAGCATGTTAGTATACACTTTATTCACTCCACTTGTGAATCGATACGAAGACCTCATTGTTGAAATGAGGTTATATATTCTCACTCAGTATACCACTTGAGCTATGGATGGGTGTGTTCTTGTGCAATGGCTAATATGGCAGAGCTGGTGTAACTGAAAATTCCAATATGAAATATGACACAGACCTTCTATAGTATACCACGGCAGGGGGGGAGATGTGTCAATTCAATATGTTCATTTAGTTGCCCCTGTTATGGATGGAAAATGATTAGAAATACACAATCCTATGTAAGAACTCTATATTGTGGGCCATGTTGATTAAGGGTTTGGATTATCCTAACACTACAAGAAATACCCCTTTTAGCGACGAAAATTTTCGTCGCTAAAAGTCAAATTTTCGCAGCTACAAACTTTTAGCGACGAAAATTTTCGTCGCTAAATTCGTTGCTAAAAGACCGATGTAAGAGGGTTTAATCGGCGAAAAAAGGAAATCGCCGCTAAATGTAAGCTTTTTAGCGACGAAAATTTTCGTCGCCAAAAATATTTTCAAAGACTTTTAGCAGCGAAAATTTTCGCTGCAAAAAAAATTCCCATGACTTTTTAGCAGCGAAAATTTTCACCGCAAAAAAAGTAAGCAAAATTTCGAAAACTTTTAGCAGCGAAAATCTTCGCTGCCAAAAAACAATTTCCAAGACTTTTGGCTTCGAAAATTTTCACTGCAAAAAAAAATTCCCATGACTTTTTAGCAGCGAAAACTTTCGCCGCAAAAAAAAATACCCAAGACTTTTTTAGCAGCAAAATTTCCAAGACTTTTGGCAGCAAAAATTTTCGTCGCTAACAAAACTATGGAAGACTTTTGGCAGCGAAAAGTTGCGCTGCTAAAAATAATCATTCCACTTAAAAATTATTGCAAGACTATTAGCGGCGAAAATTTTCGCTGCTAAAAACGATGTGGTAGACTTTTTAGCAACGACAATTTGCGTAGCTAAAAGTCTCTTTTTAAAAAAAAAATTCCAGCACAAAATTGCTGGAATATTTTTCCTGATATATACCTGTTATAATATATTTCATCATATTCTTCCTGATATACACCTATTATTTAATATATTTCATCATATTCACATTCACATCAATATAAACAACCCATATTTCATCATATTCACATTCACATCAATATAAACAACCCATATTTCATCATATTCACATTCGCATTCACAGCCATCATATTCACATCCATATTTCATCATATTCACATTCACATTCACAGCCAACTACTGCTCATCTCACGGATTCACAGAAAAATCCGTGAGATGTTGGGTGTAATGTGAGTGTTTTATAACTCTATACATTATCACATCAAAAATGAACAAGCCTGTAATAGAGTTACACTCCAATGATGAAAATTTTGGTTACAAGTGTACAACTTGAGAGTCAATGGTTACAAGCATACAATCAAACGGTTGACTTCTAATTTTAATGAAGAGATAACAACCATACAACCAAATATTCCACTCCTAATTTTAATGAAGGGACATCACATAATCTTAGATACTTACATGTTCACTCGATATTCATCATCGATTTTCTCCTTGAAATTCTTCACCGTTTTGGGGTCAAGCTTTATTCGACAAGCTACCTTGCATGACTGTTCTTCTCCCATTTGGAACTGGTTGCAGTTCATACATTTAGAGACATGGAAATATGTTATGATGAGGGTACTACGAAAGAAAATGGTAGCTAAGACAAACTTTTTTGCTTTATTACCAAGAGAGCAGAACCAACTTAGAAGAATGAAAAACGGCGAAAGCTGGTGGGCAGATTAGATTAGACGGGGCAAGGAACTCACTGTATAAACTGAGTTCTCTATGCGGTCACCTCGAAGAACCTCTCCTAAATTCTCAGCACTGTTCACGACTTTGGGGGTTTGCAATAATTCAGAAAATAGTAATGATATGGAAGTTGTGTCTTTGTGGAGGAAAGCTTGTTCACTTTCACTGGAAGGGGGTCACCCTGTGGAAGAAATGACAATTGCCATTAGATCAAAACAAACAATTAATTGCTACCACAGAAGTCTAAAATACCATATTTTACTACCTGGGCATCAACAAAGCAAATGACGTTAAGCATAGTGTTCACACACACGTAATTGCATAGGCAGCAGCAATGCACAAGTGCGAAACCAATTGAATAGGCAGCAATAATCACTTTCAATTAAAAGAAACTGCCCTAGTGAAAAATCAGCTCACATGGAACTGGGCCATCTTACAGTACACAACAAAAGTTTCAAGATCCGATCAACTACTGTAACAGGAAGCAGCTTAACAGAAAAGTAACGAGATGCTTCAAGTTGTACACTCATCCAATTTCATATGACATTAAATCTCCAGTAGGAAATAACTGTTCTTATTTTGTTTTCCAGTTCTCTAAAATCTTTCCTCATGGAATCAAGGCCTCGTACTTGTACACTTGGAGCATCTTACAAATTGAATATGATAACAGATCCTTAATGTATAAAATCAAGCAAGAGACACGTTAAAAACAATGTAGTTGGCTTGAACCATGAGACTCAAAACTCCTTTTCAATTGGTCAGCAAATATAATTGAATTAAAGAGGAGAAAATCAACATTTGTGTTATGGAAGAATCAAGCCTATGTTTACACCGAAGAAGCCTGCAAAACAATGCAGTTGGCTTTTGCTTTGCAAAGTGGCTCTTGAGAAACCAAATAAGTTTTTGAGGAATGCCTGAGGATGGCAAATTTCTCCAAGACATCATCAATTATATATCACTTCAACTCAATAAACAAAAACACAAACAGGAAAAGCTGGAGAAAAAACTAGAATCTAAATGTTACAGTAATAACCTGGGACTGACTATTGCAATTGAATTAGGTTTTATCAACATCATGTAAATGCAATTTTTCGGTGCTCATTTTGTTGGTTCATTTCGATTCACAAGCCAAATAGGAAATTACCCCATTTTTTAAATAAATGAACTGGTAACTTTGTGAATTGGATCATATAGAAGCAAACAAGGTATCCTACTTTTATTCACACAACAATTCCAAGACACAGAACCCCAACTTCTCATTAAGAACCCTAATAAAATTTCAAATATGCCAACAAGGATGGAATTTACTCATAGAAGGATTGAAATTCTAAGCCATACCTTTCGACTGCAACTTTAAGTTCTGCAACACCTACCTGAAAGCACCAATACCCACATTCATTGAGAACTACTAAATATAATTTTTGTTCTTTGAAAGTATAGATAAACATTCAAAAGGAATCTTTCCACAAAAAAAAAAAACATCAAATAGGAGTATATCATGTACAGATATAGATGCACAAATTCAACTAAGAGGTCCATTAACAAATAAAAATAAAAAAATAAGAAATAAAATAAAAAATAAAAAATCAGCTTGGGTATTTCTTGGGCATTTCCTTGGATTTCCTTACTTAGAACTTGTACTATTACAAAGCCCACTTGCATCCAGTTAAATATTAGTGAAAGAGAAAGCATCAAATTCAGCCAACTTAATAACTAATGAATAGCCAACTGATGTTGAAGAGAAACACTAAGTAAATCTCCAATTGAAGATGAGCCCCAGCCAACAACTTTTGGCCAAAACAGAACTATTGAGCATACACACTCATTGCTCTTTAGTTTCGTATGAAAAAAAACTGACCTTTCTCAGGAAATCTATCATCTCTGCTTTGCGTTGATGGAGAAAATAACCTTGAAATACATAATTTAGTTAATAGGAAAGATCAAATTGTAGACCGGCAATGATCAAATTGTAATTACATCCCTAGTATTTATGATGCAGAAACATTTGTAAACATCAAATTGTAGATGAAATGATGCAGCAACTAGAGATATACATATGCAACTCGAGGAAGTCCACCGATCAGATAGCCGTGATTGTTCAACAGAGTAGATTTATGATCTGTTGAACATAACATTGGGATCCACCAGACGAATGATATGTATCATCATCATTAATGCAAAATATCCCCATCTGTACAGACTATTGGCCTCGAATGAAAATTCTGTTAATTCAGTCGAAGTTGGTACAAAAGCTTAGAATTACTTACAAATTGCACATGTGGCATATAATTGTAAATTTGTAATAGAAGTTTTGTCATTTGATACAATAACTTCTAAGTCAAATATGTAACAAAGATGTACTAAGAAAGATGAATTAAGTCCCAGATGGGCCAAAGAAAAAACAGGAATTAGAGGGTCCTAGCACACATGTGGCAATGCCTTCCTGTCTCTCTTTTCCTTCTTTCTTTTACTTCTATTTATTTACATATTTTTATTGGTAGTATAAGCATCTCATTAGCACCAAACAAAAAGGAATTAGACCACAAAGCATAACAAGAAAGGGATGCCCCTTCTTGAAATTAATAAACAACACAACTTGACCCCAATCTAGGAATTGAAAGTTAATTCAGTTGAAAAGCATCCAAAGTGTTAGTTAGGATCCTCCAATCTCAGAGGATCTCCGAATTTGTACTAGCTAACCGTTTTTTGTTGGATTCCAAATGGCAATGATGCCAAAACAGATCTCTTTTTTTTTTTTTTTTCCTTTTATTTATTTATTTATTTTTATTGGCAGTATAAGCATCTCATTAGCACCAAACAAAAGGAATTAAAAGGTAAGGCGCTACTGATTGAATGTAAACTACAGGAATGCAAGGAAAGAAAACTTCATTGAGCAATACAACATTATTTAAACAAACATAGGGAATTCAAGTTCACAAAAACTTCCCACCGTCCAAATCTTTTTAGTAAAAGACGTCTTTACTACAACTGAATATCAGATAAATGAAATGATGAATGTAGAGAAAGTTTCTTCTTCTTCTTCTTTGCTTTTGCATTGAAGGAATTTTAGTTTAAGCCATGCTTGAATCCAAGGTTACTTCAAACATGAGGAATTTGAATTCACAAAAATATTGTTGCTTTGTGATTTTCCAAGTTGTGAATCAAATCTTTCTTAGTACGAGACTTCTTTAATACAATGGAATATCAGAGAAGTGAAAACAAGAATGTATCCAATCAAGTTTCAAGCCAACTAGGAGCAGTCCCCTTATCAGGTTTAAATTGGGGTTTAACCATAATCCTTCGCGAACTAAATGAACGTAGTTAGACAAATGGTATGAAGATTACTGAAATAGTAAAACTTTTTGCTTTTTTTAATCCTATAAATATGCCGACTGAAATACATACCCAGCACTTACCCAACTATTAGCAAAACCACTACAATAACAAGATGGATGGACTAAATAAATGCAGCTAAAATCCCATGAATGGTGCAATCACTGCATGAAAAAAATGCAATGATTATACTCAATACTCACCTTGTTGGAATAGTATTGTACTCAATACTCAATACCACTTTGTTCCACTCCAGGGCTCCTAACTTCTATAATCTGCAATGAAGTTAAATCAGAACATCAATTTCCATCTCAAAACATGAAAGTTATAAGCACTTTGTTGTTGTTAGAATTCAATTACACTAGTTCATTGTAAGTGGTTCTCTAAAACGCACAAATGATTTTTGGGATATCCCACCTGAGTTCCGTATATGACCCATCATATCCCACCTGAGTTCCGTATATAACCCATCAAATGCACAGTGTTGATGTTCAACACACATCATGGTGGGGCCCACACAGCTTGACCTCATGGGAAGTTCCCATGAGGTCGATCTCATAGTACCATTTCCCATATATACATATACATATACATAAATATAAGTACAATTTTGAAATGCTATCACTGTTGAAATTCATCCATATCCAGTGCAATATACTCTTTCTCCATTTACAGTAATGATAAATTGAGGTACATTGAAGTGGAAGTTTAATAAGGTACGTACCTTGCAAATAGCATCAATTTCATCAAAATGATAACATGCAGATCACTTTGATCACCTAAAACAAGGAAAGAAAGGAATACAAATTAGACTATCAAAACAAGCATGTATGGCATAGCCATCACTATAAAACATGACATTTCTCTAAGCAAAGCTGCTCACCCGAAGTCCGTTGGTCATTCTCAGCATCAGCAAACAGGTCCCTTACTTTATTTTCAGTCTCTCCAACATATTTACTTAGGACTTAAGGCCCATTAAACAAAAGGCTAATGGTTTGTTGAAAAAGGCCCATAGGATATTTTTCATTTTTAACTGTCCAAAAATATTCATACCCCTCCGGCACTGGCAGCCTTTTCTGGAACAATCAGAACTTTAGCCTTCCTCAGAACATCAATTCCTTGCGGCATACAGGGCATATTTGAACCTGACACCCAGACAAGTATGTATTATTGGCAGAAAAGACAATTAAAAAAAACACACACACCGTGAGGCATTGATGGGTTTTAATGGAAAAGTCATGTACGTTTATAGATATTTGTTTTCAATCTCATTTGGAGTTTTGATGAGTTTTAGAATTTTATGATATTTAATAAAATCTGGTGCAACCAAACACACCGTAAGGCATTGAAAGGGGCACTCAGAAAATGATGTTTTGAATCTATTTTCTACTATTGAACCTAGTATTATCTACTACATACTAGTAACATACAACCAATTAGTCAAGGAAATGCTAAAGAAAATTCATATGGATGTTGGACTTGGAAAACAACTAGTTGTTTTGTGGATTAGGCAATTCTAGAAGAAAAAAAAAAAAAAAAGGTATCACAGGAATTGGTTTGGAGCAACAAAGAAGGAGAATGGACCCCATGACTAATGAATCGTAGTTCACAAACTACACTTGAGATTTCATTGGCACAGTTGATTACATATTTTACACAGGTAAATTTCCTTGTTGCAAGATGACTTTGCCTGAGCTTTCTTTCCCACCATCCTTGCAAAGGATGAGTATACACATCTATGCTTATCATGTTAGACCACATTTTCTGCAAAAATGTCACACATGTAGAACACCCTAGCTGAGAAAACAGTGGCTTACTCACCTCTATTAAATCAGGTTGAGCCACTGATCGGGTGGGAATCAAAATTAATGGAGTAGACCCGGATGTGCGTCGGAGCTATCCGGAAGAGCGGGGGTCCCTGGAAGGTGGGAACCGCTGTTATAACCATGATGAAGCTGTCCATTTCCTATGGACAGCATTGGAAGGGCCTGACCATTTGGACAGGCCGTATTTATGTATTTGTTCAAAATTAATGGAGCAGACCCGGATGTGCGTCGGAGCTATCCGGAAGAGCGGGGGTCCTTGGAAGGTGGGAACCGCTGTTATGACCATGATGAAGCTGTCCATTTCCTATGGACAGCATTGGAAGGGCCTGGCCATTTGGACAGGCCGTATTTATGTCTGTATTTGCAGGTACCACACCCTTAACCTAAACTTATAACCCAACCTAAACCTATACTTATACCTATAACCTAATCCTATTCTTAAATCCCTAAACCTAAACCTAATCTCCGAACCCAGTTTTCTCAACCTAAACCTTAACCTATTCTCAATTCCCAAAGCTATAACCTATAACCTATAACCTAAACCTAAACCTAACCTAAACCTATAACCTTAACCTAAACCCAAAACCTAAACCTTAACCTAAACCAAAGCCTATAACCTTAACCTAAACCAAAACCTGTAACCTAAACTTATAACCAGAACCTAAACCTAAAACCAGAACCTAAACCTATAACTTATAACCTAAACCTATAAACTAAAACCTAAACCTAAACCTATAACCTAAACCAAAACCTATAACCTCAACCTAAACAAAAACTTATAACCTAAACCTTAACCTAAACTTATAACCTTAACCTAAACCTAAAACCAAAACCTAAACCTATAACCCAAACCTATAAACTAAAACCTAAATCTAAACCAAAACCTATAACCTTAACCTAAACAAAAACCTATAACCTAAACCTTAACCTATAACCTATAACCTTAACCTAAACCTAAAACCAAAACTAAACCTATAAGCTAAAACCTAAACCTAAACCTAAACCTTAACCTTTTCTCAATCCTTAAACCTAAACCTACACCAAATCCTATTCTTAACTCCATAACCTAAACCTAAACCTGAACTTGAAAACCCAAACCTAAACCCGATCTCGAACCCGAACCCAGTTTCCTAAACCTAAACCTTAACCTATTCTCAATTCCCAAAGCTATAACCTATAACTTAAACCTAAACCGAACCCGAACCCAAACCAATAACCTTAACCTATAACCTAAACCTATAACCTTAACCTAAACCTAAAACCAAAACCAATATTTATAAGCTAAAACCTAAACCTAAACCTAAAACCTAATGGTATTCTCCAATCCCTAAACCTAAACCTAATCCCAATCCCAATCTCAAGTCCCCAACCTAAACCTAAACCTAAACTTCAAAACCCGATCCCGAACCCGAACCCGATTTCCTAAACATAAACCTTAACATATTCTCAAATCCCTAAACTTAAACCTACACCTAATCCCAATCTCAACTCCCTAACCTAAAGCTAAACCTAAACATGAAAACCCAATTTCCTAAACCTAAACCTAAACCTATTCTCAAATCCCTAAACCTAAACCTCTAACCTAAACCTATAAACTAAAACCTAAACCTAAACCTAAACCTATAACCTAAACCAAAACCTATAACCTTAACCTAAACCAAAACCTATAACCTATTACCTATAACCTAAACTTATAATCTTAACCTAAACCTAAAACCAAAACCTATAACCTAAACCTAAACCAAAACCTATAACCTAAACCAAAACCTGTAACCTAAACCTTAACCTAAACTTATAACTTTAACCTAAACCTAAAACCAAAACCTAAACTTATAACCTAAACCTAAACCTAAACCTTAACCTATTCTCAAATCCCTAAACCTAAACCTACACCTAATCCCAATCTCAACTCCCTAACCTAAACCTAAACCTAACCTTGAAAACCCAAGCCTAAACCTGATCCCGAACTCGAACCCGATTTCCTAAACCTAAACCTAAACCTTAACCTTAACCTATTCTCAAATCCCTAAACCTAAACCTACACCAAATCCCAATCTCAACTCCCTAACCTAAACCTAAACCTAAACATGAAAACCCAAGTCTAAACCCGATCCCGAACCAAAACCCGATTTCCTATACCTAAACCTTAACCTATTCTCAATTCCCAAAGCTATAACCTATAACCTATAACCTAAAGCTAAACCCAACCTAAACCTATAACCTTAACATAAACCCAAAACCTAAACCTTAACCTAAACCAAAACCTATAACCTTAACCTAAACCAAAACCTATAACTTAAACCTTAACCTAAACCTAAAACCAAAACCTAAACCTATAACCTAAACCTATAAACTAAAACTAAACCTAAACCTAAACCTAAACAAAAACCTATAACCTTAACCGAAACAAAAACCTATAACCTAAACCTTAACCTATAACCTATAGCCTAAACTTATAACCTTAACCTAAACCTAAAACCAAAACCTAAACCTATAACCTAAACCTATAAGCTAAAACCTAAACCTAAACCTAAAACCTAAATGTATTCTCAAATCCCTAAACCTAAACCTAATCCCAATCCCAATCTCAACTCCCCAACCTAAACCTAAACTTCAAAACCCGATCCCGAACCCGAACCTGATTTCCTAAACCTAAACCTTAACCTATTCTAAAATCCCTAAACCTAAACCTACACCAAATACTAATCTCAACTCTCTAACCTAAACCTAAACCTAAATATGAAAACCCAAGCCTAAACCCGATCCCGAACCCGAACTTGATTTCCTAAACCTAAACCTTAACCTATTCTCAAATCCCGAAGCTATAACCTATAGCCTAAACCAAAACCTAACCTAAGCCTATAACCTTAACCTATAACCTTAACATAAACCCAAAACCAAAACCAAAACCTATAACCTTAACCTAAACCAAAACCTGTCACCTAAACCTTAACCTAAACTTATACCCTTAACCTAAACCTAAAACCAAAACCTAAACCTATAACCTAAACCTATAAACTAAAACCTAAACCTAAACAAAAACCTATAACCTAAACCTTAACCTATAACCTAAACTTATAACCTTAACCTAAACCTAGAACCAAAACCTAAATCTATAAGCTAAAACCTAAACCTAAACCTATACCTAAACCTTAACCTATTCTCAAATCCCTAAACCTAAACCTACACCTTATCCCAATCTCAACTCACTAACCTAAACCTAAATCTAAACTTGAAAACCCAAGCCTAAACCCGATCCCGAACCCAAACCCAATTTCCTAAACCTAAACCTTAACCTATTCTCAATTCCCAAAGTTATAACTTATAACCTAAACCTAAACCTAACCTCAACCTATAACCTTAACCTATAACCTTAACATAAACCCAAAACCTAAACCTTAACCTAAACCAAAGCCTATAACCTTAACCTAAACCAAAACCTGTAACCTAAACCTTAACCTAAAACCAAAACCTAAACCTATAAAGTAAAACCTAAACCTAAACCTATAACCCAAACCAAAACCTATAACTTTAACCTAAACTAAAACCTATAACCTAAACCTTAACCTATAACTTATAACCTATAACCTAAACCTAAAACCAAAACCTAAACCTATAAGCTAAAACCTAAACCTATACCTATACCTAAACCTTAACCTATTCTCAAATCCCTAAACCAAAACCTACACTTGATCCCTATCAACTCCCTAACCTAAACTTAAACCTAAACTTGAAAACCCAAGCCTAAACCCGAACCTCAACCCGAACCCGATTTCCTAAACCTATACCTAAACCCTATTCTCAAATCTCTAAACTTATACCTACACCAAATCCCAATCTCAATTCCCTAACCTAAACCTAAACATAAAAACCCAAGCCTAAACCCGAACCCGAACCCGATTTCCTAAACCTATACCTAAACCTTAACCTATTCTCAAATCCCTAAACCTAAACCTACACCAAATCCCAATCTCAACTCCCTAAACTAAACCTAAACCTAAACATGAAAAGCCAAGCCTAAACCCGATCCCGAACCCGAACCCGAACCCGATTTCCTAAACCTAAACCTATTTTCAATTCCCAAAGCTATAACCTATAACCTATAACTTAAACCTAAACCTAACCTAAACCTATAACCTTAACCTATAACCTTAACATAAACCCAAAACCTAAACCTTAACCTAAACCAAAGCCTATAACCTTAACCTAAACCAAAACCTGTAACCTAAACCTTAACCTAAACCTATGACCTATAACCTAAACCTATAAACCTAAACCTAAACCTAAACCTAAACCTAAACCAAAACCTAAACAAAAACCTATAACCTATACCTTAACCTATAACCTAAACTTATAACCTTAACCTAAACCTAAAACCAAAACCTAAACCTATAAGCTAAAACCTAAACCTAAACTTATACCCAAACATTAACCTATTCTCAAATCCCTAAACCTAAACCTACACCTAATCCCAATCTCAACTCCCTAACCTAAACCTAAACCTAAACCTAAACCTAAACCTGAAAAACCAAGCCTAAACCAGATCCCGAACCCAAACCCGATTACCTAAACCTAAACCTTAACCAATTCTAAATTCCCTAAACCTATAGCTTATAACCTAAACCTAAACCTTAACCTAAAACTAAACCTAAACCTTAAACTAAACCTATAACCTTAACCTAAACCAAAACCTATAACTTAACAGTAACCTAAACCTAAAACCTAAACCTTAACCTATAACCTAAAACCTAAACCTAAACCTAAAACCTAAATGTATTCTCAAATCCCTAAACCGAAACCTACACCTACACCTAATCTTAATCTCAACTTCCTAACCTTAACCTAAGCTTAAACTTCAAAACCCAAACCTAAACCGGATCTCGAATCCAACCCGATTTCCTAAACCCTAAACCCTAAACCTATTCTCAAATCCCAAAACCTATACTTATAACCTGAACCTAAACCTAAACCTAAACCTGGAGGAGCTGGCGAGGCAGAGGGAGGAGCAGGACAGGCAGAGGGAGGATAGAGGATCAGTTGGCGAGGCAGAGGAGGATGGAGGAGTTGGTGAGGCAGAGGGAGGAGCAGGAAAGGAGGATGGCGAAGATGCGGATGGAGCATGAGTGACGGATAACAGAGATGTTTCAGGCTTTCGCTGCACGCTTACCCACCGATGCCCCACCACCTCCGTCTTCATCTTTGTGATTTTTTATTTATTTGTTTATGATGTTAAGTTTATATGTATTTATGCGTGAATGAATGTGATGCAGATAAGATTATTTGTGTTTGGATGAATGTAGTTTATGTAGTTTGGGTTTAGATGGATGTGAATGTGAATATGATGAAATGTGTATATCAGGATGAATATGATGGAATATATTGTTAACAGGTGTATATCAGGAATTTTGTACGGATTTTGAGCTAGATTATATTTTTTTAAAAAAGAAACTTTTGGCGACGAAAATTTTCGTAGCTAAAAGATACGGTAGTTTATTTTTAGCAGCGACAATTTTTGCTGCTAAAAGTCTTGTACAGTACAAGACTTTTAGCAGCGAAACTTTTCGCTGCTAAAAACAGAAAGATTTTTTAATTTTTTAGTGACGAACTGTTTCGCTGCTAAAGTGTATGTAGTTTGGGTTTAGATGGATGTGAATGTGAATATGATGAAATGTGTATATCAGGATGAATATGATGGAATATATTGTTAACAGGTGTATATCAGGAATTTTGTACGGATTTTGAGCTAGATTAAAAATTTTTTAAAAAGAAACTTTTGGCGACGAAACTTTTCGTAGCTAAAAGATACGATAATTTATTTTTAGCAGCGAAAATTTTCGCCGCTAAAAGTCTTGTACTGTACAAGACTTTTAGCGATGAAAATTTTCGCTGCTAAAAACAGAAAGATTTTTTAATTTTTTAGTGACGAACAGTTTCGCCGCTAAAAGTGTATGTAGTTTGGATTTAGATGGATGTGAATGTGAATATGATGAAATGTGTATATCAGGATGAATATGATGGAATATATTGTTAACAGGTGTATATCCGGAATTTTGTACGGATTTTGGGCTAGATTATATTTTTTTCAAAAAGAAACTTTTGGCGACGAAAATTTTCGTAGCTAAAAGATACGGTAGTTTATTTTTAGCAGTGAAAATTTTCGCTGCTAAAAACAGAAAGATTTTTTAATTTATTAGTGACGAACAGTTTTGCCGCTAAAAGTGTATGTAGTTTGGGTTTAGATGGATGTGAATGTAAATATGATGAAATGTGTATATCAGGATGAATATGATGGAATATATTGTTAACAGGTGTATATCAGGAATTTTATACGGATTTTGAGCTAGATTATATTTTTTTAAAAAAGAAACTTTTGGCGACGAAAATTTTCGTAGCTAAAAGATACGGTAGTTTATTTTTAGCAGCGAAAATTTTCGCTACTAAAAGTCTTGTACAGTACAAGACTTTTAGCGGCGAAAATTTTCGCTGCTAAAACAAAATGTTTCGAGTCTTTAGCGACGAAAATTTTCGTCGCTAAAAGTATCATACAGGATTTTTAGCGGCGAAAATTTTCGCTGCTAAAAGATATGTATTTCGTCGCTAAAAGTATAATGTATGATTTTAAGCTACGAAAAGTTTCGCCGCTAAAAGTTTCGACGCTAAAAGTTCAGGTTTAGCGACGAAAATTTATTTCGCCGCTAAAAGTGACTTTTAGCGACGTAAATGTGTTTCGTCGCTAAAAACCCTCTTTTTTGTAGTGTAAGGGTTGGATAATGTGATCGGGTGTAACAATGGGCCCACTAAGTTGTGATACATCCATAAATTCGTATAGGGAAGGGATGCTAAAACTATAACACAATTCGTGTGGAACTTTTAGAAAAAGGAGTTTTGATGGGTTTCAAACTCCTCCGCCCTCACGTGTATAAAACAGTGTTGGGTCCCAATCCAACACCATCCACATGAGTAGGAATCCCATGACAACTTCCCTAAGGGCCTGTTTGATTTTCTAATTACTAAGGTAATTCAAGGTAAATGGGTAATAATTATTTACCTTTGTATTTCTGATTGGATTTCAAGATGATGTTGACCGCCACCTTTCATTTATAGCACTCGTCGTGTCACCCAAGGAAAAAATGTTAAATTGTGGGGCCCCCATGATCTTTGTGTCTTATCCACACCGTCCATTCCTTTAGCCAACTCATTTCAGGGCATGAGGCAAAAAATGAGGCAGATCCAAAGATCAAGTGGACCACACTAAAGGAAACAATGGGAATTGAACTCCTACCATTGAAAGCTTCTTGAGGACTTCAAAAGTTTTGGATCAAACTGATATTTTTGTTTCCACTTGATCCATGACTGTATGACCTTATGAACAGGTTGGATGACAAATAAACATCAATGTGGGCCCTAGGAAGAAAACAACTTTCAACCATTGACATCTTAATGATCATTGTTTCCTAAGGTGAAGTCCACTTGAGCTTTTGATTTTCCTCATTTTTGGGCTCATGCATTAAAATTATTTTTTAAAAGGATGGATGGTGTGGATAACTCACATATATCATGGTGGGGCCCACATATTTAAATTAGTAATAACAGTGTTTGTATGGACCGATTTACGAAATGTAATTACCAACAAATTTCAAACAGGTGGGGTAAGTAATAATTACTTATTTCTGTGTATTTACAGGGAAATTAAAAATCAAATAGCCCCTAAGGGTGTAAGGAAAAGAAGATTTCAGCATCCTATATACAACAATGGCATCCCAACAAGGTAAGTCATCAAGCCTTTTAGATCTCCATATCTAATGTATAATAAGGTTGTATTGGCAATTCTGCATATCACATTTCACTTCCTAGACATGCATTTAGTTGGCACGTTCCAAACCAACGGTTGAAAAAAAAATTAATAATAATAAAAATAATAAAAATAATACAGCCAACATTTGGTGAGAAGAAGAGAAATTTAGGCTCAGATAACCTAACAAAATATCTCGTTTTTTGAAACATGATTTGTGAATGGATCCTACTAGATGGACTATCTCAATTGACACGTGACCATAACCATTAACCATGTGCAGTAGAGGGGGACAAACGCTGAGACGACAGATAAGAAGAGACGACAAATAAGAAGAGATAACAAACTACGGCTGCCTGCCATTCAACACACATTTTAAGACCTTGGTGAAGAACGGACCTTATGTATGGGGCCCATCATATCAACGGCTTTGGTGGTGGATCCCTGACCCTGGCGTCAACCGTTATGTATTTTCATCACATCCATGCCTTCCATCCGTTTTGACATGATCCGAGAAGTAAAACAGATCCAAATATCAGGTGGACCACACCACAGGAAACAGTGGTGATTGACCATTAAATACTTATTGTGATCCATGAAAGTTTTGGATCAAGCTGATATTTGTGTGATACCTTCATTTCAACCTTATTAGCAGGTTGGGTGGTAAATAAACATTCTGGTGCCCTCAAGATGATTTTAATGTAACGTGGTGCAGTTAAGATTTAGATCTACTTCATTTTTTAGAATCATGCATAAAATTAGCTGTAAAAATGGATGGAAGGTGGGGATTGAAGGAAAAATATTTCAAGGTGGGCCCCACAGTCAGGGGACCCACCCGCTTCAGTGGATATGGAGATCCTCTGAAGGCCACTAAACCATGGGTTGGAACCAAGTGTCATAACTCATTCAAATAAGTACGGAAATGCATAATGGCAATTTTGTAATTAAAAGTCTCAATCTTGTTTTTAAAAAATGTTACATTTATTAGATTGGATTTCGCCGCAAATCCTTATATGGTCTTACAGCTGAGAAGGTCAACTTTCCCTTCAACATATGTTTTAAGACCACGACTCGGTCTCTCTTAAGCTGAGTCATACCTGACTACTCCGGTTGACTTGCCCCTATGAGGCTTAAGGCCCTGTAATCCAAACCGTTGGTCCGTTGATTCGCATTGTGGGTGGATAGAATCAACTGGGAAAAGTCCCCACTGTTGATGACTAGGATATTGTCACCTGGATTCTGGTAACTATTTGTAGCCGATGAGCTAATTTCCCTCGGTAAAAACTAAAATAAATAAAAATAAAAAATAAAAACTCTTGTGATACAAGGGTAACTCATATTCCAATCAAGTGGCATATTAGCATACCTGAATTTAGACCGTACAAATGCAGTGCTCGTTCTGAAGGGAATGTCCTGAAATTTTCAGGAACTAAACAGTGATAACGATGCCATATCTTTGTTAATTCTGATCACCGTTACCATTGTTATCTCAATGACTATTTGATGGCTACTGAACATATTCTTTTTTACCGTTCCCGCCCTCCTTGATTGATGGCTACTGAATACCGTCCGCCTCGATTGACGTACATGTGTGCTACTTGCAAAATGTATAAGTCCTCGTACAAAATGGTGAATACACCGTAGAAATCCCAAACAAGTTACAGTGGGAGAACATGGCCATCCACATGCAGGCACATATCTCTATGCACGAGGAGATGTACAGTGGCTCACTTTTTCTTTTTTCTTTTTTTAGACGCACTCACACCACAGTAGTTTTTTACTGCAGTATGTGCTCAAACCAAGAACCTTGTGTTGAAACTCTTGTGAGTCTACCACTAACGCATGACTAAGGATCCGAGTCACTTGTACAGTGGCTTTTATTCATGAGCATGGACATCAAGTATGCAAAACTATCAAATCCTAACAAACACATGTCGAGAGATCCAAGTTGCTCGTCATTCATTACCCGCCGAGTAGATGCATTAGCCCCCTATTAAGCTGATCTAACTATAATGTGGGATAACACAAGCTTGGGAAAATGGACTGATGAATGAAATGAGCAACAGTACTCTAGTTTAACAGTACATGTGCACCTGCTCCATTAGTAATAATTCAAGAAGCACATGTGCCTGATCTAATCGATCATCTTCTTTAACACTACGTGCTAATGGTAAGGTTTGATGCTCCTCTCTATTAGATTGTGCATGGTCTACATGGTCACTCTTATTACTAGACAATTTTCCTCAGCACTGAGAATCCATATTTCTTATAACGGTAATATTGGATGTGAGAGTTATCATTATTTGTTGTTCTTGAATGCTTGTAAGTCAAGAGTTATTTTCTTTTCCTGTAAAGGGAGATATATATTCACCTTCTATGGGGATAAAATTTGATCCACCAGCCCTTGTTTGGCCTCTTCCAAAGCCACTGCCGGCTTGAAAACCACATCTTTTGTTACCAGAAGCTCTTCTTTATAATGTTTGCTATGTGTTTTTAGCTGATTTATGATTTATTCCATGCTCAGATGAACATCAACCCATATCATTGGTTTGTTGATTTGAATCCTGGATGAAATAGTCCCCAAAACAAATTCCCAGATTGAAATAATCCATCCCCATGTATTAGGCAATAGGACCTAGAGGCTCAAGGGATATAAGTGTAGGAGAGTGGACCTTTCTAATTCAATCTGTCCAATCCGATCAAACACGTGCTAATGCAGCAGACATGTGCAAGGTCAATGAGGAGTCCCATGGTTAATATGCTAGCCTCACGTAGGCCAGCCCATCTACCTGGTGGGCCACACATGCAAGTTGAATATGAACAATTGGATATCCATTTTTTAACCATCTATTGTTGCACCAGTGTCGCCTACTTGATGAATGGACTAAAAGGAAAATTTTAACACGAGGTGAGTTGGATGAATGGACTAGGTTACGCAAAAGTGCGTCACATGGCTAGTGCTGTGCTTTGATTTGGCAGTTACAAACACAGCTACAAATAGCATTCCTCCACCAGCCAATCGCAATCCACTTCACAGCCTTATACTTCCATGGCTGTTGAGGCATGACTCTAAAAATGAGGTATATCCAAGACTTAACTGGGCCACACAACGGCAAGAAACAGTGGAGATTCAACATTTACTATTGAAACCTTCATGGGCAAATTATTTTTCTATACCTGTTTACCAAGCAGACCTTTGTCACATTAGTAATTCTCAAGAAATAATTCCAGGGAGCTATTTCTTTAGAATCAATTTTGTAGTTACTAGAAGCAACGCAATCATGCCCTGAGAGATAAAAGAGTGGAAAATAATGCACTTTTTTCACAGTGGGCCACTTTTTTCTTATGATGAGATGTTTTACCATGTTCAGTTCATCTACATCAACATCATCTAAGCCTTATCCCAATTAATTGGGTTGCATAAACTTATTCCGCATGTCATCTTGTTCGGCATTATTATAAAAGTTATGGCTTAATTTTAATGCTGGTTGCCAACCTGACATAGCCCTCCTTTATTCAAGTTGGAGATAAGCAATGAAAGCTCCAAAATCCTAGAAGCGCAATGTAATAGACTATTGCATAGATTGATTACAATCCAAGTGTTGTCTAATAGTCAATTACATAATAAGTGATTACAATCAATGAGTTACTGCCACTATACTATGTTAACAAAGATAAAATGGATTCTAATAGTGATAATTATTACCCTATTTTATATTCATTTTCACTTTCACAAGATACAAAGTGACCATGGTCTAATTATCATATCTCTACCTGCAATTCAAACAAGCCTTATATAAAGGGAACTTATGTTTCAATAATGCTCATTGAGAGCATGGTTGGATAATTATTACTTTTTCTTTTATTTTTCATTCAAGGATGCCTTATAGTCCAATGCGGTCATGCACTTTTACTTTTTCTACATATTTGTCCACAATTGTGACCTATTGATTAAAAAATTAAAATTAAAATTTAAAAAGTGTCTTAGGTAATAATTGCATACAATTTCATTGAGATTCATGAAGTCTGTTAATTTGAGAATGGAGATTTCCACAGTTTCCAATTTTGTCGTGGATTTAGAGAGAGTGTTAAAACTTGAGAACTCCAGATTAGGAATGTCTGCTTTAGTCTCTTTAATAACTGATAATTTCATGTAAAAGTAAATGGAATGAATACGAAATATAAACAACTCCCAAATACATACATATGTCTAACATAATGACCACGTGGGAACAAAATAAAGTAAAATAAAACTAAACAGTTAAGGACCACGTTATAAAAAAAAAAATCTAATAATAAAGATCATGTCGGAAGAGAAAAATAAAATCAAAAGACCATGTCTCACTCGACGAATCCTTGTTTTAGAATTAGTATACAGTAGTCTAATAACAGCATCAGAATTTTATTTTGGCTTCGGACGAACAGAGCTTTTGCTTCCCTCACTCGGTCCAACAGCTCTCGATTGTTGTGTAATGCAAGTTGTTGCTGTGATTTCACTGCTAGACTGGACACTGAATGTCTCTTCACCTCCAACTTCCAAACTAACAGAGTTTTCTTCACTCACGAATCTGAAGACCATGCCGAGATCCATATTGTGCACTTTGGAGTATGCAGCTACCGAAGTGTCCCGTAGATGGCTAACCACCTCACTCGCCATTCACCTCTGCATTACAAGCACCCACTTTAGAACAACAAAAACAGAAGAAAAAAAATGTTGGTATTAAGAGAATTAATATGATAGCAGCAACTAAGACAGCGAAAATCAAAGCTACTGGCCATGCTTGCATTAGTCTGATTAAACATGTTGATGTTTATGAGAACATGAGACAACTACTCATAGTACTGGTAAGGTTCTCAATATGCAAGGCTTGCAGAAATCAGCAGGCTTGTAAACAGATAAATGGACCAAAAGAATGGTTTACATTCACTGATGAAGCTCCATTGATTGGACGGTGGGAATTATCTAATGGGTGTGATTGTGTGACATGACCCATCATGAAAAACATTCCATTTAATCTTGCAATTCATCTTCTGATAATCATGTATCATTTCCAATGCTTGCATGGGATTCTACCCAAAAACGACTTTCAAAGATTAAAGGACGGTAGA
Organism: Magnolia officinalis; assembly: GCA_021015155.1. Lineage (NCBI taxonomy): Eukaryota > Viridiplantae > Streptophyta > Magnoliopsida > Magnoliales > Magnoliaceae > Magnolia > Magnolia officinalis. The sequence goes on along the minus strand of JAJHSJ010000002.1, from coordinate 15,727,518 downwards.
AACCAGAAAATGAAAAGGCTGAGAATTACCTTATTAAGGAATGAGATTGAAAAAGAAAATGGTGAGATTCAAAGGAAGAAGAGAAGGACTCAAATCCTTGCAATGGAGAAGGAATGAGATTGAAAAAGAAAATGGTGAGATTCAAATGAAGAAGAACTGACTAAATCCTTTGCAATGGAGAAGTTGGAGAAACGCACTCCTTAAATACATATTCCAAACTACAACTTGGCTAATACAATATAGTATAATATAATGAGGCGTGTTAATCCCACACAGCCACGCGCGTGGACCAACGTTTGCAAGACAATGTACGGCTCTTAGAAAATTGACCGAGATTTTCTAACCAATCCACCTATTTTGAATACCAGATTTCTCACGTGTAGATATATTGGATCCCACACCTATATGCCTTGATGTTACACGTGTGCACCTCGATGCCTAGTAAAGCACTATGATATAGTATAATGAGAAATGCTCGATTGCTCTCGCTGTAAGTCATAGAGTGCATAGTCATCTGTACATTTGGATATGGATCAATCCTAACCGTCCATTAAGTCTGAAACACTGATTGAATTATCAGATAACTTGATTTTATTTTTTATAGTCATCATTTTGCGAGGCTATATATGGGATGGCTATGATTGCCTAACAAAAGTAATTTATGGGTGATAGCCCTAGCATATTGTTGGATCTGATTGTTGATGGGATCTGCTTTTGATTAAACAATATTAACCGTAGATATTAAAGGCCACTGATCAATGGTTAATTTTTTATGGATTTGTGTGATGTTTGTATGGTAGTATAGGAAACATGGGTTGGACCTAATGAACAGTCTGGATCAATGAATTCAACTGTAAATGTGGACACATGCAACTAGGAGCACTATAACTTATGAGTGCTCTACATGGAGCATTTATCGAATAAGGGGACGACTTTAGGGAAAGTAAATACGCGGGTCACATTGTGTGATTTCAGGTGGACTGCTCGCGGTCTTTCATGTACTGCTGTGAGAATATATTGTTGGAAACTACCGTCGTGCCATTTTTATAAAGTAATCTTTTCCAATAGATTGAAATGGTCATGGTGGATGGACGCAGCTTAATTAGCTAACAGGATGAGTAGCGAGACTTAGTGACGTCACTAAGTTATGTGGGCCCACCATGATGTATGTTTAATTTGTATCCACACCTCCCATCCATTTGGAGAGATAATTTTAGGGCATGATCCAAAGAATGAGTCAGATCCACAGCTAAGTGGACCCCACCACAGAAAACAGTGGAGAGAGTGACACTCACCATTAAAAACTTCTAATGGCCACAAAAGTTTTGGATCAAGCTGATATTTGTGTTTTCCCCTTTTTAATGTTTTTGTTAACTTATGAGAAGGTTGGATCTCAAATAAACACCACAGTGGATCTTAGGAAGGTTTCAATGGTGGGCGTCACTTTCCACTGTTTTCTATGGTGGGGTCCACTACAGATTTAGATCCGCCTCGTTCTTTGGCTCATGCCCTAGAATGATCTCTCCAAATGGATGGATGGTGTGGATATAACACATACATCATGGTGGGACTCACATAACTTGGTGACGTCACTTCAATAGCCATTCTCCCTACTCAATCCGTCAGTAGCTAATCCGCGTCCATGATGGACATTTGTTACTGATCTAAGCCATTGATTTGGGCAATCTATCACCATCCTCAAAGGAAGTTAGTTTATTGATGGGCAGAGCCATTGATTTAGGCAGCTCGTTGATCATTCTAGAAGGAATATGCATCATCAATCGTGGCCATTAATACCCAATTGATATCTATTAGGCTGATCTATGACTTATTGAGTGCTGGAATTGCTTGATTCTTGGTATGCCCCTTTCATCGTAATGGGATGCATCATGTGAATGGATTGGATTGCTCAGGCACAATACCTTGGCACTTTACACAATCAATGGTGGGCATCCCACTCTTGATAGTTCCCAATAGTGTGGATCACCTAAGCGATGAAATGGCATAATTTTTGGGATCAAAACCAACACTGAGATGGACTGCATTGGATTCTCTTCCTTGGAAATGCCTTGCCTAATAAATTGAGGTGCAAATAAATAAGTAAATAATAAAGCATGCCAAAGGTGATCGAACTTACTCGGGCAGACACACTAAGTTTATATGCAATTAATATAGTTTTATTATATGAATTAATGAAATCTGCAATCTATGTATATGAAAAGATGGGTGTTAACTACAATTATATTATATGCATGTTATTGCACAAACAATTACAACTCAGTCCTATTTAAAAGTGTGCTACCATAATTTTGGACCAATACAATTAGTGGTCAATAAAAATCCATAATTAGAAAACATAGAGGTTTGGCCATTTAGGTAACATATGTTCCAACGGTCGACCTTTTTCAATCCTGAGGTGGTGACTTGCTTAGGCATTTCCACAAGCAGTCTTCTCATGGAAGATGCATCTCCCTCTCCTCTCCTTATGTACATACTTACCTATGTACCTAGATGTCTAGGGCTAAAACCTAGTTCTTCTAACATGTACACTCTTATGTAATGGTATATACAAAAAGAATTACATGCAGAGAATTTATATAATTTCATTAATTCATCTTTTATATAAAGTATTTCTTGGCATGAGATTTCTTGTATGGCAGGAGAACGTAAGCCTTGTATTTTTGTTTCTCTTATTTATAATGAAGAAGCTCTATGTTGATGTCCTGTAAATTAGGCATATTATTGAATAATCTAAATTCTTGTGCTTCTTGCCCCTTGTTTGTTTGGTTTTAATCATTTTCTTTTTTCACAAACAATATGGGCTAGCCACAAACTCGTCCACAGAAGCTCAGGCCATGCTCGATGGCATTGTCTTATATCAAAGGCTGAGCCTCTCGAACATTTTCCCGGAATCAGGTTCCAAAGTTGTGGTTGATGCGGCGTCCAACCCGGCGGCCCAATGCCCGTGGTGCCTCTGGTATAGGATGGGGGCTATCCACCACTTTTCCCGGCAGCTTAATCTTAGATTTTTGCACGTCTTCCGTGAGGGAAATGCGGTCGCAAACGCCCTGGCCATATTGGCGAGTGAGGGATGTGCCAACAAGCTCTTCTCCTCCCGTGTAGAGCTGCTAAGAAGCATCAGAGGCTCGTTGGTTCTGGACAATGTCGGCCTTGATAACATTACGATGTAGTGTTTGTTAGTGTTTTGTGCATAACCCTCCGTGTGTGATGGTATATGATAGGCTCGGCCCATCTCTTTTTGTTGGGGCTAGCCTGAATGGTTGTATTTGCCTTTTCTTTGAATGCAATTCACTGGCATCGCACCACCTTTAAAATTAAAAAAAAAAAATAATCAGTTTCTTTTTTCTTTTTCGTCTTGCCTACATCGGTCACATGTGTGGGTGTTTTTTTACACAACAACATTGACAAGCCAAAATAGATAAAATGTTATAAGTTGCAAAATAGTGGCCCCACACAATCGGATGGCTAACTCTCATGAGGAATTATATGAGATGGGCCTGAGGCTATGTAGCTTTCAAGCTACAAGAATTGTGGTTGTCCAACAAAGTGTGGTTCTTTTAGACTCATGGACTGGCTTTCCAAACCACCCAAGTATGGTTCTCTTGAACTCATGGACCGTCTTTTCAGACCTCCAAGTGTGTTTCTTTTAGATTCAGACTGGATCTCCAAACTGACTTGTACAAAAGTGATGCAGCGTCGGCTGCAGACTTATTCGTAACATAGTTGGACCGAAAGAAGTTCGATCGAAAGTGGACATAATCCTCCTTATCCAAACCTAGTCCTATGTAGAGTATAACGTAACTGGCCCTAAACACGTCTAGATCGAAGAAATTCAATAGGGAGAAATTGTATTTTAAAGTGCGAACCATAAATCAATGATACCTTTTGATCCAGGTTTTATTACGGGATGCACAACTTATAAATTGTGACTGAAATAAGCTATCTATGGTCAACTGATCCCTACAAGCAGGTCATGTCATTCAATGCATGGACCTTATGGATGGGACCCATCATATCAACGGTTAACTTTGGATCAATCGATCATGGCGCCACTTCCACAATCGGAAGCCTAAGTCCTAAAAACTCCTGCAAATCATTTTGTGAATTCTGTCAAGTCATGTCAAGAGTGCATAACATGTTCTAACCTCAGATATGTGGTGGACCCCACTTTTTTATTTCAAGTGTGAAAGTGCACAATGTCAGTTCCGTAATTAAAAGTGTCAATGAGGAGAGCTTTCAAATAATGATCGGTTTGTCATATACTACGGCCCAAACTATCTTACACGCGGTAAGGTCAAAAACAAAGGGGATAAAGAAGAAAGAGGAAACAAACGATCACAACCTCCCCTTCAAGACAGTCACATGGTGACTTGGTCCCTCTAAAGCTGAGGAGTTAGGCTGAGTCGCCCATATGGAGCTAGGATCCAAAAAAAAACGTCCAAGGGATCTTTTCTTTTCGAAAGCGGATTTCATGTGACCTGGTGACGCACAGAATTGTGTTAAGGTCGATCACCATCTTCCTCAAGAGGATAATTACTCGAATCCATGGAGCTTCTCTGGACTCCTCACAGAGACTTCTGAAATCCATCCGGAAAATTAATGAAAATATAAATAAATTCTAAAAAATCATAAATGGATGGTTGATTGAAATAAATGAGCACACAACCCTTTAAATAGGGATACTAAACATTGGAATAATTTTCGGAATTAAACTACAACTAAAATCCTAAAAAGCGTAACTTACTATAAATGGTAAACTTAGTATTTATAGATATTTATAGATGGTGGTCATTTCTACTAGACATCACGGTTTTCGGCCAAAATTAATAAGCATCGTACTTGGCTTAACCATGCAATTCTCCTAACTTTTCTAAGCATTTTTCATGTTGGACGCAACTTCTAAAACTTAAAGTAGGAAGAGTTATAATTTAAACTAAAACTTACTATAAATAGTAAAAATGAGAATAAAATCAAAATTTGACAGTCGATATGGTGAAATCTCGCAAATTCGGCGTGTGCAACCCAGCGCAGGGGGTTGGGTGGCTAAAGTAGCTCGTCCTACCCAAAATCATACATGGCACGTTGGATAACTCATCCCGGTTTGCGAGATACACCTGTTTTTTTGTGTTAATAGTAGATCACTTCTGCCTCTCATCGGGCCTTTTCTGGTCCATCTTGACCATGAAATAGTCCGTGACCCTCTCTACATCACTCCGGCACATAGATATACTTGTGCAGAGCTGTGTTGCGCTGAAAGAGATGTAAGTGAAAAATCCACTCTGCCCTTCAGTTTCAAAGGACCAAAATATATATAGGATAGGATTCTAAAAATTAGACAGATCCAAAACTAAGGTGGGCCCCACCAACGAGATAGTGGGAACAGAAATGTCCACTATTGAAACCTTCCTACAGCTAACCATGATGTTCATTTGCCATCCATGTTGTTCATAAGATTATTACCACTAAGATAAACTATAGGAACAAATATCACCATGATACAAAACTTCTGTCACCCATGGGACCACATGAGTTTTGGATTTGTCATGATATTTCTATGGGTCCCACAGGCAATCCACTCCCTTTTCAAAGATGGTCCACTCTCAGTTGGGAAAAAATTCAGAGTATCGATGACAAGGATATTCTGAAAATTATTTGAAACCGATAAAAAAAAAAAAAAAAGTACACTTGAGAAAATGTGATAAGGCATCTTTCATGCAAGAGGCATATTAGCGTATGTGAATTTAGACCCCTTTCTGATGGGGAGTGTCCTAAAAATTTCACGTACCAAACAGTGATAACGGTGTGATATTTTTGTTTAATCTTGACAGTTAACACGGTAACTATTGTGTTTTTAAAATAAAAATAAATTTCAGAAATAAAAGCTTTTTTTAGAAAGTAAATAAATATATTAATTATTTAAACTTTTCATAAATAGTGTGTATAGACAGTCGATAAGAGAAGGGGTTTTTGCTTATGCAACCAGGGTTCAAATCTCCTCGCACTGTCCGCGAACGCAGCGTGGACTGTAGGGCTGCTTGGGTGCTTTTTGACACTTTATTAGGAGCACTTAGCACTTCTCGTGTGCGCATTGTCGCAAGGAGCTAAAAGAGCCTTAGTCTTTTTGGCACACAGTTCAAACTTTTTGGGCCATAGTACCTTGATGTTTTATTACTTTTTTTTTTTTGTTGATTGAGAGTAATCATGACATTGTACATGTGACACTTGTGTCATGTGTCGCTTATATGGATACTGTTTTTCCTGTTGGATAACTGCTTCTGTCTGAATGGGTACAGAAACAACTGTCATATGATAAAGAGTCATGTCCTTTCATGGAAGGCAATTATTTACTGTGAATGTGTATTGATTTCTTGAAGATGAACTTTAGCACCTCTTCAGGAAAAAATCCATAACCTTTCAATTGATATAAATCTTAGATACTATAATCAAAAAGTAGAAACTCTTATCCTTAAGATTATATCATCCTTCTATGCAATTACCCTCGATCTGATATCTTGCTATTTTTTTTCTGAACGTCTTAAGGTATATCGATGTCAAAACTAGAGATCTTTTCAACACTTAAATGTGCAAAATTTCGTGTTGAAAATCGGATTGAGAGTTCATTGTATCCTGAAGAGAATTTGCAGATTTCCTTTGTTTGCACTTGCTGGAACTTCCAGAAAAGGGGCAACAAATCTGTCTTGAGAAATTGACTATTCAAGTCGAACCTTGAACCCGATAGATCTGATCATTTCGTTATCATTTTCTTCTATTATCTATTGTGTCTTAGATTTCTAACATTCAAGACAGATTAATTTTATCTTTTCACAATGGAGACAATTCATTCTATTCAAGTTATGAATCAAGACTTTATACGACTGTATCGTTTCGAAGGTCAATTCTTCTCAAGATGGCAACAGAAGATGTTTTTCTTTCTAACTACTCTCAAGTTATCATACATTATAGATAATGATCTGTCTTCTCTGCTAGAGCCAAAAGAAGACGACTCAGATCAAGTGAAGGCAAAACGGAAGAAATGAAGGAGGACGATTTTCTATGCAAAGGTCATATCCGAAACGCCTTCTCTAATTATATCTATAATTTGTACCATAAAATATCCTCTACTAAAGATCCGTGGACGAAATTAGATCAAAAATATAAAACTGAAGAGATCAGTACTCAGAAATTTCTGATCAACAATTATGATCACTTCAAGTTTAAAAATGATCAACCAATTCTCTCCCAAGTAACCGAACTACAGAACTTGGTTAATGAATTGAAGATTGGTGGTATAGATCTTCCTAAAGAATTCCTGGTCGGTTTAGTAATTGTAAAATTACTCTCATCATAATTTGATTATAAAAAGAAACTGAAACATGATGAGATGAAGTACACTCTCTTGAAGGGCTTCAATGACATATTCGTATAGAAGAAGAGTTCAGAAACCAAGACAAGAAAGAAAATGCTTCGGAAAATCATTCCAAAGTAAATATAGTAGAAGATAACAATCCAAAACTTCAGAACTCCAAATCTATTCCCCAAAGAAAGATACAGAGTTCAAGAAAAATGGAAAGAAAAATGGCAAGTGTTACTTCTACAATAAGCTAGGACACTACATAAAGGAATATCGACACAAAAAGAAGCAACTGAAAGTTCAGGCTAACATGGCAGAAGAGTAACTTATAGCAATGGTTACTGAAGCTAACACAGTAATATCCGATGGTGGATTGTGGCTAGATACTGGTGTAACTATTCACATATCGAAGGACTGAAACATCTTTAAAAACCTGTGAGGCTATTTCAAATGGACAAGAAGTGAAAATGGGTAATAATATTCGAGCGAATGTTGTTGGGAAAGGAACAGTGGAGCTTCAGTTTACATCAAGCAAAAGACTAACACTAACAAATGTATTCCATGTACCTGACATGTAACGACCTGAAAATTTCCGTACATTGGGCCGAGTACCACCTCGACCAGAAATCACATAGGATTAAATCCTTTAGAAATTTAACAAAGTTAACTAAGTACTAAACTCGGTAAATCATGAAATCCGTTGGGATCGCTTTAAATACGATCTGCAAGACCCAAAACTTGCAGAATTGGTGACTCTAGGTTACCCTAAAGTCTAGAGCCAAACTCATTACCCGTCTGCTCTCGGGACTGAAACGAAACTTCGTATGAGGTCTAAATCGCACATCGGGAGTCCGATTAACACGAAGCTAAGGAACCAGGACCGCCCCACTGGGCTTGACAATCATCTCAAAAATCAGATGATTCCGATGTCCCACGGCCATTATTTTCACTCCGGAGCGAGGGAGTGTGAAAAACACTATTTCCATCCAAGATAAAATATCTGGAATAGTGATCTGGCACCTTTCGGTTGCGCGTCAGTATTAAGCAACCTGACCGTCGGAATCAGACCAAATTACACCCTCGGATTAAGAAAAATTTCAGGAACATTTACATGTACTCAGAAATTCCGATCGTGGCCCACGGACCGTTGAACTGAAAGTGGTCCGCCACGTGCGATCTGGGAATCCGATCGAGCCGAAAACGTAATCCCACGTGGATCCGCAGTGGGTGAGCTTAAGTCTGACGTTTGGCTCAAAGAGGGCCACCAGAACACCCCTTTTGAGCTTGGAAATTGGCGAAATGCCTATGTAAGCAGTTGCCCTTGAACCTGAGTCTATTTTGGGAAGGTTTGTGGCTATAAAAGGGGCTTAGAACAGCCCCTCTCACAGCCATACGAATTTGGGTTAAAACCCTAAGAGAGAAAGAGAGAAAAGAGAGAGAACTTGTGGAGATCGAAGCCGATCTTCCTCCTGCTGCTTCCACCTCTCCCACGGCCTACACCGCGCTATTCCAAGAGGTTTCCCGGCGGTTTCCACCCCATTTGAAGGTAAGAAACCCTAACCCTAGGTCTGATTTGAGCCTAATTAGTGATAGGTTAGGAAAGACTAATCGAATGCGATCTTTAGGCTAAGAAACTCCCGTATACGGAAGCACCAACCTTCTTGCTGATTCGTTGGAATTCCAAGGGCTGAGGTGAGGACTTTAAGCGTATAAGTTACGGTTTTCAACGCTTTCAATGTCAGAATGATAGATTCATGATCTGCATGCAAATGCACATGTACAAAGTGCTTTCCGTTTCCTGTTTCGATTAGCGATAAAGATTATGGAATTTTACATACTCTTGATATACGTAGAAATACCGTATACGTATTTTTGTTGAGAAAATGTTTGACATGTTTATTTAATGTTTGATATATCATGTGTGGATAAAATACTAGTTCGGCGAAAGAGATCGCAAAAATATGTTCATGTGTAAATGCCATGTATGTCGAAATTGCGTATTCTAGAAATCCCGCATGCGTGCGGATTTTGGATATGTAATTGTAATGATTATTTGTTGTATGAATACGATATACGCGGGAAAAATACTCCCGGGGCTTAGGGACAGCCCAATCACGAACTTGCCTAACATACGTCATGTATGTTGGAAATGTGTATTCTAAGTGTTTGTGTATGTGCATGTAGGTGTACATGTGCATGTACTAGTGCCTTAGATAGGCGCTGATATGGCTTCTCCAACTCCCTTAGAGACATGTAGGATCCCCTCCATGCGGTGGTTCACCGCAACCACTTAATTGCAGTGCACACACAATTCTATCCCTATGGGGATAGTGCTGTAGTACATGCATTACAATATGCTTTATAACATGCTTCTCAACATGCCTTGTAACATGCTTACTCCATGTCTTACTTTATGCTTTATAACATGCCGACTAACATGCTTGTATTGCTTGTTTACCATGCTTTACTTCACATGCTAGCGATGAAAACTGTTTGAGTTTGGGACTATGTTTATAGTCCAAACACTCGGTACCAGACTTGTGATTGTGGCTGAGATTCATGTCGCCACAAAGGACGGGTCCGGCGAACCCGAGTCGTACTTCGGTTGGCGATAGTGGTTGGCCACGCGGAGTGCTTTTGCGCTCCATATCGCTCAACTTGTGGTGCGCTCGAGCTAGTCAGGCTCGCCACTTGAACCGAAGTGTAGTTGTGTGTTCACCTTGTTTGGTCGCTACTGCTTGAACCTAGGGTACCAAACTTACCAGTGGTGATTCCTGTTTAACCATGGTACCTAGATCCGCTAAGACGCATGAGCCGGGCATGGTGGTATGGGACACCGTGGTCGAGCTGTCGGCCTATGCTGGGGCCATGTGCCTCCCCGTAGTGACCATTGCGCAACTATCTCGTGAGCCGAATACGGTGGTATGGGACACTGTATTCGAGCTGTCGATACTTCGGCGAGAGCCGAGTACGGTGAGATCTGTGCTCGTGCTGACGGGCGACGAGTCCTCCGTGGTATCATCGAGTGTACTTTAAGTATCTGTGATTGGCCACGAGCCTTTCACAGTAACTAGAGTGTGAGTTGAGCCGAGTACGGTGAGACCTGTACTTGAGCTGACGGCTAGTGATTGAGCCGAGTACGGTGAGACCTGTACTCGAGCTGACGGCCAGCAATTGAGCCGCATACGGTGAGATCTGTATCCGCGCTGACGGGTGACGAACCTGTTGTGATGCCATCACTAAGCTTCTCAAACCATAACATCGTATGAGAATAACTAGGATTGACGACCCTAGAATGGATCATGTTGGGAATGATACAAGGGAGGTACCTTAGTTTCCCAATACTGCTGATTGAAATGGACTAATAATAACTTGGCAATCACGAGCATCATCGCACCGCATGTGCTTTGTAGATGTGGCGCACTGAGGGAGTTAAGCATTCGCGAACGTAAGATGATGTCGCTTGAGGGTGGTTTGGCAAGGGCATACAGCATCATGTCATATCATTTTTGCATTTAACAAGAGTAGTTAGAAATGCTTGATTTGTACTGCTTTATCATTACTGCTTGGTTGATTTGATAACATGTTAACTTATGCATTATTGTTCCACTGAGTTAGCTACTCACTCCCACGATACGGGACGGTGTTGTACACACCAACCAGACTCTGTTGCAGGATTAGAGGGCGCCTTGGTTCAGGAGCCAGAGCCCGACGTTGATGAGGACCAGGAGGAGTTCTCTTTCATGCAGTATTCTGACGGCTACGCCTAGGCCGGCTGCATCGCGGGACTTTTGGGGCCTCTTTTGAGGATGTATTTTGGGTTTTTAATTTACAAACTTTACATGTATATTGGTGCTCAGCTAGTGCTCATACCCTGAAGTTCAGAAAATTTTGTTACTTTACATACTTGTATATAAAATTTCAGTCTTCCGCTGTTTTTAAATGCAATTGAACTGGGTATGAATTACTGTTTTGGTTTAATCTCATTCATGTTTATTGCGCTAACTCAGACAACATTTAACCGACATTGTGTATGTTGCATAAGTGATGCGTTGGAACTCGGGAGTTGAGTTCATACTCGACCCCCGAATTTCAGGGCGTTACAAGTTGGTATCAGAGCATGATTTTGATTAAAACCGGACCTGAGTTATGTCCCCACTACGTACGCTGACGCATTATACTTAGGAGGGTGCGCAAACGTTAGAAACAGTCCTAGGGTCTCCCGATTTCACCGTTCGGTGAAATTCGTTGAAAATAGACGCGTTGATCGAGTTTGTACTCGATCCTGACCGCACACGTGGACTCCAAATCACCCCTTGACCGTCTATTGACGTGTCATGGTCACACTTCCACCAAAAAGAATCCTTAAAAATCGGAAAAATCAGATTGATTCTGAAATTTCCGAAAACTGCCCGTTTGGGAGCCGAACGGAGTTCGTGGGCCCCCCACGTCAGCCCATTAGGATTTCGACCAAGCCAGGGTGCATTCAGCACCCTGGGCACGTGCCAAAGTGGGCCAGGCCGCGGCAGCGCGGCTCCGGCCAAGTCCGGCCGCGGCGCCGCCGCGGGTCGGGCGGCGCGCCGCCGCCGGTCGGTTTTCCGGTGACGGTTCAAGTGTGGGCTCGGTCGGTTTGACCCCCCCTACCCCATGGCACGTCCCATTTGTGGTTTTGGTTAGAATAAATAGGGTTGGAAGCACCCCCTTTCCATTCCACCCCTCTTTTCAAGCACTCCACCCATTTTCGATTTTCTCCAAAAACCCATCCCTACAACCTCCAAATCTTCCATTTTTCTTCCATATCTCACCCATCCCAACCTCCCACGACAGCCCTAGCTTCCCCTTTCCCCATTTTCTCAAGTTGGAGCTCTCATATCCCTCTTTGGAGCTCAAAATCGGGTAAGATTCAAACCCATCCCACTTCCTTCTTGTTTCTTCTTCTTCTTCATTTTCTACCTCTTGGGCTCCTCCCACACCCATTGCATTGATTATTTGTGGTGGAGCAAGGAGATCAGCCCTTAAACCCCATTTTGGGCAAATTTCCATGGCCCTCCTTGGTGTGGTGGCCACCATTTTCTCTCTTTCCTCCATCCTATCTTTCATGGGAAAGAGGAAAACCGCGGCTGATGATGCCGGCCCAAGTAGGCCAGCCCATTCTCAAAGAAGATCCGACGTCGGGGCCGGCCCAAGCACCGTGCGGGAATTTAGGTCAAAGCGAGACTTGGATCCCGACCATCCCGTCAGAAATGCTTACCCGATTGGCGTGGAGTATGGGCGCTTTGCGGGCCGCAAAGTTGTGTTTGAAGCCCATGTAGATGAAAGGATGTTCGGGCTACACCCACTGATGGACCACCTGGTGGACATCGGTTGGAATTCGATATTTGATGGCCAGTCGCCTGCATGTGATAACACGGTCCGCGCCTTCTATGCTCACATCGTGGACGCATCTGTTGAGCCTCTTCAGTTTACTGTTTCTGTGAGGGGCATTAGACGCACGATTACAGTGGATGAAGTGGCTCGGATCACCAAGCTGCCGCGTGGTCAGGTACACCCCAGTGGTAGCTTTTCCAGAAGTGCGCGGGAAAGGGATCGCCGCGCGCGATATCTCTGTGGTCGCCGGGTTGCTTGGAGGAGAGGAAACAGCATTGCGTCGACAAAAATGGCGGAAGACTACCGGTTACTCCATCATATTTTCACCTACAACGTGTACCCACGAATGGGTAACCGCACGGAATGTACTCGGGTGATGGTAGACTTCTTGTACAAGATGGGACATGGAGACGATATATGCCTACCTACGTTCATCCTATCTCAGATAGTGCATGCCGTTCGTTCTACGAGGCACGATCTTTCGCTTCCATTTGGCCGTCTGATCTGCAGGATGGCTCGTGATGTAGGCTACAGGCTGAACATGGAGGATCTTGCACCGGTCCGAATCATAAGTGAAGCGACACTCAGGAATATGAAGATCGGCCCTCAACAGCGGCAAGCCCGACTCGACGACTCTGGTGATGAGTCGGATAGTGCCGGCGAGGAGAGTGATGAGGAGGGCGATGATGATATACAGGAAGAAGAACCTGAGGCTCAGGACACCGAGGAGAGTTCACCTCCTGTGGCTCAGGAGCCTGGTATTGATCGGGATGCTTTCGACGCGCGATTTGCCCGTCTTGAGGAAGGGCAAGCCGCCCTGCAGCAAGAAATTGGTCAAGTTCGAGCCAAGCTTGAAGAGACTGACGCTTATATAAAGAGAAGCTTCAAGAAGATGTCCCGTACGTTGAAGGCCATCCTGTGCTGTGCGCAGGATAAGAATGCTCCTCCTCCACCGCCTACTTCGGATGCTTAGTCATCCATGTGTTGTGTGTTGTTGCTTATGTTGGTTACCGCGATAGGCGGTTTATGTTTTATGTTGTTGATGTAGTAGGTAGTAGCATGCTTTGTATGTTTTTATGTAACGAATGTAATGGCTATCATGTGATGTTCTGTCGTGATTCATGTAACTCTGTGTCCATGTATTATGACAATTTTGAGTAAATGAAAAGCATGTAGCCTCTTTGTATTGATGATGTGTGGAATGCGTAAGTGCCTCATGATGTGTTTTGTGCTATATCTCACGAATGATCTACCCTATGTTGTATAGGGCATGCCGCGGCAGTATACGCGGAGCACGGCACATCTACGTTTGACCGGCTCTATGGACCAGACTCCTTCTGGTAGTGGCGGTCCTACTGACCGTGGATTGGGATCTGATCAGCCTTCTGCTGGTCCTAGTGGTGGACAGCCACCTTACACACCCCCGGTCAGAGAGCAGTACCGGCCGTCATCTGCTGCACATCATGATTCCCAGGCTGCTCCACAGCCTGATAGATTTGAGCAGCTGATGATGATGATGCATCAGCAGCAGATGCAGCAGCAGCAGCAGATGCAGCAGCAGCAGCAGCAGATGCAGCAGCAGCATGAGCAGATACAGCAGCAGCAGCAGATGCAGCAGCAGATACAGCAGCAGCAGCATCAGGATCTGATGGCCACTATTGCTGAGGCCTTGTCCCACGGAGGTGGTGCGGCTCCACCTACTACGTCTGCGCATCCTGAGGAGTATTCTGAGCCTCCTGCGCGATGTGAGGATGCGCCTCTGCCTGCACCCGTTGCACCTCCTACTGGAGATATCGGTACGCGAGGGCTACTCGAGCGATTTCAGCGCTTGAGGCCTCCTTCATTTGCGGGTTCTCACAGACCCGAGGAGGCAGAGTTCTGGTTGGACCGCATCTCCAAGATGCTACGGATGTTACATTGCTCTGAGGCAGAGCAGGTTGAGCTGGCTACCTTTATGTTTGAGAGGGAGGCCAGTTTATGGTGGGACAGTGTGCTGCGCACGGTCGCAGTGGACTTCGTGTGGACTTGGGAGGCTTTCGAGTCTCGGTTCCACGAGAAGTATTACCCGCAGACATATCGACATGAGCGGGAGGACGAGTTTTTGCGCCTCAGGCAGGGAGGCATGACGGTGACGGAGTATGAGCACCGATTTACCGAGTTGGGCCGCTTTGTCCCGACCATCCTCGTCAATGAGCAGATGAGGATGCGACGATTTACTGGAGGCTTGCGACCTGACATACGGTCGAAGCTTTGCTGCCACACTATCCCTACTTATGCAGCGCTGGTCCACATGTCTATGACGGCCGAGCAGGATGTGGACCGTCTGGCTCGATCACGCGGTACTATGGTTGCGAGACCGCGCCAGGATACACAGAGCAGGCCTATTTTAGGCAAGAGGCCTCGAGCCGATTCTCCCCCCAGGGCTGCAGCGCCAGTGCTTCCCATGAGACGCCCGTTGGTGACCTGCACGTTTTGCGGGAAACCAGGACATCCTGCCGAGAGCTGCTTCTCGCGCATGCGGGCTAGCGGATTTGCGCCACCGCAGAGATTGGGTCGCTCTTATCCCCAGACCATTTCAGCTCCGCCGCTACAGACCGCTCCTGCACATCCTTCATTCCGACCTCCTGTGCCGTTCTTCAGACCGCCACAGCGACCCCAGGCTCCTCAGCCGAATCGCCAGCAGCAGGCCCGTGTGCATACCCTTGTTGCTGAGGCACCTGAGACGTCGATATCGGCACCGACGGCCTTCGAGGGCACGGCTCATATCCATGGTACTCCCGTTTCTCTACTGGTGGACACTGGGTCCACTATCTCTATCATTTCATGTGGGGCGGTGAAACGCCTATCTTTGCATTCTGTTCCCACTAAGGGAACGAGACTCACTACGGCCACCGGGACCTTCTCGGATGTCACGCGTTTATGCGAGAGTTGCGCGATAGATTTGGGTAGCAGCACGGAGCACGTCGACCTTATTGTTGCTCCGCTATGGCACTACGATGTTATACTTGGCATGGATTGGCTCGCCAAGATGAGGGCGGAGATAGATTGCGATGCTCGGATCGTGACCGCCTATGGACCTGACGGCACAGCGTTCACGTTCTCTGTACAGGTCAGTTGGCCCTGTCGAGTTGATTGTTATGCTGCATTACTTGTGCCGATTGATGGTCCGACACTGGAGGGTACGCCAGTGGTTAGGGAGTTTGTTGGAGTCTTTAAGACTATCCCTGGTTTACCTCCTCGGCGCGAGATTGACTTTACGATTGACCTTACGCCTGGTGCGATGCCCATCTCGTTGCCGACCTATCGTATGCCTCCATGCGAGATGGAGGAACTGCGGAAACAGATTGACGAACTTGTAGAGAAAGGCTTTATTCGACCTAGTGTGTCTCCTTGGGGAGCACCTGTGTTGTTCGTGAAGAAGAAGGACGGGTCGCTACGGTTGTGTATTGATTACCGTAGGTTGAACCAGGTCACGGTGAAGAACAAGTATCCTTTGCCCAGGATAGATGATCTGTTTGATCAGTTGAGGGGGGCGAAGTATTTCTCGAAGATTGACCTTCAGTCAGGGTACCATCAGTTGCGCGTGAGAGAGGAAGATATACAGAAGACAGCCTTCAGGACGTGCTTCGGGCACTATGAGTTTTTGGTGATGTCGTTCGGTCTGACGAACGCACCAGCCGTGTTCATGGATCTGATGAACCGGGTATTTCGGCCCTTCCTTTACCGATTCGTCATCGTTTTTATCGATGATATTTTGATATACTCCACGAGTCGGGAGGAGCACGAGGAGCACCTGCGAGCAGTGTTGGGTACGTTAGAGAGGAACCAGTTGTTTGCGCAATACAAGAAGTGCGACTTCTGGCAGGAGGAAGTCAAGTTCCTGGGACATGTGGTGTCCAAGGATGGGATAGCAGTGGACCTTGCTAAGGTAGCCGCGGTTCAGGATTGGCAGCAGCCTGAGTCGGTTACTGAGGTGAGGAGTTTCCTTGGTCTGGCTGGGTATTACAGACGTTTCATTCGGGATTTCTCGAAGATCGCCAGGCCATTGTCGCAGTTGACTAGGAAGGACCTGAAGTTCGCCTGGAATGAGAAGGCGGAGGCAGCTTTTAAGGAGCTGAAGGACAAGTTGACGTCCGCCCCTGTGCTAGTATTGCCAGAGCAAGGGGTGAAGTACACGGTATATACTGACGCGTCTCGCGTTGGTTTGGGTTGTGTGCTGATGCAGAAGGATAGGGTGATTTCGTATGCCTCGAGACAATTAAGGAAGCACGAGGAGAATTACCCTACACATGACCTGGAGTTGGCAGCAGTCATCTTTGCATTGAAGCTCTGGAGACATTACCTCTATGGAGAGGAGTTCGAGCTTTTCTGCGACCACAAGAGCCTTAAGTATATATTCACGCAGCGAGACTTGAATATGAGACAGCGCCGATGGATGGAGACCTTGAAGGACTTCAAGTTCGAGGTTTCCTACCATCCTGGCAAGGCGAACCTTGTGGCAGACGCGTTGAGCCGCAAGAAGATGATTGCATTTGCGGCACCGCTGATGATAGCCGAGTGGGACATGATGGAGTTTGTGCGCGACTTCGAGCAGAGACTCACTGTCGAGGAGCCTTTTGAGTGTGTTGCGCACGTTCGGGCGCGGCCACTTATTGACGACAGGATTGTTGAGGCCCAAAGGGGCGATATACGGCTGTCTGAGCTTCGAGAGCAGGCTAGCGACGCCGTGGATTCCGAGTGGAGAGTTGGTTCTGATGGGGGTTTACGATTCCGTGGCCGCCTATGTGTTCCTGATGTGGCTGACTTGAGACGCGAGCTTCTCGAGTCTGCCCATAACTCGAAGCTTGCGATGCATCCTGGTAGCACGAAGATGTACCAGGACATGAGACGGACTTACTGGTGGGACAACATGAAGGCCCACATCGCTGAGTATGTATCTCGGTGTCTGACGTGCCAGCAGGTCAAGGCAGAACATCGCCGACCTCCTGGACTGCTTCAGCCCATGCCTATAGCGGAGTGGAAGTGGGACTTCATCTCCATGGACTTCATATCTGGGCTGCCGAGGACGAGGAAGGGACATGATTCTATTGGGTGATTGTGGACCGGTTGACCAAATCAGCCCATTTTCTCCCTATCAGAGTTACGAACTCTGCAGACGAGCTGGCTAGACTGTACATCAGAGAGATCGTTCGTCTGCATGGAGTTCCCTTAGAGATCGTGTCGGACAGAGACACGCGATTCACATCCATCTTCTGGACTCGTATCCAGGAGGCGATGGGTGTGAAGTTGAAGTTCAGTACAGCGTTTCATCCTCAGACTGATGGGCAGACAGAGCGGGTGAATCAGATTTTGGAGGATATGTTGCGAGCGTGTGTGTTGGACTTCAAGGACAGCTGGGATGACTGTCTTCCGTACGCAGAGTTCGCCTACAATAACAGCTTCCAGGCGACTATTGGTATGGCGCCTTATGAGGCTTTATATGGTCGACCTTGTAGGGCACCGCACTGCTGGGCAGAGGTTGGCGAGCGCAGCCTGATTGGCCCAGAGTTGGTCCAGACGACTACAGAGAAGATTGATATCATCAGGCGTCGATTACGCACAGCGCAGAGCAGACAGAAGAGTTACGCCGATACGAGGCGGCGACCGCTGGAGTTCGATGTCGGGGATCATGTCTTCCTTCGAGTTTCCCCTATGAAGGGAGTCCTTCGGTTCGGGAAGAAGGGGAAGCTCACACCGAGATTTATCGGTCCATTTCAGATACTGGATCGAGTGGGTGATGTGGCGTATCGTCTCGCCTTGCCTACGCCGCTTGCTTCTGTACACAACGTATTTCATGTCTCTATGCTGAAGAAGTACGTTCCTGATCCTACGCATATCATCAGATGGGAGCAGGTACAGTTGAGCGAGGATGCTACGTACGAGCTGCGCCCGACGCGTATCCTTGATAGGAAGGAGCAGGTACTACGTAGCAAGGTCATCCCACTGGTGAAGGTGCTGTGGACACATCATTCCGAGGAGGAGGCTACCTGGGAGACTGAGGCCGAGGTCAGAAAGAACTACCCTCAGATTCTCGAGGACTACGAAAAGGTATAAATTTCGAGGACGAAATTTTTTGTTTAAGGGGGGTAGATTGTAACGACCTGAAAATTTCCGTACATTGGGCCGAGTACCACCTCGACCAGAAATCACATAGGATTAAATCCTTTAGAAATTTAACAAAGTTAACTAAGTACTAAACTCGGTAAATCATGAAATCCGTTGGGATCGCTTTAAATACGATCTGCAAGACCCAAAACTTGCAGAATTGGTGACTCTAGGTTACCCTAAAGTCTAGAGCCAAACTCATTACCCGTCTGCTCTCGGGACTGAAACGAAACTTCGTATGAGGTCTAGATCGCACATCGGGAGTCCGATTAACACGAAGCTAAGGAACCAGGACCGCCCCACTGGGCTTGACAATCATCTCAAAAATCAGATGATTCCGATGTCCCACGGCCATTATTTTCACTCCGGAGCGAGGGAGTGTGAAAAACACTATTTCCATCCAAGATAAAATATCTGGAATAGTGATCTGGCACCTTTCGGTTGCGCGTCAGTATTAAGCAACCTGACCGTCGGAATCAGACCAAATTACACCCTCGGATTAAGAAAAATTTCAGGAACATTTACATGTACTCAGAAATTCCGATCGTGGCCCACGGACCGTTGAACTGAAAGTGGTCCGCCACGTGCGATCTGGGAATCCGATCGAGCCGAAAACGTAATCCCACGTGGATCCGCAGTGGGTGAGCTTAAGTCTGACGTTTGGCTCAAAGAGGGCCACCAGAACACCCCTTTTGAGCTTGGAAATTGGCGAAATGCCTATGTAAGCAGTTGCCCTTGAACCTGAGTCTATTTTGGGAAGGTTTGTGGCTATAAAAGGGGCTTAGAACAGCCCCTCTCACAGCCATACGAATTTGGGTTAAAACCCTAAGAGAGAAAGAGAGAAAAGAGAGAGAACTTGTGGAGATCGAAGCCGATCTTCCTCCTGCTGCTTCCACCTCTCCCACGGCCTACACCGCGCTATTCCAAGAGGTTTCCCGGCGGTTTCCACCCCATTTGAAGGTAAGAAACCCTAACCCTAGGTCTGATTTGAGCCTAATTAGTGATAGGTTAGGGAAAGACTAATCGAATGCGATCTTTAGGCTAAGAAACTCCCGTATACGGAAGCACCAACCTTCTTGCTGATTCGTTGGAATTCCAAGGGCTGAGGTGAGGACTTTAAGCGTATAAGTTACGGTTTTCAACGCTTTCAATGTCAGATAATGATAGATTCATGATCTGCATGCAAATGCACATGTACAAAGTGCTTTCCGTTTCCTGTTTCGATTAGCGATAAAGATTATGGAATTTTACATACTCTTGATATACGTAGAAATACCGTATACGTATTTTTGTTGAGAAAATGTTTGACATGTTTATTTAATGTTTGATTATATCATGTGTGGATAAAATACTAGTTTGGCGAAAGAGATCGCAAAAATATATGTTCATGTGTAAATGCCATGTATGTCGAAATTGCGTATTCTAGAAATCCCGCATGCGTGCGGATTTTGGATATGTAATTGTAATGATTATTTGTTGTATGAATACGATATACGCGGGAAAAATACTCCCGGGGCTTAGGGACAGCCCAATCACGAACTTGCCTAACATACGTCATGTATGTTGGAAATGTGTATTCTAAGTGTTTGTGTATGTGCATGTAGGTGTACATGTGCATGTACTAGTGCCTTAGATAGGCGCTGATATGGATTCTCCAACTCCCTTAGAGACATGTAGGATCCCCTCCATGCGGTGGTTCACCGCAACCACTTAATTGTAGTGCACACACAATTCTATCCCTATGGGGATAGTGCTGTAGTACATGCATTACAATATGCTTTATAACATGCTTCTCAACATGCCTTGTAACATGCTTACTCATGTCTTACTTTATGCTTTATAACATGCCGACTAACATGCTTGTATTGCTTGTTTACCATGCTTTACTTCACATGCTAGCGATGAAAACTGTTTGAGTTTGGGACTATGTTTATAGTCCAAACACTCGGTACCAGACTTGTGATTGTGGCTGAGATTCATGTCGCCACAAAGGACGGGTCCGGCGAACCCGAGTCGTACTTCGGTTGGCGATAGTGGTTGGCCACGCGGAGTGCTTTTGCGCTCCATATCGCTCAACTTGTGGTGCGCTCGAGCTAGTCAGGCTCGCCACTTGAACCGAAGTGTAGTTGTGTGTTCACCTTGTTTGGTCGCTACTGCTTGAACCTAGGGTACCAAACTTACCAGTGGTGATTCCTGTTTAACCATGGTACCTAGATCCGCTAAGACGCATGAGCCGGGCATGGTGGTATGGGACACCGTGGTCGAGCTGTCGGCCTATGCTGGGGCCATGTGCCTCCCCGTAGTGACCATTGCGCAACTATCTCGTGAGCCGAATACGGTGGTATGGGACACTGTATTCGAGCTGTCGATACTTCGGCGAGAGCCGAGTACGGTGAGATCTGTGCTCGTGCTGACGGGCGACGAGTCCTCCGTGGTATCATCGAGTGTACTTTAAGTATCTGTGATTGGCCACGAGCCTTTCACAGTAACTAGAGTGTGAGTTGAGCCGAGTACGGTGAGACCTGTACTTGAGCTGACGGCTAGTGATTGAGCCGAGTACGGTGAGACCTGTACTCGAGCTGACGGCCAGCAATTGAGCCGCATACGGTGAGATCTGTATCCGCGCTGACGGGTGACGAACCTGTTGTGATGCCATCACTAAGCTTCTCAAACCATAACATCGTATGAGAATAACTAGGACTGACGACCCTAGAATGGATCATGTTGGGAATGATACAAGGGAGGTACCTTAGTTTCCCAATACTGCTGATTGAAATGGACTAATAATAACTTGGCAATCACGAGCATCATCGCACCGCATGTGCTTTGTAGATGTGGCGCACTGAGGGAGTTAAGCATTCGCGAACGTAAGATGATGTCGCTTGAGGGTGGTTTGGCAAGGGCATACAGCATCATGTCATATCATTTTTGCATTTAACAAGAGTAGTTAGAAATGCTTGATTTGTACTGCTTTATCATTACTGCTTGGTTGATTTGATAACATGTTAACTTATGCATTATTGTTCCACTGAGTTAGCTACTCACTCCCACGATACGGGACGGTGTTGTACACACCAACCAGACTCTGTTGCAGGATTAGAGGGCGCCTTGGTTCAGGAGCCAGAGCCCGACGTTGATGAGGACCAGGAGGAGTTCTCTTTCATGCAGTATTCTGACGGCTACGCCTAGGCCGGCTGCATCGCGGGACTTTTGGGGCCTCTTTTGAGGATGTATTTTGGGTTTTTAATTTACAAACTTTACATGTATATTGGTGCTCAGCTAGTACTCATACCCTGAAGTTCAGAAAATTTTGTTACTTTACATACTTGTATATAAAATTTCAGTCTTCCGCTGTTTTTAAATGCAATTGAACTGGGTATGAATTACTGTTTTGGTTTAATCTCATTCATGTTTATTGCGCTAACTCAGACAACATTTAACCGACATTGTGTATGTTGCATAAGTGATGCGTTGGAACTCGGGAGTTGAGTTCATACTCGACCCCCGAATTTCAGGGCGTTACATGACAGTCTAAAAATCTAGTGTTAGGCGATCTTCTCAATAAGAGAGGATTCAAATAGTGATTGAGTCTGATAATTGGTTATCACCACGAACAGTATATTTGTAGGCAAAGGATATTTATTTAATGCATGATTAAATTGAATATTAATAATAATAATGATGTTCCATTTATAAATCATATCCCGCTATACTTGAAGGGTACAACGATACAAGTTGGAATGCAAATACCATAGAATCTAAATCTACAAGTGGCTGATATTCACTCTTGGATGAGGAGCAATATCATGGGCATCTAAAAAATAAAACGTGTATATCTCACTATACAATGGAAAGTGAATTTATTGCGCTTAGCGCTAAGAAGGTGAATGACTAAGATACCTACTGATGGAAATTCCTTATTGACCAAAACCTACTCCTGCCATATTTATCTTTTGTGATAGTCAGGCTACTCTTTCTCGTGCTATGTGTAAGACTTATAATGGTAAGTCTAGAAATGTAGGTCTAAGGCATAACTTTATTAAAGGATTGCTCAGAGATGGAGTAATCACAGTGGAATATGTTAAATCCATCTTGAACTTAGCATATCCCTTGACAAAAGGTTTATCAAGAGATCAAATAAGGAGAACCACTAAAGGAATGAGACTAAGATCCATAAAGATATTACTTTCACTCTTGATGGCAACCCTACCTATGTTTTGAAATATAAACTAGGTTCAAAGGAACAAACAAGTCAAGTATATGATTGAAACATACACTAGAAAAAAGAAATTTGAGTCTCATTCATAAAGTCTTGTGTTTGGTTTCTGCATATCATAAGAGGCTGGGTACTAACTCTTAATAGATCTATAAGTAGACTTTGCTAAGATGAAGCAGAATCATCTTTAATAGATCTACTTATATGAGTAGAGAAGTGAGACCGCTTTTGAAGAGATTGGGATCGTCTCTAGAATACTCATGAAATAAGGATATACATAAGGCCAAAAATGTGCGAACTTTTAGATCTCCAGTTATATATGAATAGATGTGTGTTATGTGTCCGGTGAGTCATATAAGGTCCTTAGTTCAAGACTAATGGGTCACTAAATACCTGGCATAACTTTGATACATGTACACTAAAGTAAAGGTTCAAATCCAAAAGATACCTTTATTTATGTACCTATTTATACTGATATGTCATTCGTTCTAGCCTCTAATTTTAATTTTGAAATTGTAGAGGATTGTTGTGTCTTTTAAAATAAAAATAAATTTCAAAAATAAAAGTTATTTATAGAAAGTAAATAAATATATTATTTATTAATTTAAACTTTCCATAAATAGTGTGTACAACTAGTCGATAAGAGAAAGGGTCTTTGCTTATTCAACCAGGGTTCAAATCTCCTCGAGGATGCGGCGTAGGCTGTAGGGCTACTTTGGTGCTTTATTAGGCGCACTTAGCATTTCGCGCGTGAGCATTGTCGCAAAGACCTAAAAGAGCCTTAGTCTTTTTGGCACACGGTTCAAATTTTTGAGTCATAGTACCCTGATGTTTTATTACCTTTTTTGTTAATTGAGAGTAATCGTGACATGATTGTACATGTGACACCTGTGCCATGTGTCGCTTATGTGGATACAGTTTTTTCTGTTGAATAACTGCCTTTGTCTGAATGAGTACAGAAATAATTGTCATAGGACAAAGAGTCATGTCCTTTCATGGAAGGCAATTATTTGCTGTGAATGGGTATGGATTTCTTGAAGAGGCACTTTAGCACATCTTCAGGAAGAAATCCATAACCTTTCAATTGATATAAATCCTAAATACTATAATCCAAAAGTAGAAACTCTTATCCTTAAGATTATATCATCCTTTTGTGTAATTACTCTCGATCTAATCTCTTGCTGATTATTTTTTTTACTGAACGTCTTAAGGCATATCAGTGTCAAAACTAGAGATCTGTTCAATACTTAAATGTGCAAATTTTCGTGTTGAAAATCGAATTG
Source organism: Magnolia officinalis (assembly GCA_021015155.1). Lineage (NCBI taxonomy): Eukaryota > Viridiplantae > Streptophyta > Magnoliopsida > Magnoliales > Magnoliaceae > Magnolia > Magnolia officinalis. The sequence continues at coordinate 15,703,136 of JAJHSJ010000002.1, read as the reverse complement.
AGTATTCATTGTATCGTGAAGACAATTTGCAGATTTCCTATATTTGCACTTGCTGGAACTTCCAGAAAACGGGTAGCAAATCTGTCTTGAGAAATTAATTAACTTTTCAAGTCGAGCCTCGAACCCGATAGATCTGATCGTTTCGTTATCATTTTCTTCTATCCTCCATTGTGTCTTAGATATCTAACAGTAACCTCTAGTTAATGTAGAGTTTTTGGTTGAATTTGGGCCGTTGATCTTTATGGCTTAATCGTTCCATTTGTTCGCCAACAACTAGCCAGTTTGGATAGTAAATTCAGTGCCATTACATTGGTTAAGCCAATCCAAAATGCTTCCACGTTTTGGATGGTCCAGATTAAGGAATATATTTGCCACCTGTACAGTGAATTTTGCATGAGCATGGATATCAAACTATGCCAAAGTATCAAATCCCAAGAACACTTGTGGAGAGATCCAAGACTCTCATCATTCATTACCCATTGCCTATGTGCATTAGCCACCTATCAGGCTGATTCAACATAGACTGAGCATGATCTAATCCAACATCTTCTTCAACATCTACATATTGATTATCCTAACCTTTGAATCTTGAATTTGAACATGAATCATTAAAAAGAAATGACTTTAGAATATTCCATGTTCATCTAAATACACTGTCATCAAAAAACAAATTTTCTTCAAATGGCCCCCATAACATATAATCCAAAACATGATTGGCTCACATCACCATCTAGAATTCAATCCATCCGTATTATGACTGCGTTGTAGGGCTATCCTATCAAAACCATCATAGTAACCGCTTTGGAATATTTGATTGAATTAAATAGACTATTAAAAAATCGAGAACCAAAATGAAAATAAAACTTGATAAAGGGACATATTGAATTGAGTCAAGGTGTGACGTGAGTCATTCAACTTGAAATCAAATTTGCTCCCCTTGGACAGCATCCCAAGTGCAACAGGTTTCCAAAGCAATCAACCTCTAGGATACAACAACTATGACTTGATCCCAACGGTGCACTCACTGTACGAGGGCTCGAACCACTTGCAGTTTAACTTGAAAGTGTTGAGTTGACTCAGCAAAAATTCTTAAACCAAAATAGCAGAAAGAGTTTTTAGAATATGAGAATAAAATTGATTTTTCGTACTTCGTGCACGCACACATGCACATGGACACGGACACGGACTCGGCTCAATACGGATCGGCTCGACTCGGCGAGCGCACGCGCGTGTGGTCAATGACATAGATTAAAGCTATTAGCATAGCCTCCCACAGGACTAAATTCACATGCCCCTTGAATAGGGCTCAAGCCCCAAAATAAAAAGCCTATCTTATATATAAGATGTTTTCCTTGTTAAATCATATGTCAGACAAAACCCACAACTCAAAAGTACCAGAAATTTCAAATGTGGAGGGAAACTGAAATATTTGAAATTTCATTTTAATATTAATTTTGAAACAAAATACAACAATCGGTTGAACTATATTTCATTTCTTTATTTTATTTTTTATTTTTTTAGGTTAGCATGTTAGTATACACTTTACTCACTCCACTTAGGAATCGATACAAAGACCTCATTGTTGAAATGAGGTTATATATTCTCACTTAGTATACCACATAAGCTATGGATGGGTGTGTTCTTTTGCAGTGGCTAACATGGCAGAGCTGGTGTAACTGAAAATTCCCCTATGGAATAGGACACAGACCTTCCATATTACACAGCGGTAGGGGTGATGTGTCAATTCAGTGTGTTCATTTAGTTGCCCCTATTATGGATGGAAAATGATTAGAAATACACAATCCTATGTAAGAACTCTATAGTTGTGGCTGTGTTGATTAAGGGTCTAGATTATCCTAAGGGTTGGATAATGTGATTGGTGTAACAATGGGCCCACTAAGTTGTGATACATCCATAAATTCGTATAGGGAAGGAATGCTAAAGCTATAAGACAATTCGTGTGGAGGTTACAGAGAGAGGAGTTTTGATGTTTTCAAACTCATCTGCCCTCGCGTGTATAAAACAGTGTTGGGTCTCAATCCAACACCATCCGAAGGAGTAGGAATCCCATGACAACTTCTCTGAGGCCTGTTTGATTTTCTAATCATTGAGGTAATTCAAGGTAAATAGGTAATAATTATTTACCTTTGTATTGCTGGTTGGATTTCCAAGATGATGTTGACCGCCCCCTTTCATTTATATCAGATCCTCACATCACCCGAGGAGAAAAATGTTAAATTGTGGGGCCACCATGATGTTTGTGTCTTATCCACACCATCCATCCCTTTAGCCAACTCATTTTAGGGCATGAGCCGAAAAATGAGGCAGATCCAAAGTCAATGGACCACACCATAGGAAACAATGGGACTACCATTGAAAGCTTCTTGAGGATCCCGGAAGTTTTGGATCAAACTGATATTTTTGTTTCCACTTTATATATCCATGACTGTGTGACCTTATGAACAGGTTGGATGACAAATAAACATCAATGTGGGCCCTAGGGAGAAAACAACTTTCAACTATGACGTCTTAATGATCATTGTTTCCTGAGGTGTGGTCCACTTGAGCTTTTGATTTTCCTCCTCATTTTTGGGCTCATATATTTTTAAAAAGGATGGATGGTGTGGATAACTCACATATTTATGGTGGGGCCCATATATTTAAATCAGTAATAGCAAGTCTTGTATGGACCATTTTCAAAAGGTAATTCCCGGCAAATTTCAAACCAGTGAAGTAATAATTACTTATTTCCTTGTATTTACCAGGGAAATTAAAAATCAAATAGCCCCTAAGGTTGCAAGGGAAGAAAGACTTCGGCATCCTACCTACAACAATGACGTCCCAACAAAGTAAGTCATGATCAAGTCCTTCATATCTCCATATCCAATGTACAGTAAGGTCCTATTGGCAATTCTGCAAATCAGATTTTACATCCTTGACATCTGATTGGCACATTCCAAACCAACAGTTTAAAAAATAAATAAATAAATAAATAAATAATAATAATAAATAAATTAAATAAAGGATTAATACGGCCAACATTTGGTGAGAGGAAGAGAAAATTAGGCTCAGATAACCTAACAAAATATTTCATTTTTTGAAACATGATTTGTGAATGGGTCCTACTAGATGGACGATCTCAATTGACACATGTCCATAACCCATGTACAGTAGAGGGGGACAAACGCTGAGACGACAAATAAGAAGAGAAAACAAACTACGGCTGCCTGCCATTCAACACATGCTTTATGACCTTGGCGAAGAACGGACCTTATGTATGGGGCCCATCATATCAACAGCTTCGGTGGTGGATCCCTCACTCTGGCGTCAACCGTTATGTATTTTCATCACATCCATGCCTTCCATCCGTTTTGACATGATCCGAGAAGTTAAATAGATCCAAATCTCAGGTGGACAACAGCACCGGAAACAGTGGTGATTGACCATTAAATACTTATTGTGAGCCATAAAAGTTTTGGATCAAGCTGATATTTGTGTGATCCCTTCATTTTAATGTAACGTGGTCCACCTAAGATTTAGATCTACTTCATTTTTAGAATCATGCATAAAATTAGCTGTAAAAATGGATGGAAGGTGGGGATTTAAGGAAAAATATGTCAAGGTGGGCCCCACAGTCAGGGGACCTACCCACTTCAGTTGGATCCGCGAAGCCCACTAAACCATGGGTTGGGACCGAGTGTTATAACTCATTCAAATAAGTACGGAAATGCATAATGGCAGTTGAGAAGGTCAACTTTCCCTTCACACGTGTTTTAAGACCACGTCTCTCTTTAGATGAGTCATACCTGACTACTCAGGTTGACTTGCCCCTATGAGGCCTAAGGCCCTGTAATCCAAACCTTTGGTCCGTTGATTCGCATTGTGGGTGGCTAGAATCAACTGGGAAAATTCCCCATTGTTGATGACTAGGATATTGTCACCTGGATTCTGGTAACTATTTGGAGCCAATGAGCTAATTTCCCTCTCTTTTAAAATTAATTAATTAATTAAAAAAAAAAAAAAAACTCTTATGATACAAGGGTAAGTCGTATTCCAATTATCAAGTGGCATATTAGCATACCTGAATTTAGACCGTCCAAATGCAGTGCTCGTTCTAATGGGAATGTCCTGAAATTTTCAGGAAGTAAACAGTGATAACGATGCTATATCTTTGTTAATTCTGACCGTTACCATTGTTTTTTCGATGACTAGTTGATGGTTTTTACCGCCCTCCTTGAGTGATGGCTACTGAAAACCGTCCGCCTCGATTGACGTACATGTGTGCTACTTGCAAATGGATTAGTCCTCGTACAAAATGGTGAATACACCATAGAAATCCCAAACAAGTTACAGTGGGAGAACATGGCCATCCACCACAGTGGTTTTTCACTGCAATAGGTGCTCGAACCCAGAACCTTGTGTTGAAACTCTTGTGAGTCTACCACTAATGCATGAGTAGGACCCGACTCACCTGTACATGGCTTTTATTCACAAGCATCGACATCATGCGTATGTGAAACTATCAAATCCTAACAAATTAACACCTGTCGAGAGATCCAAGCCGCTTGTCATTCATTACCCGCTGAGTAGATGCATTAGCCCCTATTAAGCTGATCTAACTATAATGTGGGATAACACAAGCTTGGGAAATGGACTGATGAGTGAAATGAGCAATAGTACTCTAGTTTAACATACATATGCACCTGCTCCATTAGTAATAATTCAAGAAGAAAGCCTGATCTAATCGATCATCTTCTTAACACTATGTGCTAATGGTAAGGTTTGATGCTCCTATCTCTATTTGATTGTGCATATATAGTCTACATGGTCACTCTTATTATTGGACAATTTTCCTCAGCACTGAGAATCCATATTTCTTATATTGGTAATATTGGATGTGAGAGTTATCATTATTTATTGTTCTTGAATGCTTGTAAGTTACGAGTTATTTTCTTTTCCTGTAAAGGGAGATAATATTCACCTTCTATGGGGATAAAATTTGATCCACCAGCCCTTCTTTGGCCTCTTCCAAAGCCACTGCCGGCTTGAAAACCACATCTTTCGTTTCCAGAAGCTCTTCTTTATAATGTTGGCTATCTGTTCGTACTGATTTATGATTTATTCCATGCTCAGATGAACATAAGAACCCATATCATTGGTTTGTTGATTTGAATACTGGATGAAATAGACCCAAATCAAATTCCCAGATTGAAATAATCCATCCACATGTATTAGACAATAGGACTGGAGGCTCAAGGGATATAAGTGTAGGAGAGTGGACCTTTCTAATTCAATCTGTCCAATCCGATCAAACACGTGCTAATGCAGCAGACATGTGCAAGGTCAATGAGGAGTCCCATGGTTAATATGCTAGCCTCACGTAGGCCAGCCCATCTACCTGTTGGGCCACACATGCAAGTTGAATAAGAACACAATTGGATATCCATTTTTTAACCATCTATTGTTGCACTAGTGTGACCTACTTGATGAATGGACTAAAGGAAATTTTTAACACAAGGTGAGTCGGATGAATGAACTGGGTTACACAAAAGTGCGTCACATGGCTAGTGTTGTGCTTTGATTTGGTAGTTACAAACACAGCTACAATAGCATTCCTCCACCAACCAACGCAATCCACTGCACAGCCTTATACTACCATGGCTGTTAAGGCATGACTCTAAAAATGAGGTATATCCAAGACTTAAGCGGGCCACAACGCAAGAAACGGTGGGGTTTCAACTTTACTATTGGAACCTTCATGGGCAAATTATTTTTCTATGCCTGTTTACCAAGCACACTTTGTCACATAAGTAATTCTCAAGAAATAATTCCAGGGAGCTATTTCTTTAGAATCAATTTTGTAGTACTAGAAGCAATGCAATCATGCCTTGAGAGAGAAAAGAGTGGAAAATATTAAAGCACTTTTCTCACAGTGGGCCACTTTTTTCTTATGATGGGTTGTTTTACCATGTTTAGTCATCAACATCAGCATCATCTAAGCCTTATCCCAATTAATTGGGTTGCATAAACTTATTCCAGCATTATTATAAAAGTTATGGCTTAATTTTAATGCTGGCTGCCAACCTGACATAACCCCTCCTTTATTGAAGTTGGAGATCAGCAATGAAAGCTCCAAACTCCTACAAGCGCAATGTAATAGGCTATTGCATAGATTGATTACAATCCAAGTGTTGTCTAATAGTCAATTACATAATAAGTGATTACAATCAATGAGTACTGCCACTATACTATGTTAGCAAAGTTAAAATGGATTCTAATAGTGATAATTACCTATTTTATATTCATTTTCACTGTCACAAGATACAAAGTGACCATGGTCTCATAATTATCAGATCTCTACCTGCAATTCAAACAAGCCTTATACAAAGGGAACTTATGTTTCAATAATGCTCATTGAGAGCATGGTTGGATAATTATTAATTTTTCTTTTATTTTTTCCATTCAAGGATGCCTTATAGTCCGATGCGGTCATGC